>OX442417.1:16212795-16421774 GCA_949361645.1 Spongilla lacustris
TAGAATACAAACGGTTCACAAAATGCCTTGGACTTAAGATTCTATCACGTTGTGTTATTCACCATGAAAAGGCCAGATGTTTTATCTTTGCTGGGTGATCTAAATGTCAGCCATATCACATAAGCAAATAATTTGTCTTCCATCACAGTTTGATTAATCCCATTGATATTGCATTGCAATGTAAAATATACTTTGAAATAGAATCGAACCACCCCAAAGTAATGATGAATATCATTGCTCTCTTTCAATGCAAACATGGATTTGACGACTGATCCTCTGTCTGTTGAATTGTACTCAGAGGAAAATGTTTGTCTATTAACAAAGCAATGCCCAAACTTATCTATTAGTGGCAATACACTTACATCAGTGCTGTACAACATCCTCAAATGTTCTTCTAATTCTCCTATAAACTCATCACTCACTCTTAGTCTCAATTGACTAGGATGAAGAAGCTCAAATGGCCAATTCAAAACATCTCCTCTGTCTAACTTTATTTGAAACAGAAATCCATCTTAAGGTGGTTTAAGCAAATTTGATATCAAAAGTAAACTATCACTGAATGATGTATCACTTTTACCGGGCTGCCTTTAATTAGTAATCATTGAAACGTCTCCTTTTGTCACAGAACTTATACAACCTGTGATGAGAATTGCTGAAGAAATTTGTTCGTGATTTGAAGCTCGATATTTTGATTGTTGTTAGGAATATCGGACAAGAACCCATTTAAGCATTCATATGCAAAGCACCAGTATCCATGGGATGGCCCAAAGTCATAAATCACATCAGGTATATGTAAGGCCATATGATTATTAATTGTAACTTCCCACTTCCCATACATTGTAGCAAACAATTTGTGATGTTCATTTAACAATCTAAAGAGTTTCTCAATTTCTTCACTAGTAAAGGTAGGCTTTATCAATAGTTCAATTATTTCACACGGCAGTAGACAGTAACTTTCAGTCGAACATTCTATGAAATGCAGTCGTAACTTATCCTGCTCATAGTGATGACTTGCTGGGTTTAATCCAAATGCGAAATCAATAGCATTAGAAATGCTATTGCAAATACTCCACAGTCTGATGATTTGAATTTTATGAAATCTTGGTGTGATCTATGAGCTGCTACAGCAAAACAAAGCAGCGATTTGCATCATTACATCCATAGGTATTGTGGAGAATTTGCTGTCAAACACATTAACAGAAAGGGATCGGGTGTGCTGAACTGTAATCATGATCCAATGGTTCCCTCCTGCATTAATTATTTGAATGAAGGACTCTCTTGTAACAGGAAATGATAAGTTCTGCGGCCCTAGCTAGGGTGTGTAACCGGTTATCAGGTTATTCGGGTTATTCGGATATTCGCAAAAACCTATCCGTTCGAATAGTAATTTAGCATTACTCGGAAAAATCGATTATTGGATTTGTTCTATTCGAAATAACCGGTTTGTGAATCTCCATTCGGAGGTACTTAGGTATTCGTCGTCCGCATCGACAATTCGCCCATTATTCGAATACCTTTTTATGACGATATCCGGATACGCGTTTACAATATTACATGTAATTACTTCTAATTGGTTAATTAACGTCACTGTGTTACTATAATTATTATTTATATATACGTGGGGACGAGATCGGATGCAGTTTACATGTACGGGCAGTAATTCGAACTAGCCAACAGATCTCCCTCTTCACGAGTCATGACGACGGACAGCTCCAGCTACAAATCAAAGTTAGTTCGCTTAGTGCATTTCGAAGTACAGTAGCTGGTTTCTTGTATCAATCTCTCTGAGCTGATAGTGATAGACCTATTGCCGCGATCGCAATTATAGGCCTACTTAGTTACTAGTATTTTCAAAACTCGCGATGGTGAAATGGAGGCTGTATGGCTGGTGGTGCGTAAACTTCATCTGTGGTTCTACTCTTAAGTGCGATGTGTAGGTAGACCTCAGCGTGGCCACGCTAACTTAGGTCAGGACACGCCCATCTAGGTATGTGGTTAGGCCAAGCGATTTAGACCTATGTAGGTAGCTGTGGTTGTGTGCTGAGTGCATCTGGTGTGATGTGGGTAGCTGTGGATACTGGTGTAATGTGGGTAGTTGTAGGAGGGTGTCAGGTGTGATGGAGGTAGCTGTGGTTGTGTGATAGGGTTAGCTATGGTTGTGTGCCACATTGAGGGCACTGGTGTGATGGGGGTAAGCATGTTTGTGTGCTGAGGGCATCTGGTGTTATGGTTAAGCTGTACGAGGGTATCTGATGTGATGTGTACATTTAGGTGGCTCAGTGAGCAGAAAACCTGAATAACCTAGGTATTCGGCTGGCAAATTGTCAAAACCTATTCGGAAAAATCGATTTTCTTTTTTCAAGTATTCGGAAAAATCGATTTTCAGATCCGCAAAAACCTGAAAAATCGATTAGTGTTTTAAAAGTATTCGGAAAAATCGATTTTCATTATTCAGGGGAGGTTACACACCCTAGCCCTAGCAATGTTCTATACAAACTGTTTTGATGTACACTAAAAACAAACAAATGAAATCAATTAAATTTTAGTTGTCAGTCTATTAATATGCACAGTGCTGTGTGATACAGCCTAATTACAATAGACATCATCCCACCCATACAAGTACACATAAAACAGGGGTTTTTGTAACCAACATGACCACATTCCAATGAATGGATATATGTTCAAGGATGTCATAGAACTTTTCAACATGCATTGTCATTCTGCTAGAAATAATTTAATACATCCACTATGTATATGCTAGCTATAGTGTATGCATTTCGTAACTGGATTCACTGATCGATTGTTGCAAAGGACTACTATACTATATATGCAATGCGTCGAACGTCTGAACTGGCAAGTTAAGCTACATGAGCGGAAACTGTGCAAGAAGAGGAGTAGAAAGTTGCATTTTAACTCCAAACGTATCTTTTCATGAGATAAGATGCACAATTGTAAGCTAGTGATAATATGCCATGAAATAACTCGAGCAGGTGCAATTTATTATCGATGAAAATTCTCGGTTGCCTAGCAGTATGCCACACACGCATCTTAATTGACTGTTGCCAGGCTACACAGTACACGTAATATCAGCAGCTGTACAGCAGGCAGTTCTAATTCAGCAAAGGTGACCAAGCCAATAAAAACGGCTCGTTAACAAAGAAAACTCTGAGTTTAAGATATCCGAAGAATAAAGGTAGGCCTATCAATAAAATTAAAAAGAGGCCTATATTCAACGAGCAGGGGAAGGGCTGTCCGTCTTCGGCCGATTCAACGAGCGGGGTGGGGGGTAGGGTGGGGGGGAGGCGTAAAACTGCGTGCAAAAAAAAAGTATTTTGAACAAAAGGGGGGCTGCAACCCTCCCCCCCCCCCCCCCCCCCCCCCCCCCCCCCCCCCGTCCCGCCTGTATCTGCCCCTGGGAATCTAAGCATTGCAACGAATACACTAAGCCATATATTACTGAACACTCCTGCATGGCAGAGAAAAAAAAATTAGGGGAACAAGTAAATCAAAAACTTCTCTATTGAGAAAGTGATTGGTGGGATGTAGGATTGGTGGTGCAAAAAGCAAGGAAACAAGGTACAGTGTGTTAAAGTGAGGTTTGGTAGGATCGATCCTACAACTTACAGTCCTGAATTTGCAAATAAAGAAGCCTATTTGCAAATTCAGGACTGTAAGTAGTTGTAGGATCGATCCTACCAAACCTCACTTTAACACACTGTACCTTGTTTCCTTGCTTTTTGCACCACCAATCCTACATCCCACCAATCCCTTTCTCGATAGAGAAGTTTTGATTTACTTGTAATTATAATAAATATTATTATTTAAAATAATAATAATAATAGTGTGCATCATTTTGTAAATTGGTCCATGTAGCACGCTCCACTCCTCCTTCTCTGGTGTCAGAAGGACTAGCATTATTTGATGGGGATGTTCGATGTCACTTTTCGGATTGTGTAGGAATTGATGCTTCGGATGCAGATTGGCAGCAAGTGCAGTTGAGCCTTAGTAGGGGTGGTCAAGGCCTCCGTAGGTTGGAGCTGCATTGTTCAGCGGCTTACTTGGCATCTGTGATCAAAACCAGTAATTCAGATCCCCTGGATGAGTTTTCTAGGCAAGCAGTTATAGCATTTACAATAGTTTGGTTCCTCAGGCAAGTTCTTTATCAGATAATTCGCTTTTAGAGTCAGGGTCGAGCCAAAAAAAGTTATCTGCTGGAATTGAAAACCATCAGTTTGATCAGTTGTGTGCGACCTCAACTCCAGCCAACCGTGCCCGCTTGTTGTCAGCGTCATCTCGCCATGCTTCCTCTTGGCTTGCGGTGATTCCATCCAGGGGACTCAATCTCTGTATGGAGCCGGAAGAGTTCCAGGTGGCATTGAAATGGTGGCTTGGGATGGACACTTCACCACAGCAACGCTGTCCCCACTGCCACGACCATCAGCTAGACCCTCTTGGGCATCATGCAGTAACCTGCAAAGGGGGAGGGGATGCAGTGATACGGCACAATGCACTGAGGGATGTATTTGCACAATTCTGCCATAGAGCTCGTCTGGGTGGTCAATTGGAGGTAGGTCATGGATCGGGACGGGACGTTTCTAATAGCCGGCCAGCAGACTTTCTGGTTCCCAACTGGACACTTGGCAAGCCAGCTGCGTTCGACCTAACTGTAGTCTCACCGCTTAACTCCAATACATTGATTGAAGCGGGAGCTACAAGTGGGTCAGCAGCGGGTAAGGCCGAAGTGCGCAAGCACAATGCTAACGACCCTAAGTGCAGGGAGCTGGGGTGGGTCTGCATTCCCTTAGCGGTCGAGTCTTATGTGTGCTGGGGGGAAGAAGCACATAGTTCGTTTTCTCGCCTCGCAGCCCGCCTGGCTTTGCAGTTACAGTGCAGCAAGTCCAAAGCCACAACGACCATATACCAGAGACTTAACCTGACCTTAGTCCGTTGTAACGCAAGAGCCATGCTATCCCGTGCAAGGCTGTTGCAGTCAGTAGACGGGGGTTAATTGAGACATGTGGGTTAGGGTGGGTGTTCTTTGGGTGTTGTGGGTCTTTTTGGTGTGCTGTACACTACTTAAGGGTTTTATTTCATTGTACATGTAATCAATGTTCAATAATAATATGTGTATTTCATGTATTCTATTGTAATGTTGTATGTGCATTTACAAAAATAATAATAATAATAATAATAATAATAATAATAATAATAATAATAATAAATAATCATGCATCTCAGCAAGTGACATCTAGAACTCGTCAAGCTCACACAAGTGGCTCAGATCACAACATTCGCTTAGCCATCGGGTTGGCAAAGGAGGGTTTATATGGAAAGGCCTGCCAAATTTTAACTTCATCAGGGGTTGCACCTAATAATGATACCACCTGGCAGCATTTGCAGGCAAAACATCCTAAGGGCCCACCTCCAGTATGCCCACCAAACGACACATCAAACTTCCCTTCTATCCTTCCCAATACCTTTGACATTCTATCTGTCTTGAGGTCCTTCACCAAATCCACTGCTTGCGGTCCCTCCGGATTGCGGGTGCAGCATTTGCTTGATGCCGCCGAAGTCCCAATACAGTCGTATAGTGAACCTCTTGGCTACCGGTAGTGTTAGTAATGTCGTCTCCAAGTTCCTTGCTGGTGGAAATGTAACGGCCTTGACCAAAGGCAAACCTGGTTCTCCGCCTGATATTCGACCCATTGCAGTTGGTGAAACCCTTAGGCGTTTAGTAGGCAAGTGTCTATGCCAAATCACAAAGGGAAAGGCCTCGGATTACTTCTCACCTCATCAATTTGGGGTTGCTTGTCCCTCTGGTGCAGAGAAGATTGTACATGGTTTGAGAAGTTGCATTGAGGAACATCAGAATGAGCAGGACTTTGTAGTGATGAAAATTGACTTGCGTAATGCATTTAATTTAGTCTCCCGTCAAGCACTTCTTGATGAGTGCAGCGCACACTTCCCTGAGCTCCTCCAGTGGGCTGCATGGTGCTATGGTCAACACCCTTTGCTCTGGTCTCCAATGGGAACTATAATGTCAGAATCTGGAGTCCAACAGGGCGATCCCTTGGGCCCACTTTTGTTTTGTTTGGTTCTGCAAAAGGTGCTATCGGCTATTGCATCTGATCCAATTTGTTTTGACCTTTTATTCCATGCCTGGTACATTGATGATGGCGTTATTGCTGGTTCAAAGCAAGCCATTGTGCAGGCACTTGCACAGCGCTTCGGTGGGCTGAATACGTATCGTCGCAAATCCTGTATTTCATGTTGCTAGCGTGTTACAGACTAAACGTGTGGTTTTGGGCATCCGTAATTTCCGTAATGTAAATGATTGCGTATAGTCAACGTACGTGAGATAGCCGTACAATATACGTGTAATAAAATTCCATATAATCGGTACGAAAGTAATATCAGAAAGAGTCCTCACTTTGCATTTGCAAATCTCGATGAATGGAAAACTACGCCAGCCTTCTGTCAACACTGCGCCGAATTTATCTAAACGTCTACTTACTTTGCAAATTTCACCAAAGTATTAAACGGCACTTGAAGGTATGTCGTCATCTTATAATAACGCACTCTAAATTAGCACAGCTGAGCGTAAGCGTACCCGCTCGATGGTTGCAGTGGAAGCCTAGGCACTCCACTCACGTACACACCCACAATCACACACATGTACACACCCACAATCACACACATGTACAACACCCACAATCCTACGGCACTACACACACATGTACACACACCCACAACCCACACATGTACATGCACACCCACAAGTGAAAATCCCATGGCACTCCACACATGTCCACACCCACAATCCCTAAGCACTCCACCTCTACATAACAGAGTTTTCATAAAGACAGCATATTAGGCAGTGCAACAAGTAGTTCACGATAAAAATACTGAATAAGGTTGTTCAGAGGCCACCCACAATCCCTTGCATAGTCTTGAAAACAAAGTTGTTCTCGTTGTATTGACCTATCTGATATTTCAGGTCTATATGGAGTGACTACCCCCTGAGAATACCGTGACCGGAGGTGGGCCCACTTATATTACCTATCTCAGGTACACTTCATATTTGATACACCAATTTGGACAGATGTATGTGGTGTGACTACCCCCTGAGGATAGCGTGACCGGAAGTGGGCGTTACCGTCACGTGAGCCATACTCTACCACACAGAATCCACTTACATTGACCTATTTCAGGTACACTTCATATTTAATACACCAACTTTGACAGATGTATGTGGTGTGACTACCCCCTGGGGATGGCGTGACCGGAAGTGGGCGTTACCGTCATGTGAGTAGGCTTTATATCCGTCGACAAGTTTATTATCCGGATACCGAATACCGCTTTAAATACGAACGGATTCCGAAATCCGGATAATTCGGATTTATCCGGATAATTCTATGTGGTATTGTTAATTTGCGCTATATTGCCTATACATAAAATTACACTGATAAAATTATGGATTACATCAATTTACATCAAATTACATGAATACTCTAAATCACAACATGCATGCTCAGTAGTCAGTACACAATAACACAATACACTCATTTCCAAGTGCGATTACTAGCGAGAAATGTTATTGCATCAGCCATGATGGGATTCATGTGGGCTCTTTCCCTAGCACAAACTCGTCCAAGCTTTGAAAATACTCTTTCTGTCGGAGCACTCGTAGCAGGAGTAGCAAGAACCACTCTTGCAACCTTGGCAAGCTCAGGGAATCGTTTTCTTTCTACTCTCCACCAGTCAAGAGGGTCATCCTTAAGAGGTTGTGCAGCAATCTTTGAGTATTGGGCCAATTCTTTAGTCAAATCTCTTGAAGCATCAACCTTAGATGTTCCAGAACTTGAACTTCCTTCGCCTTGATAACTCGTTGACATGAAAGTGGCGAAGTCATCATCAGCTGAAGACACATGTTTTGCCCTTTTTGAAAGTGGTTCAGCTATGCATGATTCAGTTGGTAGTACTTGATCCCGTTGTAAAAGGCTCTTGTGATAGAGCTTTATGTTCTTTTCTGCAAAGGTAATTGAATCTTTTCGATCGCTTACATTAATAAAAGGTTCAAATGACTTAAAACGTGGATCTAGATATGCTGCAGCAAATAGCAAGCCATGTGTAAGGTCATCTAGATCATTGGTGTCCATATACAGACTTACATAACGTTGGTATATGTCATCTTTACATACTGCCTTTGCTATTGCGATGCACTGTGCATCTGAGGGAATAGGTAAGAGAGCTTTTTCTAACAGATACTTTACCTTCGGCATTGCAGTTGACAGAGTAACATAATGTTCCCCTTCAACAGAAAAAATCTGTTTTGCAATAGGAGCAAGATAGGATTCAATCTGTACTAACAGATGTTTGTCACTATGAGTTAGAGATAATACATTAAAACCCCATTGTTCACTATCCTGCAGCATGTCACAAGCAGGTTTCAGCTCTAAATATCTATGTATCATTTTGCTTGAGTAACCCCATCGCCACTTTACATTCACAACTAACTTTTCAGGAGCAGGCTGGTCAGGATGAAGTGTACTTTTCAGTTCTAGCTTGCGAACCATTAGCGCTAACTCTTGCGATGCAATGTTGCTTTTTTTAATATGATTCACTCCTTCACTAAGTACTGCTATCCGTTTCTAGGGAGTGCCCAATAGCCTTGTGTAGTATGTGTGCCAGACATCGAAGACCAAAAGTATTATCTTCGTCATATAGCACACGTCTTACCTTGTCCATCACAGTCGGTCCATCAGCTGTCATGCTGAATGCTTTAACCCCAAAGCTGCTCAATATATTCCGTAGAAAAACAATAATTGTATCAGCATCTTCATGTACAACTTCATCTTTATCATTATGCAATACCTCTAATGCAGCAGCAGCTAATGTTACTGACCTCATATGGAAATCTTCCGTTATCCAATGCGCAGTAACACCAAAGAACCCCTTTTGATCTAACCTGGACCAACAATCAATTGTTGTAGATACCATTTTCTGATCATGAATGTTACTTGGGCACTCCAATTGCAATGCTTTGCACACTCGTTCCTTCATTGCAGTGTACTCACGAAGAATCTGAGCATTAATTGTTATTGCATTTGGTATGCAAAACCTGGGGTCCATTACAGCACAAAACTCTTTAAAGCCTTTACCCTGTGCAAGATTTATTGGCCGCATATCAGTTGTCAAAAATTTGCACAAAGCAGAAAATTTACTCTTCCATGCTGTAGATTCCCTAGCGTAAGATTTTGAAAAAAGCTCATCGCATTTCTCTTGCCGAACAGACTTGGAACTAGCCGCAGAACTTGATGCAGAGGAAGACAATCCTTGCTGCAAACAAATTCCATGTTTCGCACTTAAGTGATTAATCATGGAACCGGTGCTAGCAGCAGTAACGTTTAAAGCTTGGCTACACTGTTCACCCTTCTCGTTCTGAACGCAGCAATAAGTGATACGTTTCAAAGTATCCTTATGCACAGGCTCAGTGAAATACGCCCAGCACGCTGATCCTCCACCTCGCACTCCTTTTGCCTTCAACACCGTTGTTTTTCGTTCATCAATCGGCCTCAGATCACTTTGAACAACCCCATGAGACATTGACGGTTCGCCATCTATCAATTCACTGACTAGAACTCTATCTTTTCTTGTCAGCCAAAAAACATCCCATTTACCGTTGTCGCTGCACTTACCGAGGCGCGCAGGTAACCACTTCTCTGAGTTCTCTTCAGACTCTTTTCCTTCATCGTCAGCGTCACATTCGTGACATTCCCATTTGCAAAGTACGAAATCACCTGTCTTGAATACTTTCACTTGAATCCCTTCATCCGCCATTTTGGTTTTCGTTTGAATACCTGGAGTTTTAATAAGCGGTTTTAATTTTTATCATTTATCCGGATTATCCGGTTTTGAAATTACCGGATACCGGATTCCGAAAAGTGGATAAAATAGTCGGTATCCGAATAATCCGTACTTTTACAACTATCCGAATACAAACCCTAATACGGTGGCCCGGTAGGTCGCGCACTAAGACAGTTGCGCCACGCACTACTTGAAGTTTGCACCGCGCACTAGTTGAGATTTGCACCGTGCACAGCGCACTAGTTGAGATTTGCACCGCGCACTAGTCGAGGTTTGCACCGCGCACTAGTCGAGGTTTGCACCGCGCACTAGTCGAGGTTTGCACCGCGCACTAGTCGAGGTTTGCACCGCGCACTAGTCGAGGTTTGCACCGCGCACTAATTGAGGTTTGCACAGCGCACTAGTTGAGATTTGCACAGCGCACTAGTTGAGATTTGCACTGCGCACTGATAATATGGGATGTTGTACATTTATTACGTCACTTCTTCATGGCCCAGTTTATTTAACCGTAAATTATTAATACGCAGTGCATGCACGCTAGCTAGCTATAGCAGGTCGAAGTCCTACTTCTTATCACTGTGTAAAAAGGGTTGTTATACTCGCCTGTATAACATTGTTATACAAGTAGTTATACAGTACTTGTTATACACATTGCGTATAATTGTGTATAACTGTGTATAATAGCAGTGTGTGCTAATCAAAAAACCACAGTTGTTATACACATTTTGTATAACTGTGTATAACTAATGCTAATTACATTCTACCGATCCGAGGGCGTAATTCGTTGCACACAAATTTAATACATATATACATGTAGCTATTATTAATAATAGCAGTAGGCTACTAATTCTAAAAGATGCCTACGCGTTCCGATGTTCCAAACAAAGAAATCGCAGAGGGATAGCGTATCTGGTTGGTCGGAGGTATGGCTATAAAAATGTACGTTCACACGTGCTAGAAAAAATAGAGCTCTAGCGATGAATTGCGCACATTTGAACCTGAATCATCTATACAGTTCCTGTGTGCAGCCAAAAAGCCGCAAGTTGTGTAGACGTCGCGTGGGATGGACTCACCACTGCAAGGTAAGCCAATGCAGTTTTGCTATACAGTATAAATAATTAGTGGTTGTCTAATTGCATACTAGTACTAACCTAGCTTTTCTGATCTGATCGTAAGTAGTAGACGCCAAGGGTCAGGCTACATGCTGCGTGTGTTTCTGTGTGTATGTGTGTGTGTGTGTGTGTGTGTGTGTGTGTGTGTGTGTGTGTGTGTGTGTGTGTGTGTGTGTGTGTGTGTGTGTGTGTGTGTGTGCGCGCGCGCGAGTGTGTGTGTGTGCGTGTTTGTCAGTGTGAACATGTATGTGTGCATTTGGTTCATGAGTTGTATATGCATGTATGTATTCATATGTATATGTATACATGTGTACACAACACATACATGTTTTTGGGCCCTTCCATAATGACCTTGTCAGGGTCTCAGATCAAGGTGTGCATATTCTAGACTCACACTGGTTCTATATCAAGCATGCAGAATCTCTGCTTGACACATGACCAGATGGTTTAGTATTTAACATTCCTACTCACCCTAACACCAACTCCATCACCTACTAAACCACATCACACTCATCATACGCACACACACACACAGGCACGCACATGTTTACACTCACATACACACACACTAACACACAATGTGTACACACATACACACACAAGCATCACACATACACACACTAACACATACACATGTGTACACACATACACACATGTGTACACACATACACACGTGTACACACATACACATGTGTACACACATGCACACGTGTACACACATACGCACATGTGTACACACATACACACACTAACACACACACTAACACATTAATTACCAAGCCTAGTAACTTCCCCAGGCTAAGTAGGTGTATGCACCCAGCCCCTAGCTCCTCAGCTACAATTGCTTCTGTCCAACACAACTCAGTTGACTGATTGGCGAGAATAGGGGGCCAGAGCGAGAACCCCTCTGAGCTGTGACCCTGCCAACCTCGACCTGTTGGCCGTGGGGAGCTCCCGTGAGTGACGCAGATCACCAGTTGGGAGTCGCTGTGGCCAAGCCATGCGTCATGTGGGGGGAGACTTGGGGAGACAAGCACCAGATGGTGGCACTGGCACCATCTGGGTGACCTGCGTACCATGCAAGCCAGGACGCTGGCCCAGGCTTGGGTCCCTGAGTTAGAAGGTCAAGCCCGGTAGGAACCCGCCCTGGCTGTATTTAATATGAATGGGCATGATGGCAGTAAGTAAGAAATACACAGAAAGGATACAAAGGTGATGCAGGGGTGGAGGGTGGGTGATGCAAACAGACAAGCTCTCCTGAAGCACCAGTGGACTGCTGGGAGGCTGCCCATGTGTGCATATAGTCTCATAAGCCGGCCATGGTGCACAAATGGTAACAATAGGGAGGATGAGGCTCCCATCCGCCTAAGACCATGAGCCTATGTAACCGCATTGCCTCTGCCCACAAATGCTGATAGAGAGTTACCAGAGCTCCATTAAACTCTGTTTAGCTCCCTAAACAGTACCCTAACACACACTTAAACACACATACACACACTAAGACACATACATGTGTACACGCACACACTTGAAGTTCTGACATACATTAGGGTTGCAAAGGAGTAATGCACTCACAGAACAACATATACTTATGTTGCTGTGCACAGTTGGAGGGTATGGCTGCTTTTGCACACCCCATATGAGGCTACCCCAGCCACTGTCTTGATAACTGGGGCATCCTTGCCAATGTTTGCACTGACAGAAGTGTCATTGCTTTGGTGTGACTCTGGAGTATTTATAATTCACTGTGTGTGTGTTTTTTTACTGCCAGTTAGACCCCAGCCTCTTTACTGCCAGTTAGACCCCAGCCTCTTTACTGCCAGTTAGACCCCAGCCTCTTTGCTGCCAGTTAGACCCCAGCCTCTTTACTGCCAGTTAGACCCCAGCCTCTTTACTGCCAGTTAGACCCCAGCCTCTTTACTGCCTGGGTAATATGTTTTGGTGCCTAGCTGTATAGCACTTGTAGTGGTTGTATTGAGAGGATATTGGCAAGAACATTATGATTGTGCAAAGTTCTTATTTATTTCTGTTATGCACTATGTTTGTATGTGAGTGTGTGTGAGCATTGCCTGTAGTTAAACACATCCATGATGTCAAATAATCAAAGCAACATGTACTACGCTAATGTTGTCAGCTTCTGAACGTTCGTCTATGAGCTAGGGTCTTGACAATGATGGGCCATCCTCCCCAAGTGCATGACATATATATACACACATACATTAGGTCCTTCTAAAAAAGACACAAACACCTGTATGGCAGTACACACACACACACACACACACACACACACACACACACACACACACACACACACACACACACACACACACACAACACATTGTAACCAGGTTCGTTTGTGTGTCCATTGGTGTGGAATAGTAGTATGAATCCTTGCGGGCAGTGGAAGCAGGTACAATTGTATGTTAGGTCAGTGTGATCAAGCTGGCCAACCATAGCTCTTCTGGTTTGTGGTACATGTATGTCGCTGTACATATATGTTTGTGCTTTTTGTGCATGTGTGTGCACATGTATTACAGGTGTATTTTTATGTGGTATGCACGTGCATACATTTTAGTGTCGTGTTTCTATGCATTTGTGCATGCAGCTACAGCATTTTGTACACACTGTACAGTATCTGCATGTGCATCTGCATATGTTTACCTTTGTCTGTGTGTGCTTATTTCTGTGCGAGTAGGACCAGGCAGAAGAATGAAGCTTGAAGATGCTCAGAATGTGGTTATTAGTTTGAAACCCCGGGGCCAATGTACATTGTAATTTTGGAGCATTCAGAAAGAAAATATGGCAGAGGGTTTAGCTAGAGGCCTGGCAGCTTCCATGGAGGTGGCACTATAGTATTACTGCCATCAAGTGGCTGTGTGCCCAAAGAATCTATCCTTCTCACTAGTCTTCAGCAAATTGTATATGTGGTATGTTTGCATGATCATGATGTGATGTCTTAATATATTTTTATCCTGATAGGATCAAGCTTTACATTGATGGAAACTGGGAGATTTGATGTGAACTTATATTTGGTGTATTGTTACATCTGTACATGTATGTACATGTACATGTTGTGTATTATTCAATCTGCACTGGTTGTAACTGAACTTTTCCATCCATGTACATGTACATGTCATGTTAATAGATGACTTACATAAAGGGGTGTGGCCACATGAACATTGTAAAAAAGCAAGTTTGTGAGTACTTTTAGCAATGACACAGTACACATCATGCTATCACCAGTCCCTGGTGTGCATCTTCTAGAGTTTTGTGCATCAGGATAGCGGCTCATCAGATTGAATCTGCATTAATTAAATCAGGATATCCTGGTCACTACCAAGACTATTACATTAAAGTGAATAAGATTCTATTTGATGCACACCGGCCAGGTCAGGTCACTAACATGTTTCTATTTGATGCTCACCAGGGTCAGCTGGACGATACCACAAACCTAGCAGCTGCACACCAGGGACTGGCCAATTCCAATAGCATGACTTTATTTGCTGCACACCGGGTCTGGCCGCTAATATGATTCTATCTGATGCACACCTCTACAGTGACTGGATTGCCGCTAGCATGACTATAGCTAAAACTACAAATCAAGTCATGCTAGTGGCAGTCCCTGGTGGGCATTAGATAGAATCATGTTAGCGACCACACCTAGTGTGCTTCAAATAGAATCAAGATAGCGGCCGGACCCAGGTTTGTATTGAATTGGATTTTTTTGCATCAAATAAAGTGGCAGTCCCTGGTGTGCATTTAATAGAGTCATGGTCGCTGGTGTGCATCAAATAGAATTACTTTCGTGGCCAGATCCGGTATTCTTGTGTGCATCAAATATGTTGATTTTGCTTTTGAAACCCCACTTTGAACAGAACAAATACAGCGCGTACGAGGCTTCCATTTCAAATGAATGTAACGCGCATGCGTAGACTCTTCAAAGCCACATGATATGCGTGTATGGCGTCATCGTCGGGAAATCTAATACTGGAACTAACCGTACGTTCCTATCAGCCAGAAGAAGTATCTTAGATGGGTTATCAAGTAAATTGAGGGACTAGTGGCTAATTCCCAAGTTTCTCCTCGAACAGGTTCCTGAGCAACGATCAATTCATGTCACAGTAGAACCTATCAGTCTATGTACTAGTACCATGATGACGAAGAAGACCGCGCCGAACCTTGGGTCCTAGGCAGCATGGCGATGCTGTTTGCACTACTCCAGCAGGAAAATCATTTTCAGTAGCGGATGTGTACAACTATCAGTAAGCGAGGTTGCGACCAAAACTGTCTCTGTAACACCAACTCAAGAGAGTAGGACATCACTTTCTGCGCAGGTACAGTAACTTTATATCAGCTTCTTTTTTGAATCAGCTGAAGTCTCAAGAAGCGTAAGCAGTGTGGCTTTGTATTGGTAACGGGAATTCTTTGTTCTCAGAACCTCAAGCGTCCATAATGCTAAAGTGATGTCTCGGATATCAGCGAAGAAGAGGTTGAAGGTATACTTGTTGTCGGTTAAAGGTGTGAGTCCTTTCATTTTTGCGAATGTAGTTGGCATAGCGAACTACAACCTAACTCTGAAACGCATTCTTACTGAAGCCGATTCAAAAGAAGGGCATCCAATCCGAGCACAACTAGGTAAGCGCTTGAATTTAAAAATGTTGTCTAGTATTAATTATATACACTATAGCTATGGGAGCGGCGATCCGAACAAGTAACAGATCATGCAAGAAAGGGATGTACTTAACGTGTCGGAAGAGGAAGAACTGGACAATGGGACGATGATAAGAGGAGATCAGAGGAACTAAACGCGTTTTTGGACTCAGCTAGGCGCCACGGAAGGAGAGACGATTGGGCCCACCGCGCTCGGAACTTTCCTGATGGCCTTTCCACCTGCATGGATGCTTCACCGTTGAACTCGTTCTCTGTTGTTTTTTTTTTTTTTTTGTTGTTCCATGTACTTATGTATTTGCTTATATCATAATATTAATAGAAGAGGCCTGGAAACGAGCGACTAATTAAAAATTCATAATTATGTTATACGCTGTTTTACTCCATTTGCTATTGTTATACATATTGTTATACATTGTTATACAAAATGTTATACAGAAGTTATACACAGTGTTATACTATAGTTGTTATACGCAACTGTGTATAGAGTTTTTTTTCCATACGCAAAGTTATACACATGCGGATAACACGTGTATAACGTGTGCATAACACACGAATACACGCGTTATACAGTACTGTATAACAACCCTTTTTACACAGTGTATGGCTAAATGCTGCACCGAAACGATCCAGAGGTTGAGAGTAAGCTGAAAATATGGGCGTGTTGTAAACTTGTAAGTACAATCATCCTTACAGGACTAATCGTGCGGTATTGGAGGCAACGAAAGACCGTTGCTGTTATTTTAGCTTATTTGCGGCTTGTTCATCGTATTTCTGTGGGGTGAGTTCGGTTTTATATTCCCAGCTGTATATGGGTACCTCTTAGCTGATACTATATTATTCGTTTGTGTGTGTGTATGTCAGTACAGTGCATGTACGCACGTGTGCACGTGTGTATGTATGTTGTGCACAAACGCGTATTTACAATATGTAATTATACCTGGCCCTACACAAGACCTTTCCCTACACCTGGCCCTACACAAGACCTTTCCCCACACCTGGCCCTACACATGACCTTTCCCCACACCTGGCCCTACACACGACCTTTCCTCTACACAAGACCTTTCCCCACACCTGGCCCTACACATGACCTTTCCCCACACCTGGCCCTACACAAGACCTTTCCCCACACTTGGCCCTACACAAGACCTTTCCCCACACCTGGCCCTACACACGACCTTTCCCCTACACAAGACCTTTCCCCACACCTGGCCCTACACATGACCTTTCCCCACACCTGGCCCTACACAAGACCTTTCCCCACACCTGGCCCTACACATGACTTTTCCCCTACACAAGACCTTTCCCCACACCTGGCCCTACACAGAGATTATATATAGAGGGATTGGAAACGAGCCCAATTAACACTAAGTAACAGCTGCCATCCCCACCTGAATCCTTACAATTCCATGCTGTCAGCACAAGTCAACTTTGTTCTTTGGACTATGTGCAATGGCAATAAAAGACACACAAAAGAAACTCATAAATCACAGTTCATTAAATTTAAAGTACTGCACATCAAAAAAAAATCACAAATCATAGATTCTGAAGACAGGAGCAGGAGATCTGACAGGGACAACAACCTTACTCTGGCTGAACACGTTATTGTCCAGCAGAACGCAGATGTGATACAAATCGGCGAAACTGCGCATACCAAGGGCTGCGGATCCTAGTATTAACACGCGAGGAAAAAACTTCAAAGGATTGAACATGCCAACACAGTGACTGAGTTCTGTACTGAGATCCAGAGATACAAAGGCCGAGGGATACATTAAACAACCATGTTCTGGCTAGGAATACGTACACTTGGCGTGTACGGGCGTCCCCAGCCTCCCGCTGCAGGCGCTTCTCATACTTTCGATGTCGCGCCAACTGAAATTTTGATTTTTCAATCACCTTTGAAAAGGGATATGTTATAAAGCATATGTTTTTAGTCGAAAAACTTACGGCTACGCCACTTTCCAATCTTCAAGCAACACGACAAAACAGGTTACACGGTCGTGGCCATCACAACACCGATGAAACTGTCAGCCAAAGTGTGTATGTCCAATAACGCACAGTAGCGATTCTAAAAATTCCACACACATAAAAACCCCCCTACGCCACTTTTCATGCTTATTCCATCATACACACCGCGTTTGGTTACAAAACGCGGTGTAGCTGAGCAGATACTGTCGGCCAAAAAACTGCCCTACGAAATTAACAATTTATTTGACAAAAGCCTTTATAACTCGCCAGACAAGGACTCGTAGACCACAAAAATGATTAAGCAGGTAGTCAATACATGTAGGAGCTAGATTCAAAAAACAAAACCGTACCTTCTCGAATGGATTTAGTGGTTTTGGTGCTTTTAGCTCACTTTTCTTCACCCGCGTAAAGGTGTTATTAACACGAGGTCGGATGGTTCGCGTGATATGCTTATACTATGTATGGCGCACGTGACTCGTTTCCAATCCCTCTATATATAATCTCTGCCCTACACAAGACCTTTCCCCACACCTGGCCCTACACAAGACCTTTCCCCACACCTGGCCCTACACATGACCTTTCCCCACACCTGGCCCTACACAAGACCTTTCCCCTACACAAGACCTTTCCCCTACACAAGACCTTTCCCCTACACAAGACCTTTCCCGTACACAAGACCTTTCCCCTACACAAGACCTTTCCCCTACACAAGACCTTTCCCCTACACAAGACCTTTCCCCTACACAAGACCTTTCCCCTACACAAGACCTTTCCCCTACACAAGACCTTTCCCCTACACAAGACCTTTCCCCTACACAAGACCTTTCCCCGACACAAGACCTTTCCCCTACACAAGACCTTTCCCCTACACAAGACCTTTCCCCTACACAAGACCTTTCCCCCACCTGTAGTTTATTAATTTTTTTTAATGAGCATGTTCTTTCATACCAGAGAAAATGGACGTATATAGTCCATACACACAATTAACAAAACATGGATATGAATCGGTAACTTCGTTGCGACTCACCCCACAGAAACACGATGAACAAGCCGCAAATAAGCTAAAATAACAGCAACGGTCTTTCGTTGCCTCCAATACCGCACGATTAGTCCTGTAAAGATGATTGTACTTACAAGTTTACAACACGCCCATATTTTCAGCTTACTCTCAACCTCTGGATCGTTTCGGTGCAGCATTTAGCCATAAGAAGTAGACCTTCGACCTGCTATAGCTAGCTAGCGTGCATGCACTGCGTATTAATAATTTACGGTTAAATAAACTGGGCCATGAAGAAGTGACGTAATAAATGTACAACATCCCATATTATCAGTGCGCAGTGCAAATCTCAACTAGTGCGCTGTGCAAATCTCAACTAGTGCGGGGTGCAAACCTCAATTAGTGCGCGGTGCAAACCTCGACTAGTGCGCGGTGCAAACCTCGACTAGTGCGCGGTGCAAACCTCGACTAGTGCGCGGTGCAAACCTCGACTAGTGCGCGGTGCAAACCTCGACTAGTGCGCGGTGCAAACCTCGACTAGTGCGCGGTGCAAACCTCGACTAGTGCGCGGTGCAAACCTCGACTAGTGCGCGGTGCAAATCTCAACTAGTGCGCTGTGCACGGTGCAAATCTCAACTAGTGCGCGGTGCAAACTTCAAGTAGTGTGACAAGTATAGAACTTACATGATTGGTCATATTCTATGTGTGTTATGATTGGCTATGTTATACGTGTATATATGGCTGGTTGCCATGCAACCGGGTTGTTGTATTTCAGTATTATAGTTTTCGATACTTGGAAAGTATATACGTTACATTGGTGTCAGAAGTGGTCTGGGATGGCGCATGACAGCATTGTACTTCCGGACGTTTCTGTTGAAAACTTTGAACATGCCTGGAAAAGGTTTCGACTCGCTGCTACGGCCAAACAATGGCAAGAAGAAAAGCAGTTGCAAATTTTGCCGACATTGTTGCGGGGCAATCTTGTGGAGTATTACATGGACCTTAGTGAAGAGGAAAAGAAGTCTTTGGAAGGCTTAAAACAAGCACTCGAAAGGAAAGCTGGGATCAAGAAAGACCCGTTAGTGGCGGCGAAGTATTTCAATTCACGTCACCAAGACGACAGGGAACGCGTTGTGGATTATGCGACGCAGCTGCGCAAAGCGTTTAAAGAGGCTTACCCTGATGAGAATGTTGGTTCGGCAGTGCTGTTACAAACGTTTTTGTCAGGGCTTCGTCCTTCTATCGCTCGTCAGGTGGTGTTGAAAGGTAGACCAACCACAATGGATAAAGCAATTGAGGAAGCCGTAACCGTCGAAGAGGCTTTGCGTTTTGGTGGTACTAATAGTGCTGAAGAAGTACCAGTACATGCTGTTCATTCGAAAGACAGTGGAGCTGAAATTGAACAACTCAAGATGATGTTAGAGCGAATGTCACAACGATTTGAAACATTTGAGCAACAATTGAAAGGATTGGACACTGGCATGGCAACCAAAGTTGAAGACAACATGAAGCGGAAAGTGGGATCACCTTCAGGAGGACAGTATCGTGGAAACTGGAAAAAGAATACTCGTGGATGTTTCCTTTGTGGCGAAGAAGGTCATTGGAAAAGAGAGTGTCCTTTAAACTTCAGCAAGTCAGCACGGGCGGTGGACGGGGGCTGGCTTGTAAGGAAGTAATCCACCAAGATTCGAAGTTTCACAGGAATGTTGACAAGGTACCATTGCATGTGTGTAACATTAGTAGCTTATTGCGAGTGAAAGGGCAGCTCGAGGGGCAGCATGTCAGCTGTTTGTTGGATTCTGGGGCAGCGGTGTCTGTTGTTCGGTACTCAGCTCTGTTGGATTCGGTGAAGGGTAATATTCGTAGTTCTAATGCTTTGGTAGTAGGCGCGAACGGCACACCATTGGATGTAATAGGAATGATTACCCTTAGTGTACGCTTAGGCAGTTTTCTGGATGAACACGAATTCATTGTTGTAAAGGAGCTCACGGTAGAATGCTTGCTGGGTGCAGATTTTATGGAGAAAAATGATGTGTTGATCGACTGTAGGAGGAAGTGTTTAAAGTTGGGTAGCAATGACGTAGAGGTTCCCTTTATTGATTCAAACAGCTCTGGTAGTAATCGAATGGAAGACTCCTTGGTAACGGTGTCCCAGACTGTGCAAATACCAGCAAACTCAGTGTTATTGTTGAATGCAAGAGTGAAGGGTGATTTTGGCGAATTTGGGGAAGGGCTCATTGAAGATGGGAAGATGGAAGGGAAGCCTAACAATGTTCTTGTGGCTAGAAGTCTCTGTGTTCTGAATGACAAGTGTGAAGTAACTGTTCAAGTGATGAACGTCGGGCCAATGCCGGTAACACTATATAAAGGCACAAGAATTGCGAATTTCGTTCCTCGACAGCATGTTTTTCTTCTTGAAGATGCTAAGCAGTGCACAGGTGTCAGAGCTGGAAAGGCAGGTAAAGGTACGTTCAGGCCTGATCTGCAGGGAAGCAAACTAACGACTGAGGAGAAGGAAAAGCTGCATGGATTACTGGAAGAGTTCAGCGAATTGTTTGATGACGGGGAGTTGGGTAGGACGTCTAAGATCAGGCATGCGATTACAACATTTGGACCACCAATTCGACAACCTATTCGCCGACTTCCAGTGGCATTGAAAAAGACAGTTCAGGAGGAGGTACAGAAGATGCTGAAGAACAAGGTTATTCGTCCAAGTACCAGTCCTTGGTCTTCACCTATTATAATGGTTCGGAAGAAAGACGGCAGCTGGCGGTTCTGTATCGATTTCAGAAAACTTAATTCGGTTACGCACAAAGATGCCTATCCTTTGCCGCGTATTGACGAAACCTTGGAATCTTTGGCTGGTTCTACAATCTTTTCCACTTTGGATCTTGCGTCGGGTTATTGGCAAGTGGAGTTGGAAGAATCTGATAAGGAGAAAACTGCATTTTCCACAACGGAAGGTCATTTTGAGTTCAATGTCATGCCCTTTGGTTTGACCAATGCTCCATCCAGTTTTCAAAGACTGATGGCGTGTGTACTCTCAGGGTTGACAAGTGAGCAATGTCTGATTTACATCGATGACATTATTGTTTTTAGCGCTACATTTTCTGAGCATCTTGTCAGACTTCGCAAAGTTTTCCAGAGGGTTCAAGATGCCGGTCTCAAGCTGAAAGCCAGTAAGTGTCGTTTTGTTCAACCCAAAGTGTGTTACTTGGGTAACATCGTGTCAGCTGATGGAGTGGAACCAGATCCAACAAAAATACAGGCTGTAATCGATTACCCTGTTCCCACTAACGTGAAAGAACTCAGGCAGTTTCTAGGGTTGGCAAATTATTATCGTCGTTTTGTCCAGGACTATTCCAGAATAGCATCGGCTCTGTTCAAACTGACGCAGAAAGCTGTTCATCAGAGTTTCAATTGGACTGAACAGTGTACGGTAGCCTTTAAGGAGCTCAAGAAGTTGACAACTCCACCCATACTAGCATTTCCATGGTTTGATCGAGAATTTTTGCTTGCAACAGACGCTTCTGACTCAGCTATTGGAGCTGTTTTAAGTCAGGTTCATGACAATGGAACAGAGAAAGTTATTGCATACTGGAGTAGGCAACTGTCGAAAGCTGAACGGAATTATTCTACCATTGAACGTGAAGCACTTGCCATAGTGAAAGCGGTTAAGGAGTTTTATCCGTATTTATATGGACATGAATTTGTCTTGCAAACTGATCATCAACCGCTGGTACATCTAAACAATCTGAGGGATGTAGGTGGGCGAATCACACGTTGGTCCATGTTCCTGCAGCAGTTCAATTTCACTGTGAAGCACAAGGCAGGCAGGTTGAATGGAAATGCTGATGGACTTTCCAGGACGCCATCATCAACTACAGTTGCACCTCAGTTGGCTGCAGCCATTACTGAAGCCACGGTTGAATCGTCAGATAACTTTGTTATCATTAGGGAAGCTCAGGCTAAAGATGTCTACATGGCATCTGTTCTGGAGGCAGTGAGGCAAGGGAAGCCACCACCAGGACTCACTCATCAGCATGGGAAGATATTTATCCACAAAGGAGTGCTTTGTAGGAGTTACAAAGAATCTGTGGACTCAGAGCCTCGTATTCAGATGCTGATACCAATAGATCTGAGGTCCACGATTCTTGAACAAATACACAACAGTGCAGGTCACATGGGTGTGAGGCGTACAATGGAAAGAGTACGACATCGATATTACTGGCCTGGGTATGAAGCTGATGTTGAGCGATGGATACGAGAATGTGAACAATGTCAAAAGAGGAACAATCCTCAACCTCTTCCTCAGGCTCCATTGGGTACCATTAGTGCTAGTTACCCTTTTGAGAAAATCTCGTGGGACATTATATATGGGCCCCTTACCTATCACAGAAAGAGGTAATAAGTATATTTTGGTAGTAACGGATCTATTTAGCAAATGGGTGGAAGCATTTCCATTGCAGGTTACTGATGGTCTCACTTTGACCAGTATATTGATGGACGAGGTGATATGCCGCTATGGCGTTCCCCAGCAGCTGCACAGCGATCAAGGTAGTAACCTGAATGCGGAGGTAAATCAAAAGCTTTGTCAGTTGCTTGGGATTGAACGCACCAGGACAACTGCTTACCACCCACAGGGAAATGGGCAAGTGGAACGATTTAATCGTACAGTTGAAGCAATGCTTGCAAAAATGGTTGGAGAGCATCATAGTGATTGGGACAAGCATTTACAGAAAGTGCTTTTTGCATATAGGACATCATTGCATGAGTCTACAGGGTACTCACCATACTTTGTCAACTTTGGACGTTCATCGGTCTTACCTGTTGATGTCATGTTGGGTCGTTTTGATAGTGAAAGGAATGATGGCAGTATTCCTCAGTACATCAAGGAGGTGAGGAAAACGCTAAAGAATGCCTATGATGTGATCCGTGTTAATTTGGATGCGGCCCAGAAAAAAAGGAAGGATGTGAAGGATAAGCACTGTTCAGAAACGAACTTTAGGATTGGTGATAGGGTGTGGCTTTTTAATCCAGCAGTGAGGGTTGGTCAGGCAAAGAAGTTCTCTTCAAGGTGGAGAGGGCCTTATACTGTTATTGACCGGGTAAGTCCAGTAAATTACAGGATTCAGCTGATTGGAACTACAAGCACCCAAATAGTTCACCACAATCGGTTGAAGCTTTGTCATGGTGATCCAGAGAAGTCAAGGGGATCGGAACAGATGACGAATCAGCTGGAGAGGGATGAAGTACTTTCATCAGGCAAAGATCCATCACCTGATATGGTGTTGGGATATGAATGTCCAGGTGGATATGTATGTACTGATGCTGATGATGAGACAATGATGCAAGAGCAGCCTGTGCACCACAGACCGCAACGAGATCGCCATCCTCCACTGAGATATGGATATTATTATACACATTGAATATACATCCTGGAATTTAAAGAGGGAGTAATGTGACAAGTATAGAACTTACATGATTGGTCATATTCTATGTGTGTTATGATTGGCTATGTTATACGTGTATATATGGCTGGTTGCCATGCAACCGGGTTGTTGTATTTCAGTATTATAGTTTTCGATACTTGGAAAGTACATACGTTACAGTAGTGCGTGGCGCAACTGCACAGTGGTTTAAGATGCAGACATCGGGCTAGGATATGACCTTAATGTTTTTTTACATAATTTAACTCAAAATAGTCCAAAGTATCAGATATTACTAAAATAAATGTGAAAATATGGAAATTCAGTTTGTTTTAGAATGTTGAAGCTAAAAACAGATGAATAATTTGAGCTCTAACATCAACGTCTTTATACTCGACTACACGTTTAATGGAACAAATGGGAAGAGGAATGAATATGTGGCTAGATAGCGTTTTCTCGTGCCTTTCGAAAGATACCAAATTTGTTATAGTTTTTGTCTTTGGCATATATCTTTTTTGCGATGAAAGGCGGGCAAAACGAGGAAAAGTTAGATTGTACCGCCTAACTTTCCTCGGCGAGTACAAACGAGGGTCCAACAGAGAAGACAGGCAAAATAGATACATTATGTTATGAGTTGGCACTCGCCTAACTTTCCTCGGCGAGTACAAACGAGGGTCTGTCACTGGAATTTTGGTCCTGAAAAATTTGGTCCCGGACGGAAATTTTCGCTGAAAATTTTGGTCCGCCCGGACCGATAATTTCGAAAAATACGGTCCGCCCTGAAATTTTAGGTCCGGACGTTGTTTTCTAAGTCTATGCTCTCATATCGATCTATTATATTACATGTAATAGGACCTATTAGAAGGGGCTTTGGGACTCCTTACTCATTGTAGAAGACTACATGCATATGTACTCTGATGGTAGACCAACCAAAACCTTTTGGCGTTTTCTATCAAGGCCACACAGTAGGTGATTTGCAATTGGCCCTGATGTGTCTGCTTAATTGTAGTAGTTCAGTTGTGCAACTCATTGTATATAAATACTCACTCAGTAAAGGTATAAAGTTCATTAACACACCAAGATTTATGTACAGAGTGAACAATTCCATTCTTCTGCACTTGATGGAAGAGAGTGGAGGCCAACACACTTGATATGAAACCACTGTTCGCAAAGACCACACTGCACCATATCCCCATAGGTGTCAGGCATCTGACAGCTACAAAACACATCTATATTCATGATGAGGGTATGATGGGCTCTTTTCACTTTCTTGGTAGGAAAAGGAGTGAAGTTTCTTGTAGTGTAGCACTTTAAGAGGTGGTCTTGCATAGTTGCCTGGTCAAACTCGATTTCTTCTAGGCAGTGACCCAGGGCAGCATGCAATGCAAATGCTATTGCAAAAACCCCACTGCCACGCTGCTTGCAACATTCACAGCTAAGAATGAATTCCCCGCACTCTCACATATTGATGTTCTGTACACCTGGCATAACTGATGGGTTAGGGTCGAAGAGATATGACTTCCAACCTTACGGCAGTCAAAAAGAGTGACTGTACCACCAAGTCGTGCTGACGTTACCCAGTGGGAATCCGACACTATATGAATCTGAATGGCATCCATCTTGGCTGGAAAATATCCATTGTTCTGAGCTAGAAGAGTGCTCTGCCATCCATCAATGGTGGGGAACTGCATTCTGAGAAGCTCTTGTGCATAGAACATATGGTCATCAGTCAGCCATTCACCACCCACTACTTGTTTTTTCATTTCGCGTGTGAAAGGGCACTTTCTCTGTGGGAAAATAAATGGTAAATCATCAGTTTACACACATAATGCAGAGTGCAATCCAAATCAAAATGAGCATTTTTTACTATATAGGTAGTACATTCCTCTGCTATACACAAAGTAATTTACCTTACGAATGGTATCTTGTTTAACAGAAACTGAACAATCCTCCAGTACAGTGCAACCACTGTCAATGCCACTGACTTCAACACAGTCATTTTGATGGGCACGATTACAGGGTGATGAATGGTCTATTGAAAATGTACCAAGTCTTATATTCTAAAAAAGTGAAAAAGGATATACAAGACAAACCTTTAGATTGGCCTCCATTGTGACAATCTGATTCATCTTTAGAAGAATGAGGGCTTGCCAGAGTACCAAAGGAGTAACCTTTAAACAATGCATATTTCATGGTGGCTGAGAGTTACATACACCCATGTATTTGTCTTCAAAGAAGGAAATGTGGAGTCACTACCTAGACACTTGTGCCTTCGCAATAACACTTCCCGACACGACTGTACTAAATAAACACCATTTATGTTAATGTTTGGTCGCCGAGCAACCCTTCCAATTGATGTGGAGCTTGAGCGGCAATGTTCTGAAGATCTCTGCAAGACATATTGGGAACTTGAAGAACAACATTATCGCTGCACAGTTGAGGCAGAAAGAAGCATATGATAAAAAGCACTGCAAACCAGGCCAATTTCAGTGTGACCAGTTGGTATTGCTGAAAAACTTCTCTCGTAAAAAGGTCAAGGGCGGAAAACTTACAGAAAGATTTCTTGGGCCATACACAATCATAAATGTGCTGCCAAATGGTGTATAGGAAATACGCAATAAAGAAGGCAAGACTACTCGTGCTACTGGCAGCCACTTAAAAATGTACATGTCTAGTGATGCATGTTGTATGGAAGATGAAGATGAAGATCAAAGTTCTTCACAAGGAGATTGTGTAAGTAAAATTTTAGTGTGTAAATACATGTATCAGATACTTGTCAGTCTGCAGCTGATGTATGTTTACAAGTTGAGAGAGATCGGATGACATCAGATTGTGTGCACGCATTTTTAAATGTATACTACAGTACACAATAACATTCATGGAACAAACCTGAGGGTGGTAAGGTGTAGTTAGCCTCCTCTTAATTCCTAGCATCTCTGAAAGTTGGTCATTCAGTGCATTACAGAACTTGCTGCCATTGTCTGAAAGCAACACACGTGGTAGTCCCATTCGCATAAAGATCTGTAGTTAAAGTAAGGACACGACCATAAATATTTGGAGCTCACCAAAACATACTATCAGTTGCATGGTAAGAGCATGCTTTGTACCACAAAAATTATCAAACTAAATGAACTAGTAAAGCCATGCACAGCTACATGTACAAATAGCTACATGCACAAATAAATAATTGGTACACATGCTGACCTTAAACAGTGAATTTGCCATTGTAGATGCCATTTTGTTGACTGTAGGTACCACCTCAACCCACTTTGGGAAGTAATCACTGATAGTGAGGATGTAGCGACTTCTGTCCTTTGCAACTGGGCTCAGAGGGCCAATGAAATCAATGCCAACCATGTACCAGGGGGCTTTAACTGGAATGGGATGAAGTTCAGGCACTCCAGTAGTTAGCTTTCTGTTCATGCATTGACACACATCACATTTTGATAGCTGCAGAAATATAACAGAACCAGGATTGAATTTGTAATATAAAAAAATAAAGGAGTACCACTGATGCAGTTAAATAAGGAGCTCACCAAGCTAACAACGTCTTTAACCATGCCATGCCACATGAATCGTTCCTTGATTCTGTACAGTGTCCTGGTCTTACCCATGTGACCAGAAGTGGAATCAATGTGACATGCCAGTAGGATCTTTAGGTGCTCTTCCAAACTCTGGATGTAACGCAACAGCACTTCCTTCTGCGTAAAAGATGGCTACTTTATTAGACACATACATACATACATGTCACTACCAAAAATATCAAAAACGATAATGGCAGTATTGATTAAGCGCTACTTACCTTTTCCTTTCCCTGCTTGTGCTTATACAATAGCTCTCCTTCAACAGATATTGTCAACTTCGCCGCTTTCCTTCGTATCACCCTCTTTTTGGTCTCACTGACACATTCAGGATACTTCTTCGACACTAAATAGGCATAAGCCTCCCCGACAAGATCATCTTCAATCTCCGCCATCACTCGCAAACTGATATCAAACACGTGGGCGTACACTGTACGAAATAAATCTCCGGACCTTTTTTTCCGGACACGGACCTTTTTTTTCAGATAAAATTGGTCCGACCGGACCAAAATTTTCTGAAAATATTGGTCCGGGACCAAAATTTTCAGCGGACCGAAATTTCCGTGACAGGTCCAACAGAGAAGACAGGCAAAATAGATGCATTATGTTATGAGTTGGCACTCCCAAAACATGTGCCGATAACGCCCCGCTTTCTATATGGGACCACCATAAAGACTTCTACAACATCGATACCGTTTGTGTTTTTGCCAATAATTGCTAATAACGCTCGCGCGCGTAAACATAATCGTATGTGTTCGATCGATGGCCATGACAGAAAAGCACGAAATAACAAACTTAGAAGCTCAAACCAGGTATGCTACAAAGTTTAAGAGCAACACTGAAGCAGCAAGACAGTATTTAGATGATGAAGGGGCTTAAAAAAGGTAAGGAAATTGAAAAGAAGTGGGCGTTCCGTTTTCTGTCGCTGCGATCCAAATGGATCAATACGAATAAAGGAGAATCCAAACGGAGTAAAACTACAATACGGGCCTTTCATAAGAATTAAGTGTTTTATGAAGCAATAGATAGTTCCAGTGCAGAGGCATGTACATTAGTGGACACAAGCATGTCAGGTGAAGGGTCCGGTGGCAGTGATAGCTAAGATGTGCCACAAGGTGAGAAAGAAAGTTTGCTATCTCCCTTAGATATAGTTAGTCCATGCACGTCAAAGAAACAGGAGAATACAGGTATTGATGTCTTCAATTCAGGAAGAAGCAGAAGAAAACAATATTACTCCATCTTAGCTATTAGGATACCTCTTACACAAAGAGAACTATGTTAAAGATAGGTCTCTAGCTGCTGTTGGCATGCAGTTATTCCACAAAGAAATCTGTTGACGGGGAAATTAGCTTGGATGATGGTCTCTACATGCTGTCACAATACAAACTTGGTCCTACCAGCTACACAAGTCTGAGGCAGGATCTTAAACTAAAAGTTGAGCTACCTGCATGCTCATTACAAACTCATGCAACACAAAAACCATGCGATAACTTATTTTATTGAAGTGTAAACTGATCTATTTTATTCATTTGCATCAATATGTGCTAAAATATAAGGCTTGTAGTGTACTTTGGGAATAAAGACTAAAATGTTAATAAATCTTGAGAAAAATAACATTTCTTATATCTTGAATTCAGTGGTTTGATTATATCTATTAATATTTAAGTATAATACAATAATTATTTTAATAAACATTCTCACTACTATAATAGCAATATTGATCTTAATTTAAAAGTACACAATTCAAAAATGTCTGCATCACCCCTGGTTTTAAACCACTGTGAACTGTCTTAGTGCGCGACCTACCGGGCCACCGTACTTCTGGGGCGGAGCCCCAGACCCCGATGGGGGAGCTCACAGCGCTCCCCCATACCCCCTAGCTGGGCGGGAGGGGTGCCCCCCTCCCGGACCCTCCCCGGGGCATCACCCTTAGCGCCCCCCCCCCCCCCCCCACTATTATTTCCTTCCGACGCCACTGTTTAAAGGTTCTACTGCTTTGACCCGGCCATTCTTTAGTCTCGTACCCAGACCCAAATGTACGTAACATAACATCACGTAACTACAAGTTGAGCTGGTGCGCCGGAATGTTGGCGCTCCAATCAGAATCGACGTCACGGTAATTAGATTCTAATAGCATTCCATACTACAGAGAGGAGCCTGGTGCTTGATCGTGCGTGCGCGGCTAAGGTTGTGATATATGGACACGTGTCTAAAACGAAGGTTGATAACTCTAGCTACCAAAAAGGAATGAATCTGTATTCCAACAGACGCACACACATCATCCGCGCATGCGCGTACATACATACATACATGTAGATAAATAACAGTTCATGCTACATCTCCCTTTCTGGAGTCTAGTATCTGTCTGGTGGTCGTATGGCCGTTCCAGTCCGTGACCGAGTCATTATACGGTGAGGAGGGGAGGTGGTTTCTGTTTGCTGATAAATCTGATTTCTTTGATCTCCAGCCACCATTTTTTCTGCTTCTGTAGATGAAGGTAGAGTCCCCCCTTCTGGGTCTGGAACTGGTGGTACAGCTTTAAGGTGATACCTGTTACGACGAATGGTACCCTTCTCAGTTTCTACTGTGTAAGAACGTGGTGCCTCCACTTGATGAGTTTCAGTAGCCGGTGTTGGTATATCCCCATCCATGACCCAAACTTTGGACCCATCTGGAATATCAGGTAGGGGACGACATTTGTGACGCTGATCATAGTGTCGCTTTTGCTCATCCTTAAATTCCTTATCCTTCTTACGAAATCTTTCTATGTATTGCCATGTATACTTCAATCGGTCTACCACTTGCGGCAAATTGGTCCGTAAGCACCTTCCCATAAGGAGCTCAGCCGGCGACAAGCCACACCAGGGCAATGGAGTAGACCGATATGTTAGCAGTGCCATATATGGATCAGTTGACTCTCTCAGCAAGTTCTTCATTGTTTGAACTGTCCTTTCGGCTTGCCCGTTACTTTGTGCGAAATGTGGGCTGCTGGTTTCATGATAGAAGTTATATTCAGCTGCAAATTTGGAGAACTCTTCTGAGGAATATTGTGGACCGTTATCACTCCTAACAGTTTGCGGAATCCCATATCTGGAGAATACAGCTTTCATGGCTTCAATTATACCCCTGGAGGTGGTAGATTTCAGCTTAATTACCTCAGGGTATCTTGAAAAGTAATCTACTATCAATAGATATGAGTCACTACCTAGGAAGAATAGATCTGAGGCAACCCTTTGCCATGGGTAATCTGGAAGGGGAGTGGACATTAATGGTTCGTGATATTGTTTTGATTTTTTTGCACACACATGGCAGTTTTCAATCAGATCACTAATGTGTTGCGAGATTCCTGGCCACCACACAGAGGATTGGGCTCTGAGCCTGCACCTCTGAATTCCCTGATGACCGTTGTGGATCTTCTGCAAAGTTTCTCTTTGCAGCGCGTTAGGAACCACAATTCGTGTCCTAAAAAGCAACAAGTTGTTATGATCTGTTAGTTCTCCCTGAAGTTTCCAATATGGTTTTAAGACAGGGAGTATTTTATGCTTATCTGGCCATCCTTCTGTGCAATATCTCATTATCTGAGAACACACAGCATCTTGTGCCTGGGCCTTGATGTACTCAGAAAGTTGATGGTGACTGGCAGGTAAGTGACTGACACAAGCTTCCATCAGGTACTCAACTTCCTCCTCCTCTTCTGGAGTAGTAGGGGTGTGTGTTAATGGTGCCCGTGATAATGCATCCGCGGTACATAGCAATTTGCCAGGGACGTGATTTATCACATAATCAAACCGAGCCAGCCTCATCCTGAAGCGGAGAATCCTTGGTGGTAAGTCACTCATCTGTTTAGTTCCCAACAATGGTACCAGTGGCTTATGATCAGTTTCTAATTGGACTTTCAATCCAATGATGTAATCAGCAAATTTCTCACAGGCCCATGTTACTGCCAAGGCCTCTTTTTCTATTTGAGCATACCGTCGTTCAGTTTCTGACATAGACCTTGAGGCATAACTAACAGGTTTCCACACTGAATCTTTCTCCTGCAGTAATACCGCTCCTAGGCCAAATGATGATGCATCAGCTGATACTTTAGTGGGCAATGTAGGGTCATAAAATGCCAATACAGTAGGCTTGCATAGTTCTTTCTTTGTCTCCTCAAAGGCTTCTAACTGTGCTTTCTCCCATTGCCAGGCAGTATTTTTACCCAACAACTCTCGAAGTGGCTTTGTCAATTCAGACAGACCACAGGAAAATTTTCCCAATTGATTAGCCATACCAAGAAACTGCCTCAACTCAGACACATTTTGCGGAGGTTTCATATTCTTGATAGATGCAGTTTTATTGGGGTCTGCATGGATGCCTTGTTCGTCGATGATATGACCCAGAAAGAGGAGTCTGGATTTTTCAAACTCACACTTTTCTTCATTTAGTGTGACCCCTGCCGCCTCAAGTTTTTCCAATGCTGCTCTAAGCCTAACATCATGTTCCTCTTTATTTTTCCCGAATAACAGAACATCATCCATCTGACACAAAACACCGTCTAGTCCTTCTAGTATCTGACTCATACGTTTTTGAAAATGTTCTGGAGCACTACAAATCCCAAACGGAAGTTTGTTAAAACAATATCGTCCATATGGGGTTATAAATGTGGTCAACAGTCGTGATTGTTCTGCCAGTGGAATCTGCCAGAAGCCACTGTTAGCATCCAGCTTGCTAAATACCTTTGCTCCTGCTAATTGTGCCAAGACATCGTCCACCTTAGGGAGCGGATGTACTTCCCGTTGAACATAGTTATTAAGTAGCTTGAAATCAATGCAGATACGGATGTCACCATTCTTTTTAGATGCCACAACCATCCCTGCACACCAAGGTGTGGGTACATCTACTTTAGAAATTACCCCCAAATCTACCATCTTTTCCAGTTCCTGTTTCACCTTGTCACGTAGAGGCAAGGGAACATGTCGTGCTGTAAACAGTGCAAATGGTTTTGCATCGGGCTGAAGTTTGATTTGATATGGTTCTCCAAGACTACCAAGACCCTGAAACAGAGAGGGAAACTGACCTGCCACTCCTGGTTTAGTTGACAGTGCATCCACCTTTGCCACTAATGCCAGTGCTATGACTGCAGGGAGACCTAATAGGTTCACCTTGAGATTTTTAACCACATAGACACTTTGCAGTGTAGTTTTGTTGCCATATGACAACCTCCCTTTGAACTCTCCAACCACTTCCAATACACTGCTGGCCGGTCTCGATAGTTTCAGTTTCCAGCCAGCTCTGCATGACTTGAATGACGCCTCCGATATAGCTGTTACCTCGGCCCCTGTATCAATTTTGAACTTCTGTGGAACACCACATACCTGCACTTGTACCATCCATGGTCTTATTCCTTCTGCTTCCACCCCACTGAGAAACGCTGATTCCATCTTTACCTCTTCGTCTACATCTTCAGGTTGTATCTCAGCAACAGTTTTTGAGAGACATTGATTCTGAAAGTGACCTTTGCTGTGACATTTATGACACACTGTATCCTTTGCTGGACATGCGTGATACGGATGCTGCCCTTTACCACACCGAATGCACTTTTTTCTGTTCCTTTCAGGATGATTACTTGCTATTTGATGTGGTTTCTTCTGTGTAAACGCTCCATCAAGTGCCATCTTTTCTCCAACTTGAAGGACTTCTGCTTGGTCATGTATTGCTTCACGTTGCCTAATTATAATCTTGGCCTTCTCCAGCGTTAGGTCTTGATCCAACTGAAGCTTTTCTGACATCATTTTATCCCTGATTCCCACTACCAGTCTATCCCTCAACATTTCCTCTGTCATCGTCCCGTAATCACAATGCTCGACAAGGGAATACAATTCGGTAATATACTTCTCGGCAGTCTCCCCGTCGAGCTGGTCTCTGCGGTTGAATCTTGCGCGTTCAAATATAACGTTCCTTCTCACCTGGAAGTGTTTATCCAGTTTCCGCATGACTTCCTCATATTCCTCGTTTTCCTTTTTCTTGACCCCAACCGAAGTCAGAACCATTTCGGCTTCTCCTCCCATACAATACAGTAGCATGGATACCTGTTTAGCGCCACTCTCGGAGTCAAGCCCTGACGCCACCCGGAATTGTTCGAAGCGTCTCTTCCAACGACTCCAGTCGTCCGGACGGGCAAAATTAAACGGTTCTGGTGGGTTTAATGTAACTTTCGACATACTAGCACCGCTGCCACCATGTGATAACTCTAGCTACCAAAAAGGAATGAATCTGTATTCCAACAGACGCACACACATCATCCGCGCATGCGCGTACATACATACATACATGTAGATAAATAACAGTTCATGCTACAGAAGGTAAAGCCATTTTATATATATGGAAGGACTCATTACGAAGTACGTCTAAAATCTGTCGTGAATCGCTTTCCAGCCCATCGCGTTCACCACTCTGAGACTATCATCATTGCGATGGTAGCCTTTTCTCTCCATTTTCATCCTTAATTCAGGATGGATATCCTGAATTCCATCCTGAATTAAGGATGAGTTTACGCCGCTCGTATCGACATAAATTCGAACGGTAATGCTGATTTTTTCTTTAATGTTTAGCTTCAGTAGGCTTTCATCTAAACAGCGCTATCCATTTTAGTCATTCAAATCTTTATTTCTTTTAGAAAAAACAATGTTTAGGCTTTGTTTACTTTTTCGTTCGCAAATAATGCCGCGGTTACCATCAAAGTCGGGTATAAGGTTGAGAAAAGAGCAGGAAGCTTACTTTCAAGATAGAAACTGCTCAGTTGAGTTAAGGACTGTTACTATTTTTTTAGCGCGCGCACCTGCTTCCGTTTACGGCGCGCGCGTTGTTATAGTAACAACGACATTCCGTATTTCGTTGTTGCGTGTAAATGTTTTATCAAATATTTCGATTGATGTGGCCTGTACATGTATCTGGCTATGTTGTTGTTGGCAGATCTCGCATATGCAGTTCTTTTCTTCACAAACCAAGTTTAACCAGGTTAGCCTTTTTGGCGTATGTTTTTAGGGTTACCAGCGGATATTTAATGACGCTATTGCACTTAACCGCGAAATTAAATTTCTGAGTTAATGTATTTTTAGATATCATGTGACCAGGGCGTGACAACTTTTGAACCGAGCGAGTTTTGAATGTAGAAGTTTTCAAAATCGGTCTCATCAGTGGATACGCTACACGCCAATGCCAACTGATCGTTTGTACGATGTAGAAAAGGCAACTAGCGCTTGGATCGATATATTTGTTACAGACGCTGTGGTTGGCATGGACGCTGTCAAGCGGAGAGATGAAAACTGTTGTCGTTTTATTACAAAGTAAGTACTTGGGAGTAGGAATAAGTGTTAGACAATCTTATCGCCTACGCGGATTGTGAAGAAGAGTGTTTTTTGCGACACTGCTATTTGTGGGATTCAAATTTGATAATTCTTATTAGAGCCACCGAGGGATGGCGGAACATACGGTGCAGCTGAACACCGGGTCACTATGCAAATTGTCAGCGAAGTATATCCAGTCTATAAGCTACATGCCAATGCAAACCGATCTTTTTTACGATGTAGAAAAGTCATAAAGTGCTTGATGAAGATAGTCCAAACGGACGCGCTCGTTGACATCGAAGCTATACAGAGGTAAGATTGAAACTCTTTGTTGTTTTATGATAAAGTGAGTACTTAGGAGTTGGAAGAAGTGTTAGATAATCATGGTTGCCCACGCGGATTGTGCAGAAGAGTGTTTTTTGAGACGCTGTCATGGGGTATTGAAATTGATAATTCTATTGTGTATGCCTGGTATGAGCACACTGCTTGTACCTTGTGTGTACACAGTGCTTGTGCCTTGTGTGTGCACACTGCTTGCACCTTGTGTGTACACAGTGCTTGTGCCTTGTGTGTGCACACTGCTTGTACCTTGTGTGTACACAGTGCTTGTGCCTTGTGTGCACACTGCTTGTACCTTATGTGTACACAGTGCTTGTACCTTATGTGTACAGTGCTTGTACCTTGTGTGTGCACACTGCTTGTACCTTGTGTGTACACAGTGCTTGTACCTTGTGTGTACACAGTGTGTACACAGTGCTTGTACCTTGTGTGTACACAGTGCTTGTACCTTGTGTGCACACTTCTTGTACCTTGTGTGTACACAGTGCTTGTACCTTGTGTGTACACAGTGCTTGTACCTTGTGTGCACACTTCTTGTACCTTGTGTGTACACAGTGCTTGTACCTTGTGTGCACACTGCTTGTACCTTGTGTGTGCACACTGCTTGTACCTTGTGTGTGCACAGTGCTTGTACCTTGTGTGCACACTGCTTGTACCTTGTGTGTACACAGTGTTTGTGCCTTGTGTGTGCACACTGCTTGTACCTTATGTGTACACAGTGCTTGTACCTTGTGTGTGCACACTGCTTGTACCTTGTGTGTACACAGTGCTTGTACCTTGTGTGCACACTGCTTGTACCTTGTGTGTGCACACTGCTTGTACCTTGTGTGTGCACAGTGCTTGTACCTTGTGTGCACACTGCTTGTACCTTGTGTGTACACAGTGTTTGTGCCTTGTGTGTGCACACTGCTTGTACCTTATGTGTACACAGTGCTTGTACCTTGTGTGCACACTGCTTGTACCTTGTGTGTACACAGTGCTTGTGCCTTGTATGTGCACAGTGCTTGTACCTTGTGTGTGCACACTGCTTGTACCTTGTGTGTGCACACTGCTTGTACCTTGTGTGTACACAGTGCTTGTACCTTGTGTGTACACAGTGCTTGTACCTTGTGTGTACACAGTGCTTGTACCTTGTGTGTACACAGTGCTTGTGCCTTGTGTGTACACAGTGCTTGTACCTTGTGTGTACACACTGCTTGTGCCTTGTGTGTACACAGTGCTTGTACCTTGTGTGTACACAGTGCTTGTACCTTGTGTGTGCACAGTGCTTGTACCTTGTGTGTACACAGTGCTTGTACCTTGTGTGTGCACACTGCTTGTACCTTGTGTGTGCACAGTGCTTGTACCTTGTGTGTGCACACTGCTTGTACCTTGTGTGTACACAGTGCTTGTACCTTGTGTGTACACAGTGCTTGTACCTTGTGTGTACACACTGCTTGTGCCTTGTGTGTACACAGTGCTTGTACCTTGTGTGTGCACACTGCTTGTACCTTGTGTGTGCACACTGCTTGTACCTTGTGTTACACACTGCTTGTACCTTGTGTGTACACAGTGCTTGTACCTTGTGTGTACACAGTGCTTGTGCCTTGTGTGTGCACACTGCTTGTACCTTGTGTGTACACACTGCTTGTGCCTTGTGTGTACACAGTGCTTGTACCTTGTGTGTACACAGTGCTTGTACCTTGTGTGTACACAGTGCTTGTACCTTGTGTGTACACAGTGCTTGTACCTTGTGTGTACACACTGCTTGTACCTTGTGTGTACACAGTGCTTGTACCTTGTGTGTACACACTGCTTGTGCCTTGTGTGTACACACTGCTTGTGCCTTGTGTGTACACACTGCTTGTACCTTGTGTGTACACACTGCTTGTACCTTGTGTGTACACAGTGCTTGTACCTTGTGTGTACACACTGCTTGTGCCTTGTGTGTACACACTGCTTGTGCCTTGTGTGTACACACTGCTTGTACCTTGTGTGTACACACTGCTTGTACCTTGTGTGTACACACTGCTTGTACCTTGTGTGTACACACTGCTTGTGCCTTGTGTGTACACAGTGCTTGTACCTTGTGTGTACACACTGCTTGTGCCTTGTGTGTACACACTGCTTGTGCCTTGTGTGTACACAGTGCTTGTACCTTGTGTGTGCACAGTGCTTGTGCCTTGTGTGTACACAGTGCTTGTACCTTGTGTGTACACAGTGCTTGTACCTTGTGTGTGCACACTGCTTGTACCTTGTGTGTACACACTGCTTGTACCTTGTGTGTACACACTGCTTGTGCCTTGTGTGTACACAGTGCTTGTACCTTGTGTGTGCACACTGCTTGTACCTTGTGTGTACACACTGCTTGTACCTTGTGTGTACACACTGCTTGTACCTTGTGTGTACACAGTGCTTGTACCTTGTGTGTACACACTGCTTGTACCTTGTGTGTACACAGTGCTTGTACCTTGTGTGTGCACAGTGCTTGTACCTTGTGTGTACACAGTGCTTGTACCTTGTGTGTGCACACTGCTTGTGCCTTGTGTGTACACAGTGCTTGTACCTTGTGTGTGCACACTGCTTGTGCCTTGTGTGTACACAGTGCTTGTACCTTGTGTGTACACACTGCTTGTACCTTGTGTGTACACAGTGCTTGTACCTTGTGTGTGCACAGTGCTTGTACCTTGTGTGTGCACAGTGCTTGTACCTTGTGTGTACACACTGCTTGTGCCTTGTGTGTACACAGTGCTTGTACCTTGTGTGTGCACACTGCTTGTACCTTGTGTGTACACAGTGCTTGTACCTTGTGTGTACACACTGCTTGTACCTTGTGTGTGCACAGTGCTTGTACCTTGTGTGTACACACTGCTTGCGCCTTGTGTGTATTTTCCTCTACCCTTTTCACTGTATTCATGTGCTTTGTACACATGCATCCCTGTATTGCTTGTATTTAAGTGCTTTTCTACCGTATGCTATAGTGCTTCTTCTACATCTATACAGTGGCAGTTCCAGCTGTGTGTGGTTTGTTTATTTTGAATTGTTGGTGTACACAGTTACATGTAAATGTACCTTAAGTGGGGGTGTTCCCTAAGGCGGGTGTAGACAATGATATCAGATTTGCATGTGTTTCATAATTATAATTATATCAGAACATAAATTTCGAATGACGGCAGTACAGTAAAAAAAAAGTCGTAGAGGTGCAAGCTTACCGATCGATCCGATTGATAACGACAGATTGCCCTCTATATCCGAACTCACTATAAACCAAATGCCAGACGGAATTAAATGCAGCTGATTCTTCCCGCTCCCGCCAAACTACACATTGGCCTCAATATGGCCGGCCAGCGTAAACAAGGTACAAAAGATTCGCAAGGCGCCAGTAAGGGTGCATGGTTATGTGGTCATAGCTGTTTGCCAATGCACAGAAGTAGTTTAACTAATAGTTTCTTTATTTGAAAGGGCGAACACTTCATTTCCGCGGAGATACGGCACGCCAAAACCATTGTAGTCCGCCATGGCATCCTCAAAATGACCGTTCTTTTCCATTTACAAACAAACCGTACAGACTTGAACCACTCAATTAAGCCAAACGATACAACACATAACTACAAAGTTTCCTATGTAACTAGACTGTCCAATTCGCTGGTTTACTAACTCGCCTCAGGCACTTTACTCTGCCGTACACCGTCACTTCAGCAGCGGCTATTCACCCCTCAGAGTCGTAACAGCATTCACAATTCATTATTCTGTACTTACTGGGGACACAAAACAAACGGTTACAACACAAATCGTTGTAAAAAAATTCCGGGAGATGGGACTTTTTGACAGCTAAACATTAGCCATGCGTAAGGTAATTTTTAATTGGTAACAGTCCTTAATTACATTGAGTGTTACAAAGATCTGTAAGGAGAGCCATATAAGCAAATTCAACAATATGGGACACAGGAGGTACGAGCATTGAATTAACTCAAGGCCAGTGATGCCGCGGCCAGCTTTTAACAATCCGGTCACGTTCACGGCTGGCCGTTTGGATATAGACGGTCACGTTCACGGTCAAAGATGGACCGTATGATTTCAATACGGTCACGTACACGGCTGGCCGTCAGTCGTCAAAATTTTAATACGGTCACGGACGGTCATTACTTATGCTAAAAAAAGTTTGGCATGCACGTATCAATAGAAATGGTTCATGAACAGTATGCATGGGCATAGCAGAACAAGTGTGAAAGAACAGATTCAATTAACTAAAGGCTTTATTGCAGCTAAGAAAGTGAACAGATTCAATCCTGGCTGGATCCATCCTCCATCTTCACAATGAGTCTCAACTGGGAGAAAACTCGCTCGCACGTGGAATCCATGCGATAACGCATAATATGGCATGTCGCGTCCCCAGACCCACATTCGTCCGCAGCGGATGGATTACATCGCATATTACGAATACATATCAGGCTGGGGACGAGACTATATCATGGCGAGGGGGACAACGTAAATAATAAAATGGTTCCATAGCCACGTGTTGGTGACAGTCGGGTTTGCTGCAGACTTCACCGCGCTATCAGGTGGCTTATCCTCAAAGGTTCTTGGAAAGACGACATTTACCACGCAGGGAAAAAATCCACTGCACGTGACGCTAGTGACGTAAACAGGCTTAATGGACCGTCAAAAGTTCTGACGGCCAGCAAATAAATTTGACGGCCAATTATTTTTCACGGTTTAATCACGTGATCGGTAAGCTTCCCGGTCACGGTCACGGTCGGCCGTCAAAAACCGTCAAATGAATACGGTCACGGACGGTCCGTGCTGGCACGGTTGTTCAATTCCATTGAAACATTGGAAACTAGGTTTAGAAAAGTAATATTGAAACGTACTTGCGTCATCCCTTAGCAACCACCCCGACAACGAAATGACCTTTGGAATGTACAGCAAAACACGATAACTACATGTCCTATTGACAAGTTTATTGCACGGTGTAGTACTGTGACCTGTGCACTTTGTATGGTGCTTATCCCGTGCTCGGGCCGCACTCCCACGAAGAACTGTGGCCTTCGACAACGGCCTACCTCAAAAGAACACCCCTCAGAAAGAATGGATTTCCCACGACCTCCAGCAAGAAACACCGAAAAACCAACGTGGAAGGTACAGCTAAGGCATGTGTGTAGCGTTTTTTTGTGTAGGCTAATCGAAAACGATAATTTTTGCGAAGTTATACACGAACAAAACTAGCCATTTTTTTAGCGGTTTTCGAGCGTTGATAAAGAGTTGTTATTGTTTTATCTTTTTGGGTGGTGGTACAACTAAAGTGATGTTGTACTAAGTGTTAGAAAGTGGTGCTTTACTATATGGACACAAGAGTCGTTAGAGCTTGACATTCATGCATGGTGTGGTACTCGTATGGTGTGGTACTGGGTGAACCCGCTGAACTTTGCGTGGTCCCCAAGTAGGCCAAATCCTGTAGTTACCTCATGTTGGAAAATACTATTAACTAAAAAAAGAATAGTTGACAAACCTAACTGTTCCACAGGTAGGGACTTGCAAGAGGCACTCATCAGCTAGGAGGACTGCTACATCAACTGCCATATGCATTTCACTTCTGGTAGGGAGATCAACTTCAAATGTACTGGCTACGCAGTGAGCCATCACATCACTCAGAAGCAGCAGTATTAATTCTGGTGCACATTTCACTTGTGATGGAGACATGGGCTTTTCTAAGCGGCAGCACTGACACCATTTACTGGCTGACGTTGTCAGCCGCATGATGATGCACTAAGCACAAACAAGTGTATTGCATGGGCTACTGGCTGTGAGAGGAGTTCCAAACACAGAGGATGCCAGTGGGGGCCCAGGACAATCAGGACAGTGTACAGTTGATGTACATGTATGTGTCTGATAAGTACTCCTGCGATTAATGCATGGGTGTGGTGATGTTTTCGTCTGCCTTTGATACTTGTTATGAGGTGAATAGTATATGCCATGTTATTCAAATGTACATCTTTAATAATATTACTTGTACCTAACACTCCTGAGCTCAGTGAGCTAGCCAGAGGTGACAGGTTTTTTTTTTTAAATTTTTTTAATTTTTTTGGAACACCCTTCATTTTTGAGACTGAGTTGTGGTACATCATCGTTTATGTTGACTGATACTGAGCTATAAGAAGCTGTTCTGCCACCTCCTTACACTGATATACAACCACTCTTTTCTTACACATTCTACCAAGTTGCTTGATGCGGTAATCCATTTGCCCTACATATTAAGTCGCAAGCGTGTCATTTATTCATGAAAATGCAAATATCACAGCAAGAGAAAAATTATCGTTCTCGTCTTTTGGTATACATAGCCTTGTGCCCCCATCTTTTCTCTTTACGAAAACTCCAGGCTTACCCTGAGTTCTTGCGGGAGCTGCCCGTACAACATCCACAACTGAAGGTCATATTCCAATACACGCGCACATAATGTCATGACTTCCTTGTTTACTGACACATTAGACGACATGAGATCAACACATGCAGACATATTTTAGAAGAGAAATGTTAGAAGATGTGGAAACTATGTTTGGTTTTTAATAAGAGTGTTAATACAGTAAGAAATAGACCTCTGAAAAGGTACGATAAAACGACTGCGATAATGAGCTCATTAAAAGTTTTGTTAAGAGCCCGTACCGTATGTTCTTAATACGCAACCTAGTTTCCAACTCCGAACAGCCTGTCTAAAATTGACTAAAATTGATTGCCTGATTTCATCCCTCGCGTCACTTTTTGGTCCCATCATTGTAAATGTGACACAACGACGATCTTTCGGAGGAAAAGGAAGACGAATCGGAAAGGGAGAAATGTGGTAAGCTATTAACTAAATCTGTTAGTTATATAGCCTATAGTGAGAGAGAGGATGCGTTGTAGCACAGAAATGATCGCCAGTAGCGAGCCGCGTTATATTTGGCTATATCTATTGCTAACCTGTTGAGTTGCTATCTAGTAGTTGCTGAATAGAGACCACCTGCTTACTGTGTTTTCATTTACAGTTCATAAGCCTAGCTGGCACGTAAGGCGTGTGGTTTCGGATTAGTTGGGCGTAGCCCGATCTTCGCGTACTAGTACTAGCGGAAGGTCGGGTACCAAACCCACACAGTTTTTGTACAGAAGTAAGGTGCTCACAAATAATACCACATGGTGCAATAAGATAATCGTGGTCTTTTTTGTAAATGGTCTTAAATGCGAATAACCACAAGTGGGCTTTAATTCGTACTGATAAACAACCGTGTAAAGTATTTTGCCTCTACTGGTAATTAGTTCCAGTACTCTATAAGCGTTGAGAATGTTTAGCTTGTAGTGTGGCTTTGGCTCAGGCATGCATGCGCACTGCAAGGTTGAGAAGTTAAGGATCATCTAACTTGCCAGCAATTGAATGGACCTTCAGTGACGAAGCTGCAATTTGTGCCACTGGCAAGCAAGCTTAACAGAGGCTTTTACCAAAACCCAAGTGTAGAATAGCAAATACATCCCTGCCTTTAATTAGAGCCACAGTGCCTTCTACCTGTTAAGGCTTCATTGAAGAGTAGCCTAGTTCCATGGCTGTCTCAATCACACACTGCAATACGGTTCTCTCCATACAACTCTCTTGCAACAGCTGTACATTAAATGAATAAACACATGCGTATTTTGAATAGGTGGTAATTGCTTGCATTGAAGTGCTGCGTTCTTATTGGACTGCAATTAAATAAATTGTAAGGATAGCAACAATATAGGGAGCAACTCTACCCAGCTTTATTAACAATCCACTATGTATGAAATTTATCCTGTGCATAATTTCAAAAACCACATCCAGTGACACTTACATGTAATTACTCAAAACACAGATTGTAAAGCTGATTTGTGACACTATACTAAGAAGTATAAGACCCTACCTCTGGACTTTGGGACATCAGTAAAAAGAACAATTCAGAAGATAAGAGAATGATGCACATGGAAAGGGCTTAACAAAGAAGTCATTAAACTAGTAGGCTCTTTCTGGCTGGAATTTATATTTTCTAAAGGTATCATCCTGCATGTGAAGTGTGTCAAAGGAATTCTGCAAGACTGGTAGTTACTACTGAACTGCGTCCTGTATATGCAACATGGTATCATATAGCAATAGGTATGTCCACATGAGTGTTTGTATGTGAGTATCAAATGTTGCATACTTAATGCTGTAACGTAATTAGTTTCATTCTGATGTATGGTATACACCCTTTTTGTTAGATACATCGTTACTTTGAGTGATTATTTCTCTAGGTCAGTTGAAGCTGTTCTTACACCCTGCAAAGAGGCCCATCAAGTAGCCATTGCACTCCACAAGGTTATATATGGTAGATATCAATTGAAATAATATGTTTTTTTATTACAATAGAATTTTATGCGAATGGGATTGCCTCAAGTCATGAATACTGATAGTGGTTCAGAATTCAAAAATGTTGAAAGGATGAAAGTACACTACCATCCACAGGTGCATCCTTACAAAGAATTATTTTTTTTATCTATATCATTACCTACATAATATTATGCAATAAAACAGAACATTGCAGTGGATGCTTGTTAAAGCATGCACTTACAGGACTGAAAGAACAGTGGGATGAATAATGTCTACTTACATCACATCTGAGTCCACTCACTACACTACACGTTTCGCAACAACGCTGTTTTGTGTTGCCAACCAGGAAAATGTACCTGAGCACACGACAGTGTTGTGCAGTGATTGCAAAACGTCAAGACGGACATTCTTTTTGCACAGGTATAAAATGTTGATATACTTAAGTTGTTTTTATTTGCTCTTTTATTGTCTTTAGAAAAAAAGCAAAATCAGCAGAATGATGCTAAACATGCCAGGGCCAATCTATTTCTCAATGGTACCAAGGAGCTAAAGAAATATTAAGGAAAGGTGGTAAAAGGCAGTCCACTCCACCATCGCTATGCCTAGACTCTCCTCAACAGGCTACTCCATCAGCCTGGTTTTTGTAGTGTCATATTTCCACAATACTTGTGCCACTAAGCTATGGGTGGGGTATACATGTACGTTTAAAGAACCGGTCCGCTCCATTCCGTCCAGAAATTATACTTATTCAGCGTGAAGTAATCAGTTTGGATTTGTTATTGTCCGCCTGTGTAACAGCAGCGTAGGGTCAAATTAGGCAGTCTTTTTGGTCCTAGGACCAAATCAGGCTGCTTGCTTTTGTCCGCTTATATAGGACCAAAATGAGCAGCGTAGGACCAAATGAGGCAGCCTGTTTTGGTCCTAGGACCAAATTAAGCAAAGCCTGTAATAGTCCGCCGGACCAAAACAGGCTGCCTGAAACGGTCCTAGGACCATTTCAGGATAGGACAAAATCAGCCGTGACAGGCCGCGGCATCACTGCTCAAGGCGGACTAAGTGAAGCGAGTCAGAGCGGGTGGTACGATGGTTAGCCTCTGCAAAATAAAAATAAAAAAGCATTTCTGTCATTGAGGGCGATGCAGAAATGCCTGGCATTGGTAGAAATGCTGTCACCAGTACTGTTGGGACATAAAAAAGGGGGCGGATGCTCGGACAGTGATAATAAATTACCCATTTTTATTATTTTGTGTACAATTTTGATAAAAATACAACTTCTACCAAGAGTCTGGAGGTGCTACCACTAATAAGTAGTGAAAAGGAGTAAAATTGATATGTTCAATGCTCTTTGTAAGCACTACAAACTATAAATTGCTAATCATTTAATTTATGTACGCGGAAGCAACGAACGTGCTTATGCATCCTTGAAGTTTGGGCAGCTTTCTAGATGATAAAAATTATTCCATGCTATAGAATGTGTGCACCATTGTTGAAACAAACAGCTTTTATGTGATTTTAATTTTCACTGCAATGGTTGTTATAAACGGCAGAACTCACCATCCTGAATTCAGGATTTTACCGATCCTGAATTCATGCGGGATCGTTTCACGCAGATTAAAGGTTAAGCAAAGTCAGACACACTAAAACAAACCTCACGTTTTATCAGCCGTTGTGATGACAACCCAAATTATCGAACATTCCAATTACAAGTCTGAGTCCTCTCTCCACGGCATGCGTCGTGCAGCTTGCATTGATTTCGGTCATGCCTGCTCCCCAGCAGAACTAACAACTCCGGCGAGCCTCCTGAATTTCAGGTGGCACTAAAATGGTGGCGAATGGGCACCTCCTAAAAACTTCAGCTGTTCATTCTGCCCTTTGCATATATATTCTATGCGGGACACCTTCTAGGAATCGTGTAAGCTGGCCTGTATTGCAGGTCAAATTGAGGCAGGTAGTGGCCTAGACGCAGAATTGCAGAAGGAAGTCGTACTCGGATTAGTCTCGTACTTAATGCGCCATTAATTTGCCAACGATTATACCTAGGTTTTTCCAGGTTTTCCCGATTTTTGATATTGGCACGGTAAACCACAGTTTCTCGAGGCATAGCCAGTTGTATTGCTTACCAGCTGCTTATGTCAGCTTTAAATCATTAAAACAACAGTTACACATGGACACGTGCCCTATAAGATAGCGTTACACCAGGAATGCGGTGCGGCTAAAACATTCCTTTCATATAATACCGGTGTGGGAGGGCGGATTGTCCTTCCGTGCAGAATGTCCCCCCGGACATTCTGCACTAGTGCACAATGTCCCCCCGGACATTCTGCACTAGTGCACAATGTCCCCCCGGACATTCTGCACTAGTGCACAATGTCCCCCCGGACATTCTGCACTAGGGCAAACTGTCCCCCACTAGGGTAAAATGTCCCCCCCCCCCCCCCTCCCCCCCCCCCCCGGACACTCCACACTAGGGCGCAATGTCCTACCTATAGGATAACAAAGGTAGTTATAAACGTCCAACAGGTTGTTTTTAACAAAGACCCGTCCTTATATAGCGTAAAAACCATCCTGCCCTGATTGTGCGTCCAGGATGGGAATACATGTAGTTCTACCCTAGTTCTGTCGAATTTTGAAGCAATAATTCAATTCATACCACATTCGACAAAAGCTATTTAGGATGGGTTTTAGTCTGGGTACCCGACTGATCGGTTGTACTATAACGCAACAGATGAACTGACGATGGGAATAGCCTTTCCTGAGATATGTCAGGCTGTGCACGCAGTGTGGAGCTGTGTTTATGTGACATTACTTTTCGGGCTATGATCCTATTGATCTCAATATATTTCAATCTCTCATACTGATGAGATTTCAGCCATGAAGTATATCAATCACGGGAATCACCACTCCTTAAGGAATTTTAATAATGTATATATGTGTTTGAATATTGGTTTCAATGAGTGCTTTGACGACACGGAAAGGATAAGACCTCTGTATTCGTTAAGAAATTTAATACTAAAATTCTAAACGTTTGTGTATGTGTGTCAGTATTGGTTACAATGAGCATTTCAAGCGGCGGAACGACACGCAGCTACTGAGTAATGGCGTCAACGCGATCCCGTGTACTGCCGTAAACATTTCCTAGCCTTGTCATAGATGAAATAAAATGTTATGAGGGGGGGACATTTTACCCTGGAGGGGGACAGTTTGCCCTAGTGTAGATTGTCTGGGGGGACATTGTACACTAGTGCAGAATATCCGGGGGGACATTGTACACTAGTGCAAAACGTCCGGGGGGACAAATTTTAGGGGGGACATTGTGCACTACGACACCGGTACCCATCCACCGCCATTGATAGTTAATAATCCATACCGGTACCCTCAATAATTTGATATGTACTGTCATTGAGCGCAACCAGCTAGAAACCTCATGGTGGAACACCGCTCCACGCATATGCGCGATATGACAAAGCTGCCAATCAAGACATGTACGATAATTAGAACGTCATGGCCGAACGTCTAGAAAAGAGCCAGTGTACCTACGTATTGTGACACCTGTCACCTGTGCAAAAGAGTACGTAGCGCGTAACCCGTTTGATTAACGCACATCATATCCAGAAATGGCCCATACACAGGCGGTCATCTTGCTTTTTATTTCAAATTGAATTTTAAACACTTATAAAATGTCCTATAAATCGGTCTGATTATGACATATGTACTTTAAAAAATTATTCCATTAACCATTCTTGAACTAAAATCAAGACAAAAAATTAATTTCTACCGCATATAATTTATTCATCAAAATATGTCATTGCGTAATGCCTTGCGTCATTTGCCAGAATTATTCTACTAATATTGATATTAATTGAACAAAATGGTGAATAAATATATGCACAGTAAGTTAATTTAGCTGAGATATAACTTAACTATACTAATACGCTGTTAATAACCGGGGGGTGGGGGGGGGGGGGGGGGAGGCCGAGAGCGTTTCGAACCCGATACGAAAGTGCGAGGGAGAGCCCGATATGGTTACTGCCAGCTTCTAGCCTGATACAAAAGTAAGGAACTCGCGATCGACTATGCTGTGCTGCAGAAAGAATTCCTATTCAGTATATTAAGATGTCCTTTCCAACTCAAATGGTGCCGGTGTCATAGTCGCCAATGACTCCGATCCCCTAAATTTTGTCATTCGCGCCTAGGCATATATGACTCCCGGTCATATATGCCTAGCCCTAGGCATATTTAATTTGACTCCCCAGTCATTCACGCCTAGGCATAGTCACTACTCAAATACCGTAGGTCTCGACTGCTAAGAGGGACACTATGATGTCGATCGTCATGGACACTTTTGACCTATATAGTGGCGTGGGTTGTTTTCCTTATTGTGTTCGTTTAGCCATAGATTATTTTGTCTAAATAATGTATGGTTTAGCCTGCTTGTAGCTCAGCTCGATGAATGAAGCGCGAACGCTAATAGGCACGTGCACTGATACAAAACATAGATATTTGCAAATGGCACTTTTCAGTACAGTTGCAACCTACGTAGGCATTTCAGCCTTTATACCTAGATCGATTAACATCAAATCTGCACGTGCCGTATTTTGAATCTTTGTCTGCATACATGTGTATGGCCATCAGTACAACACGCGCGCGTAAAGCGCTTTAATTTTACTCGCGGGGCTTCACCAATGGAATAGCACTATCCCAATGCTTTTTTTTAAATTTAATGTGTAAACTCTGTAGCGCTGAGCAGTCTATCACTAGGCCAAAGCGTCTGCATCAGGTTAAAAGCATACTATACCCCGGGCCCCCCCCCCTTCGCCAATGCTTGCTGGACAGGCCCAAACGGCCCCCAAACCCCTCCCCTGTCTCTGCACAGTGTGGGGTTAGTGCAAACATGTAATGTGCATTTAAAACATACACAATTTGTCCTCTTCTGTTATTGCTATTACTAACAATGAGTGTACATGTATTGTGGCTGCACCATATGTACTTCTGAATGGTATCAGCAGTTACTGTAATGGCTGCACCAATGGAGTGTTGTATGTGGCTGGATTGTAGCCACATTGCTCCACCATACCAGGGATAGGAAGGTGGAGTGGAAGTTCTTAGATGCAAGTGGCGTCCCATCTTTGAAGTGGAAGAGGGGTGAGTGGAACAGTAGCAGCATTATCTGTAGGCCTCCATTGCTAGAACTGGACACGTGTGCCTGCCTTTGGTACACTCAACACACCTGCCCATCTGGTTTGCTTGATGAAGAAGTGCATGCCAGATGAGTAGAGTGGAACGTAGGGGTATTTAAGTAAATTTGTTGAGCCTAAGGTGGATATCCCTGGAGGTGTTGAATACTCCGGATGGTCAGTCTCAGCATTGGGTTCCTGGTGCTGCTCTTCCCCAGTACAAAACTAGATACAGGAGTGTCCTCGAGTAATATTTAGCCTCATCTCCATAGAAACAGTCCCAAACAGACTTTTAACACAACTCTTGATATTGAACCCTAGAAAAAAAGTACCAGGACTTTATGCATCAGACGTAAATGCATCTACCACTAACCAAAGGTTTTGCACCCCCCCTTCCATCATGTACATGTACTTGATTGTAAAGTTTATGGCATCAGGCACAAAAGGCCCATGCCACATACATGCACATGTAGGTACTACATGTACATCAATAGTGTTTGCTTCTTAGAACTTGGTACATGTCTTTCTAGCTCTATAGCTATCAGTCTAGGATAACCTCAGTTTACATAGCATACAATGCCCTATTGTTGTTGACCTCTGAGCTGCACAAATGAATATTATATTTATCTTAGGTACAATTGTACATGTACTTATGGGACAGCGTCAGCTTCCCAAGCTACATGTATGTAGCAATGCTCCCTAGATGAAATAGGGGCTACGTACAAGTACCAAGGGCACCACTTACACTGTAGCATTGGAAAGCTTTCCATACACACACATACATACATTGTACATGCATACATTGTACATGCACATACATACACATATGCACACACATACACACCACATACATGTACATACACACATGCACACACATACATGTACATACACACATGCACACACATGCACACATATATACACACATACACCTACATGCATACACAATGCACACACACATGGTACAGCCATAACAGATGTACAACACACACAAACAATCAAAGCAATGACTAATATACCAGAATTGGTGGTCTTTAGTAAAGATGGCTTTTGGAATTTATTTCATGATAGTATAGCTGGTGCCTCTGTACCTCAGGCTCCACAGGACTTAGCGTAGTGCATCAGACACACACACACCCCAGATCAGAGCACAAGGTATGATTGGCAGTTGGTGGCCTGGGCAGCCCCACTTTCAATAGTGTTAGGGTGACCTGGGCAGCCCCTCATCTTCAACCTTACTCTCCCTAAGTGTTCATCACCACCATCTATCAATGGAATCTGGACCTAACTACCTACATATACATGTAGGCCTATACAGTGGGGGTTTTAGACAACAGGAATAACATAGCTGATTAACCAACAATATGAAGCCATGAGCATACATGTAAACGTAGTATGTCTACATGTATATGTATGTAAACTATATATATATGTGTGTGAACAAAAGTTATATGACCAGTACATGTAGCCTTCCAAAAAATTTTTTTAAGCCCTTCTATTATTTACATATACACACACACACATACACATAGTACACACTTTTGTACACGCACACACACGCACACCAGTGTGTACAAGTTTCTGTGTGTGTGTGTGTGTGTGTGTGTGTGTGTGTGTGTGTGTGTGTGTGTGTGTGTGTGTGTGTTAACCAAGAACAGAGTCATGTTTGAGCCACTCCCTTATCACACCAGTTGGTAACGCACACACATATACACACAAAGCCTTACAACCTTACTCTGTTTTGGCTTCACATTTTTCACTGTTGCTCAAGATAACTCAGCCATATACCTTGTCTCCTGAGTTGTTGAAATGTCCATATGTAACACACATACATGTACAATGCAAATACACATAAATATGCACACGGTTAGCTAGACCATATGTTTATACATAGATACTTCACACATCAGTATTTAACAAGCACTGCACCATGTAGTGCTCACTACATGTATTTCCACAATAGCTCTACTTCCACCATAGCACTGCACAATAAGCACCAAAGTACTACTTAATAGTCACTGCACCATGGCACCGGCTATCATTACACACATGGAATGAAAGCCTGCTTTTCTATGGATGTTTAAGTGATTTTAGAAGCTTTGTGTGTGTTTTGTGTATGGCGCGTAGTCAAGGATCGGGGACTTGGTTGCCCAAAGATATCAGCAAATCAGCAACAACACTACACAGCAGAGTATATCATGCGACCCCCTGTAACATCGACCCGCCCACAATACACACCCCAAACTGTGCATATAAGTGTGTGTGCTTGTACATGTATGTACTTGTGTGTGCTTGTGTGTGTGAGAGTGTTTCTATCACCAAGATCTGGGGGGATAGGAAGGGTTGTTTAGTTGTCTACAGTAGAAGTTACAGAAGCCTCATGTGTGTACATGCATGTGTATTTGTCACAAGACCACAAGACAGGCAACACACAAACACAGCTCCTCCCATTTGCACATGCCATAACTAATTGACCACAATATCACATCATGTGTGTGTGTGTGTGTGTATGTGTGTATGTGTGTGTATGTGTGTGTGTGTGTGTGTGTGTGTGTGTGTGTGTTCACTAAGATCAGTGCCATGTTTGAGCCACTCCCTTACCACACTGGTAACGCACACACATACACAAACAGCCTTACTCTGTTCTGGCTTCACAGTTGCATTTATGGTATTCAGGCTCAAGATAACTCAGCCATGTGTGTTCTGGCAGTTGAAATGTTGTTCATATGTAACACACATACATACATACAATACAAACATAATTGTTTACACATACACAGATATGCATACTTGTATGAGCATGTACAAATATTTTATCTTGATACTTGTATACCATCCCTTGAACTATTGTATTCATTGTTATCAACAAGACCTTTACATTGGTACATGTAGCAGAGAATGGCTGCAGATAATGTCTGACAGTTTTGTTGATGTGTGTGATGCGTTTTAGTGTTTGCGTGTTGTGTCATATTGACAAATCGCCCATACATTGGCGGTCATCTTGTGATTAATTTCAAATTGTTCACTAACTGTGATGCAGTCAATAACACATGCACAACATTCACGTTTGAGTCCGTTGCCAACTTTCTACATATGTCCATATGCACATGTGCATACATTACATTGCATGCACATAACAAAGCCTGTTACATACCACACTGACACAATAACCCATTTGTAAACAGTCACACCTTATAACTATGGTGCCTTCGCATGAGTACACTAGCTATGGTGCCTTCACAGCGGTAATATACATGTAAGTACGCAAGGTAGCTAAATATTACAATAAAACACAAAGCATGCAGTGCAGGGTAAGAAATGACTGACAATATTGCAATTACCAAGTTGAGAGATGTGCAATGCCTACGTAAGTCATTGCCTTGCACATACATTTTATATTTATTTCACCTGAAAAGTGAAAGATTGCAACGGCGTTTTGCTGGTGGTGGATGTTGCAACGCAGCGCCAGATACAACAGAATACAATACGCTATCACACCGTTGACGCTGCTATCAGCTTCTTTGATACTCGATAAATCGGTGCGCATTTTCTAGAATTAAACACATGCATGTAGCCGTATTACTATTGGTGCCAATAGTAGCTCCGGCCACATCTATACTAGTAGTTGTACTTCAGTTACTTAGATAAACTACCAACGTAACAGCCTAACAGCAATACAAGTATGAAATGGGCCCGGCGATGTTTACAAAAGATCCGGAACGTATGGGTAGGATAACGTACATTTATATGTAGGCTACTCCACTGGTAGCAACAAACCTTGTTACGTAGCGCTAGGAGGCGTGCAGAATCGATTTCAGGCCCGATTTCAGGCCCGATTTCAGGCCCGATTTCATACAGTATAAAACTGGTACAGCTAGGGGGATACTCATTTGCCTTGTCCCGCGCGTGAGTCGATTTTGAGGGCACGAGGCGGAGACAACAATCTGATGCAATATTCAATACTTCTTTCAGTTATGGAAGCCGATTTTTAAATACAAAGACCTAATTTTCAATATATATTATAGTTCTTAGATGTACTAGCTACACATTTTTACTTTGGCAAATTAGCAAATCGTAAAGGTATTGACACAAATGGTCATAGAATTTGCAATGATAAAACGCACCCATTGACTACGTGTACATTGAGGACAATGTTATGACAATCCTAGGGAAGCGACGCCTTAAATAAGAAAAATACGGCGACCCCACTAAAAATCATGGCAAATGTAGTGTACTAACAATCCCCTTTGGCAAAACCTGGTGTGCTTGGTATTGAAGTACTCCATACATGTCTATGGGAAGTTATACGGGAATAATCGGTGATTCGCAAACCGCGAATTAATTAGCTTTCCCTTTGACCGCTCATTTCTGGATATGTGTACTATACTGCAGAGCGCGCGAACGTATTTAAATTGCCATGCCCATTGCGCATGCAGCACCACGTACCGCGGGTTGATTGTACCTTCAGCCAGGTCCCCAGACTAAGTGTTGATTAAATCAACCCGTTACATACATTAGTAAGCCTTTGTAGAGGCGCGGAAAGCGGAGGACATATACAAAGCGGTAATCCATTTCCTACCGATTTTTGCATATGAAGGAAACGAATATCGACTAATCGCGACTAAGAAAAACAGAATCGGCTATTTCGACTAAAGAAAATTCTGAAATCGGTAACCTGCTATTCTACTAAATGCATAGTCGACCGAATAGGTAATCGCGAATAATCGATTAACCTGTTAGTGTAAAACCTGAAAATCGGTTACACACCCTAGTTTCAAGTAGATTCTTAAGCTCGAACACGAGTTGCTGCTTCTTGCTCCGCCGAATCTAGACCCTGCTTCAATGTGATGCTTTAATCATATAGATAACATCTCATGCAAAGCTCATGGGAACGTGCCTTAGTCGCTTCAGCTGTGAACTATAGAAGTGTTGTGCAATCTGGTTCTTTAACGACTGAAAGCCTGCCACACATAACATGATCATCATGATCTTAATTGCACAAGTAAACTTCTCTATCGAGAAAGTGATTGGTGATATGTAGGATTAGTGGTGCAAAAAGCAAGGAAACAAGGTACAGTATGTTAAAGTGAGGTTTGGTAGGATCCTACAACTCACAGTCCTGAATTTGCAAATAAAGAAGCCTATTTGCAAATGTAGGACTGTTATAGTTGTAGGATCCTATCAAACCTCACTTTAACATACTGTACCTTGTTTCCTTGCTTTTTGCACCACCAATCCTACATCCCACCAATCACTTTCTCGATAGAGAAGTTTTTGATTTACTTGTTCCCCTAATTTTTTTTGTCTCTGCCAGATGTGTTCAATATAATGTATGGCTTAGTGTATTCGTTGCGATGTATAGGATGCTTAGATTCCTCTTATGTGTAGTCTGAGTTAAGTATATAGGCCTTATTAATAGGCCTACCTTTGGTCTTCGGATATCTTTTAAAACTGAGAATTCTCCGCCGTTTTCTTTGGCTTGGTCCTTTGCTGAATTAGAACCGCCTGTTGTAAACGTGTCTGCAGCTGCGTACGTATGCGTAGCCTGCATGGCAACAGTAAATTAAGACGCGGTCATATTGCATACTGCTAGGCAACCGAGAATTTTCACCGATAATGAATTGCACCTGCTTGGGTCATTTCACGGCATTTCATTACCAGCTTACAACTGTAGGTCTTATTTATATGAAAGGGCACGTTTGGAAATAAAATGCAACTTTTTTGAAGCTAATCTCGTCTTCTTACCACGTTCCTGTCGCGAGTTATGCATGATGAACGGAAGACTTAGAACAAAAATTAAATGGCGGAATTTTGGTACCGACTTGTCACTCCACGTAAACGGCACTGTTTAGCGAAGCTCACGTTATATCTGTCATGTTTGTGATGGATTATATGCGAGCTGGCGAGTAATGGCAACGCTTCGTTTCCGTTATAAAACGCTCGATCGAAAACCACGCCCACTAAAGCCAATCCGAAGCCAATCCTACATAGGACCCACTACCGTGGGTCCTGATTAATCACCCGCTGCGCGTGACCTAATGTTCATTATTACATTCCACTGGCCACGAGTTTGCCGAGAGATTCTCCCTCCGGACCCTACAGTGGAATAGCGGTAAATTTTTTTTACGTGAATTTTAATGTTCTCTTGAATCTTTCTTAACAGCCAAATCATGAACTAAAATTTTGACTCGGCAGAAATACTTTGATATCACTAGCAAAAAGGTGGCACAAACAATAACGAACTTTCTTCGTTATTATATGTTCACGTTTAGTGGCCCCTATCCACGTAAAAGCATTTTATTGAATTCCTACGTATCTGATAGTCGAACGTTCTTGAAATTAGCAAAGTAAATACAAGTTCAATAGCGCAAATACTTTGGCCGAGTTGGTTTTACGATGTGGTAAAACTCAGATTCGTTTTTAGCGTTTATAGCTCAAAATCGGTACCTACAAGGTTAGCATCGCCATTTGGTACCGTGTCAAAAAAAGATAACACAGGAATTCACAAAATCGTCAGAATGTGTTTTGTCTACGCGCGTGTTGTTTGATTCTAGTATTACAGATAACCTTGCTGTACAAAATATGAAGCCAACTGGGGCACACCAAAACACGTAGCCATTTTTGTTAGTTTGCAAATGAATTACATTAAAATCGTGACGCAAAAATGGTATTCATCTTCAGCTAAATGAACGAAGGAGTGGTTGACAGTGACGGTGGAGCCCGTTTTCCTTATCCCACGTGGAGGAAACTGCTTGTACGAGTCGGTCATCATGGTCTGCAAGCGTCAAAGTAGCTGGCATTTGGAAGTCGCTGCAGAAAGTAGCGGTACCGCGACAAAATTTAGAAAAGCTTCCACCAAACCCCAGCAATGGAAATATGCATCGTAATGGGTCGTAAAGATGTTAATTTATTCTCGAGATAATAGCAGATCATTATTGCGCATGCGCAATTTGTGATAATGCAACGCATAGTGACGTCACGCTATATGCTTGGCGCGGTTACGCCCTTTGTCTTTCTGGAGGTTCGCGTTGGTGTCTATTAGTTTTAATCGTCGAAAGTCCTATTCAGCTAATTGACCTGTAGATAAGACGTCAAGTCAATTAGCTGAATAGGACTTTCGACGATTAAAACTAATAGACAACAACGCGAACCTCCAGAAAGACAAAAAAAAAACGATTCAAGAAAAGGGCGTAACCGTGCCAAGCATATAGCGTGCAGACGTCACTATGCGTTGTTGTGAAAGCATAGATATTGGAATTACTGGATTGGCAACGCCAGTGAAAAATTGGTTCAATGCTCGACACGGTCCCGTCATAAAAATTTATGGCTGAAGCTGATATACTTAAAGATCCCCTGCTTCAGGAAACTTCAGAACGACCTAAGAAAGCTTTAAGGGAGGTGAATAAAGCTCGATGGTTTCAAAACACTGTTTAGACGTTTTTTTAGGCCTCCACTCGCTTTTTCTTGATGAACTAGACTGCATGTTGAAAGCCTTTCGTTTTTCTTGGCATGTTGCCAAGACGAAATATCTTTCTAGCCATCTAACCACTTCACGACACACAAAGCTTATAGCCAAACAAGAAAATAGGAGCGTTAATGCTACACATCATTCCTATCAGAAGCTAAATTACCGCCCACAAAACTGCCTCATAATCATGCTAAAACCGCGACCTACGGCCCACTACTACGGGTCAAGCGTTTTTTTTTTAAGCTTCAAATAAGGCTTACTACACACATAGCATGAGACAGCACCACGAGCAACTTTTGTTTTGCTTCTTACCAACGGCGTATTGCTACTAAAACCCCCAAACCACTCTTATACGCCATAACTTACATGTGGTAACGAAAAGGTTAAGAATTGGACACAAAGAACTAGATAAGAAGTCAAGTCAGTAACCTGAATAGGACTTTCGACGATCAAAACTAACAGGCACCAACGGAAACCTCCAGAAAGACGAGAAACCCGAGTTCAAGAAAAGGGCGTAACCGTGTCAAGCATATAGCGTGACGTCAGTACGCAATACGCGTAGCGATGCCAATCCATTAACTCCAATATCTATGGTGAAAGCATTATCACAAATTGCGCATGCGCAATAATGATCTGCTATTATCTCGCGAATAGATTAACATCTTTACGACCCATTACAATGCATATTTCCATTGCTGGGGTTTGGTGGAAGCCTTTCTAAATTTTGTTGCGGTACCGCTACTTTCTTGTCGTGGTAACGCGACAAACCGCCAGGTGTCGGGGGGGGGGGGGGGGGGGGGGGGGGGGGGTTAGTACTTTGATTAGCGGCCGGTATCACTCTACCGCCCGCGTAATTTCTTTATTTGACTCGGTCGATCGATAGAGCCGTTGACATATTATATAGAGCGCTTTTCAGTACACCTATAACCCGTCGAGTACCGGTGGGGAAAATAACTAAAATGAACAGGTTGCACAAACGAAAATGCTGAATAATTACGAAGTCGTGTGACAACTTTCCATATAGAACCAATCTATGAAGGAACGGAGATGATGATAAGTACTATATATGATGCAGAGATACTGTGGGTAGTGTGGCTGTGATGTGCATGGTATGTCACTGGAATTTTGGTCCTGAAAAATTTGGTCCCGGACGGAAATTTTCGCTGAAAATTTTGGTCCGCCCGGACCGATAATTTCGAAAAATACGGTCCGCCCTGAAATTTTAGGTCCGGACGTTGTTTTCTAAGTTTGTAATGAAGTTCACCACCATCTCCTTCGTAATCGCTGTAGTACATACATGTATGTAACTAGTCTCTTGACTTCATTGACGGGATTGAGTGGTAGGTGAATATAATCACTGATGCTCTCGTATCGATCTATTATATTACATGTAATAGGACCTATTAGAAGGGGCTTTGGGACTCCTTACTCATTGTAGAAGACTACATGCCTATGTACTCTGATGGTAGACCAACCAAAACCTTTTGGCGTTTTCTATCAAGGCCACACAGTAGGTGATCTGCAATTGGCCCTGATGTGTCTGCTTAATTGTAGTAGTTCAGTTGTGCAACTCATTGTATATAAATACTCACTCAGTAAAGGTAAAGTTCATTAACACACCAAGATTTATGTACAGAGTGAACAATTCCATTCTTCTGCACTTGATGGAAGAGAGTGGAGGCCAACACACTTGATGTGAAACCACTGTTCGCAAAGACCACACTGCATCATATCCCCATAGGTGTCAGGCATCTGACAGCTACAAAACACATCTATATTCATGATGAGGGTATGATGGGCTCTTTTCACTTTCTTGGTAGGAAAAGGAGTGAAGTTTCTTGTAGTGTAGCACTTTAAGAGGTGGTCTCGCATAGTTGCCTGGTCAAACTCGATTTCTTCTAGGCAGTGACCCAGGGCAGCATGCAATGCAAATGCTATTGCAAAAACCCCACAATCATCACTGCCACGCTGCTTTTGGACGGTAGCAACATTCACAGCTAAGAATGAATTCCCCGCACTCTCACATATTGATGTTCTGTACACCTGGCATAACTGATGGGTTAGGGTCGAAGAGATATGACTTCCAACCTAAAGAGTGACTGTACCACAAAGTCATGCTGACGTTACCCAGTGGGAATCCGACACTATATGAATCTGAATGGCATCCATCTTGGCTGGAAGATATCCATTGTTCTGAGCTAGAAGAGTGCTCTGCCATCCATCAATGGTGGGGAACTGCATTCTGAGAAGCTCTTGTGCATAGAACATGTGGTCATCAGTCAGCCATTCACCACCCACTACTTGTTTATTTCATTTCGCGTGTGAAAGGGCACTTTCTCTGTGAGAAAATAAATGGTAAATCATCAGTTTACACACATAATGCAGAGTGCAATCCAAATCAAAATGAGCAGTTTGTACTATATAGGTAGTACATTCCTCTGCTATACACAAAGTAATTTACCTTACGAATTTTATCTCGTTTAACAGAAACTGAACAATCCTCCATTACAGTGCAACCACTGTCAATGCCACCGACTTCAACACAGTCATTTTGATGGGCACGTTTACAGGGTGATGAATGGTCTATTGAAAATGTACCAAGTCTTATATTCTAAGAAAGTGAAAAAGGATATACAAGGCAAACCTTTAGATTGGCCTCCATTGTGACAATCTGAATCATCTTCAGAAGAATGAGGGCTTGCCAGAGTACCAGAAGGAGTAACCTTTAAACAATGCATATTTCATGGTGGCTGAGAGTTGCATACACCCATGTATTTGTTAGCATACATCAGCTGCAGACTGACAAGTATCTGATACATGTATTTACACACTAAAATTTTACTTACACAATCTCCTTGTGAAGAACTTTGATCTTCATCTTCCATACAACATGCATCACTTGACATGTACATTTAAGTGGCTGCCAGTAGCACGAGTAGTCTTGCCTTCTTCATTGCGTAATTCATATACACCATTTGGCAGCACATTTATGATTGTGTATGGCCCAAGAAATCTTTCTGTAAGTTTTCCGCCCTTGACCTTTTTACGAGAGAAGTTTTTCAGCAATACCAACTGGTCACACTGAAATTGGCCTGGTTTGCAGTGCTTTTTATCATATGCTTCTTTCTGCCTCAACTGTGCAGCGATAATGTTGCCTTTGGCCTCTTTCAATATGCGTGCATGTTCTGAAAATACAGCAGGATAGGGATGTTCTTCAAGTTCCCAATATGTCTTGCAGTGATCTTCAGAACATTGCCGCTCAAGCTCCACATCAATTGGCATGAATGGTGTGTATTTAGTATAGTCGTGTCGGGAAGTGTTATATGCGAAGGCACAAGTGTCTAGGTAGTGACTCCACATATCCTTCTTTGAAGACACATATTTCACCAACATGTTTTGAAGCGTCTGATTGAAGTGCTCATCAAGATCATTGGCCTACAAGTTGGAGTTGAGAGAGATCGGACGACATCAGATTGTGTGCACACATTTTTATATGTATACTACAGTACACAATAACATTCATGGAACAAACCTGAGGGTGGTAAGGTGTAGTTAGCCTCCTCTTAATTCCTAGCATCTCTGAAAGTTGGTCATTCAGTGCATTACAGAACTCGCTGCCATTGTCTGAAAGCAACACACGTGGTAGCCCCATTCGCATAAAGATCTGTAGTTAAAGTAAGGACACGACCATAAATATTTGGAGCTCACCAAAACATACTATCAGTTGTATGGTAAGAGCATGCTTTGTACCACAAAAATTATCAAACTAAAAGAACTAGTAAAGCCATGCACAGCTACAATGCACAAATAAAAAATTGGTACACATGCTGACATTAAACAGTGAACTTGCCATTGTAGATGCCATTTTGTTGACTGTAGGTACCACCTCAACCCACTTTGTGAAGTAATCACTGATAGTGAGGATGTAGCGACTTCCGTCCTTTGCTACTGGGCTCAGAGGGCCAATGAAATCAATGCCAACCATGTACCAGGGGGCTTTAACTGGAATGGGATGAAGCTCAGGCACTCCAGTAGTTAGCTTTCTGTTCATGCGTTGACACACATCACATTTTGATAGCTGCAGAAATATAACAGAACCAGGCGGATTGAATTTGTAATATAAAAAAACAAAGGAGTACCACTGATGCAGTTAAATAAGGAGCTCACCAAGCTAACAACATCTTTAACCATGCCATGCCACATGAATCGTTCCTTCATCCTGTACAGTGTCCTGGTCTTACCCATGTGACCAGAAGTGGAATCAATGTGACATGCCAGTAGGATCTTCTGGCGCTCTTTCAAACTCTGGATGTAACGCAACAGCACTTCCTTCTGCGTAAAAGATGGCTACTTTATTAGACACATACATACATACATACATGTCACTACCAAAAATATCAAAAACGATAATGGCAGTATTGATTAAACGCTACTTACCTTTTCCTTTCCCTGCTTGTGCTTATACAATAGCTCTCCTTCAACAGATATTGTCAACTTCGCCGCTTTCCTTCGTATCACCCTCTTTTTGGTCTCACTGACACATTCAGGATACATCTTCGACACTAAATAGGCATAAGCCTCCTCGACAAGATCATCACAATCAGAACCATCGTCAACTGTTTCTTCAATCTCCGCCATCACTCGCAAACTGATATCAACCACGTGGACGTATGAAATAAATCTCCGGACCTTTTTTTTCGGACACGGACCTTTTTTTTCAGATAAAATTGGTCCGACCGGACCAAAATTTTCTGAAAATATTGGTCCGGGACCAAAATTTTCAGCGGACCGAAATTTCCGTGACAGGTACTGGGTTGAGTGGGTTCTAGTCCGGTTTTTCTTTTCCTTTTTTTTCTTCACTGCCTTGGCAACTCATTGGTTAGCGTACGTTTCAAGGGAAGCCGCTGGGCTTAGGTTAGGTTTAGGGTTAGGTTATAGGTTGGTAAATAGTACAGAAACACAAGCTCACGTTAATTATTCAATGAGCTAATTATTCACAGGCCTTCAACGACATGTTAAAGGTGATGATGCATGATATTCAAATAGTCCTGGGGATACATGTACGTCAGTACATTTCCGGGGGTAAACATTGTGGTGTACGCAATGGTGAAGGTCTGGCATAATGCAAGGGTGTGGCTACGTCAGACATATAGCCGGCTATGTTCTGCATGCTTCAGGCTAAATTATGGGAAGAGTTGTTTTTTGGCTAATGGCGAGGCTATATAAATTAAATGTCCTTGACTATGTGGTGTATCGTCGGCGTTTGACTGCAGCTCGTGTTATTGTTCGTTTGCAAACACCTGCATACGTTACGTTTTAATTGAGTCCGCTTCACTATAAGAAGGCGTAGACATGTTAACGTTGGCTGCCACCTCTATAGTTTTCTAGGCCGCAATAACGTCAGTTGACACGCGCACACCACTACTGCCCTCCCACACACCTTGGGTAGCTGGGGGCCCTCCCACACACCTTGGGTAGCTGGGGGACCTCCAACACCACAATACAACTAGGAAAAACACGAAAAACTGCTTTCCCACAACAAAATTGTCATCTTTAATTCTTGCAGTACACAACTGACCAAAAGGCTTAGTACCAAAGGCTTGGCTATACAGGTATACAGACTTGCTAACACTAGTCGACATAAACCCAGAAACACTCACCTCACAATTTCCCCCGACAATGCAAAAGGAAAAAAAAAAAGACAAAGCCTAATATAGTAAAGGATGCTCTATTTATTAATTAACGCCACACTAGGTTTTTTTTTTTTTTTTAAGCGAGTGGAATGTAAACAAACAAAGATCCTATATTCTAGACCCTTGACCTGTTGACCACATCCAATGATTTATTGGAGCTAGCTAGGCATGGCGACAGTTCACGGCTGTTTGCGGCTGGACACTAGGTTTATAATTAGACAATACGGTATACGCCCTAAAGCGTACCTCATTATACATGTTGTTTTTGGCGATCCATATACCACACGTGTTGTAAGCAATTCCGTTGAAACAAATAGCTCCCGCAGACACCCTACCAGTCTAGTCAACAATATGATAAACGCGCAACAGCATTTGATTTGATGAATAGTATTGCGCAGCCCATGCCGGCATTTTTAAGCCAATGTAATTTTGGCCGGGTCTACTTCAAGCTTGGTGTACGACCGAACTAACTGACAGAACAGGACGGTAAGCAAGAAGACTAAACAACACACATTAGTCATAGGAGAGCATATACATACAATGTTCACAAGTATAGCCAACTTTTTTTTTTTAACACGGAACTGGACATGCATGAGTTTATTATGAGTAATAGGCAGGGTTGCCGAAAGTCAGGCCGGGGTCCGGCCTGTGACCGGCCGGCCTGACAGCCATGCACGGCCTGTCAGGTCGGCCTGCCAGGTCGGTATTATACTAATATATTTGTTAGGCACAAATTGTGAATTTGCGCAACTGATTTATAAATTGGCCTGCATGCGCATTATGTGAATCCACGCGTATTGCGCAACAATTTATAAATTGTTGCGCAAACTGTCAATCGTACTATGCACGGTCCATTTATAAATTGCGCACAACAATTAAACAATAACTTCTACAACCTAGAAGCAATATAATATCATGGCTGGGGGGCGGGGGATGCTCTTATCCTATTAGTGAATTATAAACCCTTAAGACCATTGTTCTCGGTTACCCTCCAATACTTTCTAATAAGTGCATAGCTCTAGGATGTAGATATGAGGTCCTACGGTAAATGGTGTGCTCATTCTGCCCAGATATTACTTTAGGTCCATGAATTGACACACAGTGCAGTATATAAAGATGCAAATCGCTGCTTTGTTGTGCTGTATCACAACAAGACTGATTTAATTTAAAGACAGATTGGATCATCAGGCTGTGGAGTATTTGCAATAGCATTTAGTATTGATTTGGACTTTGGATTAAACCCAGCAAGTCATCACTGTACTGCACTATGAACAGAATGTTTCAAAAGTGAACAAATGACACTTTTCCCTTCAAAAAACATACAACCATGCAGGAAAGCCTAAGACAGAGTATTTGCATGTATACTGTCACTGCTGCATGCCACATGATGGTGAGGAACGGATTGCTCAGTGCACTGGTTGCAAGGAATGGTATCAAGAGTCATGTGAGAACATTGGACCCCAAGCAGTATCCAAAGATGATAGTAATGACTGGAAATGTAAAGTGTGCATTGCTGGGGAGAAACAGCTTGCTTAGTTGATAAGCACCCTTAATGTAAAGTTTGAATTGCTGGGGAGAAACAATCTGCTTAGTTGATAAGCACCCTTAATACACTATTTGTCATCTAACTGAAACAATTGTCATAGTTGCACTTTATAATGATTGCACAAAAGATTCGATTTATAAATGGACCATATTTGATACAAGTGAATACTTGTATCATGAAATACAGCCCATTTATAAATCGAATCTTTTGCCAATTAATCATAAAGTGCAACTATGACAATTGTGCAAACTTTACATTTCTAGTCATTAATACTGCTTATGGAATTAATGTTCTCACATGACTCAGTGCACAGAGCCATCCGTTCCTCACCATCATCTGGCATGCGGCAGTGACAGTACTAGTATGCATACAAATACTCTGTCTTAGGCTTTCCTGTTTGTATGTCAAGTTTTTTAAAGGGAACTTTTCAAACATTCTATGAAATGTGGTCGTAACTTAAATTATCCTGTTCATAGTGATGTCTTGCAGCACTTGCTGGGTTTAATCCAAAGGCCAAATCAATAGCAAATGCTATTGCAAATACTCCACTGCACAGTCTGATGATCCAATCTGACTTTGAATTTTAGGAAATCTTGTTGTGATCTGTTAGCTGCTACAGCACAACAAAGCAGCGATTTGCATCTTTACATCCATAGGTATTGTGGAGAATTTGCTGTCAAACACATCAACAGAAATTAAAGGGATTGGGTGCGCTCAACTGTAATCATGATCCAATGGTTCCCTCCTGCACACACACACACGCACACACACACACACTATACACACACACACACACACACAAAACACTCATACTATACACTCAAACACACGCATACACACACTGGTCTGTACACTCCAGCTAGGCAAGCTGTGTTTTGACCAAGGTGACTTCAGTCGACTGGCTAAGATCATCAAGCAGCTCCATGTGTCCTGTCAGTCCATGGATGACGTGAAGAAGGGCACACGTCTACTGGAGGTGTACGCCCTCGAGATACAGATGTACACCGAGCAGAAGAACAACAAGAAACTGAAGGTATGGCCTGGGGAGGAGGGAATGTTTTAGACCGAGGGGGGGGGGGGGGGGGGGGGGGGAAGATGGAATGTTGATCACAGAACACTCAAATCTAGCGTCCTACACACATAAGAGCTCAATCTCACACTCCCACACCTAGACTATCTACTCTCACGCATGAGGCTATTATTTAACAACGTAATTATCCGTTTTACTGAATCGGTGATCAGATCATGCTTATTTGCTTATTATGAGTGCAGTGGTGCAGTACATGTAAGCTATGGTACTACCCCATTGGTATGAGGTGCTGTTACCATGGCTACTGTACCCCATTGGTATGTGTATGAGGTGGTGCTGTTACCATGGCTACTGTACATATCCCAATGGTATGAGTGCTGTTACCATGGCTACTGTTCATATCCCAATGGTATGAAGTACTGTTACCATGGCTACTGTACCCATTGTAGGCTCTCAATGAACAGTCCTTTCATCTGTTTTTTATTTTGCCAAACTTCTACTGGCATTTGTATGTCAAACGTTCCCCCTGCCACTTTTGTCAGCACCCATATAACATATACCACACCACACCACAACAGAGCGGAATATAACGGTCGGCCATCGGACATTTTGCCGTTCAATTTTGTGCCATGGCCGATCGTTTATTATTACGGTCTGTCATTTAGTATCTTCCTGAGCACAAGGCTACTGCAAATGCTATAGCAAAGATGCCGCAATTATTTGCTCCCATCAGAGTTTGAAGATTAATAAAAGTTAATGTTCAAAGCTGCTTGTAGGAGTTTTCAGGATTGCAGCAATCAGATAAAGAGTTTACTGAACCCCCCCCCCACCACCCCCACCACCCCCCCCCCCCCGAATGGAGTCAAACACATCTACTGTGTGAGGAGAGCAATTATTGTCTGAAACCGACACCCAATGCAGTTTTATGATTTGTACAAAGTTATAAGTCCATTAGATTTCCAACTGTAGCATGCTAATAGCAGAATTGGGTTACATAAGCCATTGTGATCAGGATACTGTTCTTGCAGTAATTGCATTGCAGCAGTTATATGCGTATCTGACGGCCATTCATTACCAAGAAGGTCCAACACGTCCTTGTGAGAGATAAACCAAGGCTTTTTATCCTGTGTGTTCTTTCATTGTTTTCAGGCAATAAAAATGTCATTCTATACACGCATAATATGACACTGTCACACTGTCAATACGTGCACGCTAGCAATACCTTCTGCCAAAAAAGTTCAAAAAGCATGCATTAATATTGGCCCCATTAGGTCTCATGTCCATCAATAAAAACTCACCTCAGAATTGATTGTGATTGATGAAGATGGAGAAAATAAGTCGTGCTTTGATTCTCTTTCACCATTATCGGACAATGACTGTGTACTATGTTCAGCTGTGATCTGTGGCAGCACATGAACTTCTTCACACTGCTTTATACTAACTTTCAACATGGATTTGCCATAATGATGCAAAGGCTTTGAAGAAACACCTAATGGTTCTGTGCTTTTCTTGACCTCTTTAGCCGCATTGTGCACAGCTAATGGAGCACCAGAGTTTATTCTAGAAGATCCATGAACACATTGCACTTTTCATACAGATTGTCTTTTATGTTCTGTTTTGGAATCTGAAATGAATGGCTTTATGTGGCTCGCAATTGCTCACACTATGTTTGTGTTTGAATTGGCATCAGACAGCATGTAGGTACCATGACCAAGAAGCTTAACAATTGTACATGGTATCGTACTATCTCTAGTCTAGGAACCTTTTCTCGCTGTTATTTTGATACACAGTTGACAAATTCTTAAGCTTCTTCATCCGATCGCCGCTGAGCACTTTTTAAAAAAACACGTTTTTAAAGGGGGGACCCAAATACGCATGCGCGGACCAAATATTAGACATAATTAGTCCGGGGGACCCATTTTTCTTTTAATTGGTCCGGGGAAACCAATTCTTGGGGGGACCAAAAGTTAATGGTTTACCTGTGGATATTCAATGACGCTATTGTAATGTAACCATGGAATCAAATTATCAGTACTTGATATAATATCACTAACACCTAATAACTTTTGAGGTCTTCTACATGCAACTTTTAAAGTTGGTTAGATAAGTGATACCTCTTCACGTTGATTGTTTGTAGCACACTGGTAAGGTATTTGAAACATACCGCGAGCAAATGGCTCGGCTATCTACAGAGATGCTCCTGTTCTCCTAGATGCTTGTGAACATGCTACCTACCTACCTCGCCTACCATCGTCGCTGCAGTATTTAAGGACAAAGCTGTGTAGTCTAGATACATTTTATGCACACTACTGTGCAGAACAGTGCTAGTGTGCATACACACGTCAAACTTAGGATATAATCATTTATATGCACATAGTATACACAAAGGCAAGTAATGGTATATGTAAATGATTTCACTACCATTATTTTTTTGTGGAGCCTACTACTTTCAACACTACTGAATCACAACTTGTCGTCCTGACCACGAGTTGTCTTCAGACTCACTCGATACGGCCGTACCAGGTGTCCTCACATGATGCTTGGACACACCCAAATATTCTACCTTTTGGGCGTTATAGTATATCAGGTGTCCACAAATGAATGTAACACTTTTAATTGAATATAATTCCTTAATAATCTAAAGGAATTTAAAAGTATACGAAGACCAAGTTAGGCAAATATGAACTGTATTATTAAAATTCCATTGTCTTTAAAATCAAATAGCTTCTAATTAATTAATTTGACACAATAATGTACAGCATGTGTAGACACTTTTGCCCCTTCCCATCTATCCATGACAGCCTCTGCAGTGTGCAGCAGCGAACCAGGCAGAGCAGACCAAGATCAAGAAGTACAGTTACATCACCTCCCATGCGTACCATTCTTTCACACCTGTTGCCTTTGAAACTACTGGAGTCTGCGGCCCTCGCTCCATGTCATTTTTGACGGACTTGGGTCGCCGCATTGTGAACACCACTGGGGACAAAAGCTCTTTGGCATGCATACCTCCTGCAAAAGTTTTCAGTGGCCATTGAGGGGGGGAATGCTGCATCTGTTTTGGGAACTTTGCCTCCCACCCTCTCCCCTCCTTTGAATGATGTTTAGATTTTTATTTTGATGCTGCATGTATCTGAATTTGATTATTGCTAGTCTAACTTTGAAAAAAAAACAAAAAATATGAAATTATATTGGCATTTTAATATTCAGAACAACAAATCAAACTTGACAACACTACAAGTCCACTTTAATTTTAATGAACTTAAGAGTTAATAACTCACTATGGCATGATCACATAAATTAAAAATGGTTTATTTAATAATGCACAAATTAACTATGCTTATTAAAATTAGTTATAAACAACAGGTTCCATCCCAATAACTTCAAAGCAAATTATAACTTAATCTCACTATAGAACTTAGTAACTTGAAAGCAATGTTACTGCACTGCATTTCATATCCTGTGCTATTTATAAATAATAATATCTCTAAACTTAATCTTGAATATAGAGGGTTTTGAATACGTTGAAATATGAGGGTTTTGATACAATTACTTAACCACTCACCAAATATTTGCCTAACAGTGTTAATGTAAATCAAGTGGTTAATTAATTTCAATCATGAGTTATACTGATTTAAAGCATTGGGTTCATTTGTGGGACACATGATATTTGAGTAATGTTGCTCAAATTGTGTTGATAGGTGTTTGCATACCTGTCTACTAGCTATATCTCTAGTTTGGTCTTCATGTGTACGATGTGTGAAAAGTTATGTCCATGTAAGTATCAACATGTTGCATTGTTGCTTATAGCGATGTCCGCGGTTATCATGCATAATAATTGTGCAACGTTAGCGGGTAAACAGTTCAAGTGGCCACAGAATCAAGTGGTTAAGTGGCCAATCAAGCTGTGAGGTGGACTTATTTGTAAGCTGCTACTGTATCTACGAGTTAGGGGTGTGGCCTCACCTCCCAGTGGTTGTGAGTGTCAAGATGGCGGCAGCATTCTGCTGGAATGAGGCATCCACAGCTGCAATGGCCGCGGTGGTTGCAGTGTTGGTTGGTTTAGGAGTGAGCCTTCGTATCTCCTCAAAGACCACACGATGGAACATGGCAGCCTCTGCCTCCAGACATACCTTGTGCATCAGGTTGACCACCTCCACAGGGTACTTTCCTGAGGGAGGAGGGAGAGGTGGGGTGGTGAGGGGTGTAAACCTTTACAACACTTACCTTTGGCTGTCTCCCCTGACAACATTACACAGTCTGCTCCATCTAACACAGCATTAGCTACATCGCTGGCCTCAGCACGTGTGGGGCGTGGCTTGTACACCATGCTCTCCAACATCTGGTACAGAAGTGGTTACCATGCCAACAGAGGGGGGAGTAGCCAAGCATTCAGAGAGGCTAACCTGTGTGGCCACAATGACAGGCTTTCCTGCCCTGTTGCAACGACTGACCATCATCTTCTGGGCCATGAACACCTTCTCCACAGGTATCTCAATGCCCAGGTCCCCTCTGGCCACCATGATGCCATCACTGGCCCTCAAGATGTCATCAAAGTTTCGCATTCCTTCTTCATTTTCAATCTGGTCATAATAGAAATTGAAACAATCACATAAACACACAAAAACAAAGGGAAGCTTGCAGTTCTACATAAAAACACTACATACATGTACAAGGATAATAACGAACTGCAGACAGTTTCTTACAAGTTACCTAAAGTTTCTACCATTAACAATAGTATAATCTTAGGAATAACTCCAGATCCATCACCTCATGTACGCAGGTACGTTACCATGCATACCCACTGTTACCTTGGAGACAATAAGGATATCCTTCCCCTCCTCCCCAAGTTCTTTCCTCATCTCTTCAATATCTGCTGCCTTCCTCACAAAGGATGCAACTATTATGTCCACACCCTGTTCCCGTCCAAACTTAAAGTCGTCCTTGTCCTTCTGAGACATGGCAGGAAGGTTGACCACCTTGCCGGGAAGGTTTATGCCCTTCCTGGATCCCAGCATACCTCCATTCTGAATAACTGGAGGAGAAAAATTGAGTGGGAGAAAGGAGGATATAGGAACACAGGGTGGTGAAGGGTATAGAATAATACAGCTAATAACTTTCCAACTCACCAGACCTCAAGTGAGTGGGACCTTTCTCCACCACCTTGGTAGAGATGAGACCATCGTCGATGTAGACAACGTCTCCAATGTTCATGGTGTCCACAATGCTCCTGTAGTCCACATAGATGCAGCGTTCATCGCCACTTGAGATGTACTTCTCATCAATGCTCAGGTCAATGACATTGCCAATGAAAAGCTCAATTTCTGCCTATGCCATGCGGAGAGAAGATGGATTGCTAGTAATACCACATGACCATATGTGTTTAGCAGGTGCAAATGAGCTGTTTATGTGTGGGTTGTGTGCATTATTGTAGCACATGTTCCGGTACATGTATTACCCACTTTAAATATGATATTAAGTGTCTGTTATGTACATGAATATTTGGGTATATGGTTGTGTGTGTGGGTGTGCACTTTCTCTTACCCCCTTCAGCAAGCCTGTCCTGATCTCTGGACCCTTGGTGTCCAGCGCTATGGCAACACACTTCTCTGGAACACGAGCAGCGGCTGCCCTGATGTTTGCAATACTCTGGGCGTGGTACTAAAGAGGGGGGAGGGGGGGGGGGGGAAACAATATCACGTGCATTTTTTCGACCAGCATGTCTGCTAACCTCGTGAGAGCCGTGAGAGAAGTTGAGCCTTGCAATGCACATACCGCTCCTAATCAACTTCTCTAAAGTGTCCACGTCCTGACAAGACGGACCTGGCAACGGCATACATTTAATACGCGCAGCTAGGCTAGCTAATATGCTTGCCGCCATTGAACGTACCAATGGTACATATGATACCGGTGTTGCGAACCACGTGCGTCGGCATAAATATGTTCAGCTGGCAAAGCATTTCAAGGTGCGTGTTTGCCAACTGCGTGTCAACCACTGAGCTGTCTGTACGGCCGGGGTCCATGATGGAGAGGTCCTCGAAGTACAGCCTCCCTCTCTTGTAGTGCGGACCAACACCCAGGACGTCCAGGTCAACCATAGGCTTTACCAGTCCATGGCCTCGGGTCGCTTCCTTCCACCTTCACAACAGGAGTCATCGTATTAGCAGAGATAATATATAGAGGGATTGGAAACGAGCCCAATTAACACCAATTAACGCGGACAATGCTACATGCAACGTATATGGCTTCGAATACACTGCTAATCATCACACACATACATGTACATAACTCACATACAATACCACGCACACACACATGCACACACATATTATCTCTGGTATTAGACATCGCTTGGCCTGGACTTTTTAATGTTACGCCAGGTTACATAATGATGCCCATATATAGCTATATAGAAATTACCACCTGGCACACGCCGCACATTAATTACAGTACCTAAGGGAGATTTGGGGAGGTGATCCTAATGACATAACTCCACCTCTTAGGGAAGTATGGGAGGTGATTAGTGCCACAATTACGACCACAGAATCACGTGCAGCGCAGCACTCGATGACGCAGCGCAGCACTCGATGACGCAGCGCAGCACTCGATGTTGCAGCGCAGCGAGACTTGCAGCGCAGCGATCTCGTTCCCAGGTGTATTATAAACAAAATCATTTATGTTTATAGTGCTCTACAATTAGGATACACAACTAGTACTCTTTTTAGAACTTCTTGCGTGTCATCATGACTAGGTGAGAGATTGTTATATTTGTGACTCATATGGTTCTGCCTATAAGCAAAGACCACCCCATTGATTCTCTGTGCTGTCATCTCCGTACGCGTATATCTCCTAATCCCGGACTTTATTTTCCGCTGCTATACCGAAGGTTTTAACCGGGTCGTGGTGATGGGTACGACCGGATTCATCGAATACCGCTCGTCCTCCCCTTCCCTCCCTCCCTTGTTCACTTATTTTCTTGCTCACTTTGATTTTTCATTTGCGTAAGTCAATGTGGTGTGTTTATTTTACGTGTACATACATGGTCTTTAAGCTGTAGAGGTTTCTATTGTATTCTGCATGCCTCATGGGGACTACCTGTTACATATGTGGGGTGTGTATACGCATGATTGTACTACATGTGTAGTTGGCGTTTTCATGATTATGATGCTGTCATCCAATATAATGTAGTGATCTCAAAGGTCAAACTATGCGGCCACACCATGCAGCACACCGTTGACACGACTCAGCACATCTTCCATCCAGCCCAGTGGTGATGAACATGGTCCCCTCTAGATACTAACAGCTGGACTATCATGTGAACAGCACCATTGTCATGGCTACAACATGTAATGACTCTTCTCTTGTACATGCAGATTGGCTCCACCCACTTGCACCTCTACCCTGTACTCAGTACCATTTGTTCTTTGCCTCAGGAACAATTCATCCCATGCAGGCACTGTCTCTTGACCTCCTCGCTTCCACTGTTAATTAGAATGTTGAACCGCACACAGCATGCAAAAAAAAAGATCAAGGCTACTGTTGTATTACTACGTACATATACTTTAGTTTACTGTCACAGGGATACAATTAAAGCTCCAATGTTGTTGTCCAAGTTGTTTAATCGAGAGATCACAGTAATCCATCACCCTTTTTTGAAGTGTGCGTGACCATCTACATGTACATACATGAATTGCAATCAGACTGCTGCCGTGCTTGTAGTATAAGTAAATTGGTTGTTATCAGCAGCTTGGTACAACTCAAAAGCTTTTAGAAACCAACAACTCTAAATTCATGGGCTCATATCATGGTGTATATTAGCATTTAAAAGGTAAAATTGTAGTCCTCGAAGGGTGCGTAACAGAGATATTCACCTGTACTGCACTTATGCCACGATGATGAGGGTCTAGTTACTTGTTATTTAGGTAAAAGTGGGGATGAGACCTAATGTCAATGCAATGAAACTTGTGAGAGCACTGGCACAACATGAACATAAAATATATACGGGGGTTTAGCAAACATTATTAATAGGAAGTACAATACAATACACAACATACACATATAAAGGTACAAAACATGATATTTAATGCAATGAAAGTAAAAAGTTTCTTACATCTAAATATGTTCCTACACCATAATCTGTGCAGGGAGTCAGTGGATCAAAGTTGTCTTGCAATATTTCCATATCTATCTCAGAGCATTGTAAAATTGGTTCTGAAAATTCCACATCAGCATCATTACTGCTAGGAAGCTGATCCCAGTCGATTCCAAAATTGCTGAAGTCACCCTGCACAATAAATAGTCAATGGTTATTAGAGGTACACCACTATGCTAAAGTCAAGGAAACAGATCAATTCAGCATACCCAAATATATCCAAATTTCAAATGATGTGCCTAGTCCAATCATAACATTAATTTTGTCAACAGTGAATGATATGTTTCTTATACATTAACACACTTGTGTAATGCAGTATTTTCTTAGTAAATAGAAGTGGATAAGTAAATTCTTGATCGCAAGGGTAGCTTAGGGATTAAAACTGATTTTGAGAGCACTCATTGCCTGCTGGTGTAGTATAAAGCAAAAAAAAAAAAGCTGGGGTGTTTCAAATGACTCACACCATGTACACACACAAGATTTACATGTAAATAGGATTTGGCATGCAGTCTTACAGAAGGCAAATCTTCAAATGAGCCTGTCTCCAATTCCTCAGCAATCATACTGCCTGTACCAATTAGATGCATCAGACCAGCTGTCCACAGTTGCATAGGAGAACGATTGTGTTCAGTATTTATTGAGTGCCTATTCCAGGCATTAGTCCATTCTGACAAATGGTTATTGATCCTTTTAATGAAGACATAGTGAAGAGCAAAAAGATGGATGTCATTATCAGGATCTAGAAAGTTCATGTCCTCCAAATAATAGAACAGCTCTTTATACAAATGCAATACTCCTTCATACATATCCCTCCAAAGTCTTTCAATGCGTTGATTGTGTGTGCTACGACCCGTGATAAATGATCCTCTATTAGGCCCCCTTTTAGCATGCTCCAACATGTACTTTGCAACTTCTACATTTTCCAGACCTTTATCACTCCTCACTCGTGATGGAAGTCCATACTTGCTTACTGCTTCTTTAAAAAGATGCAACACTGTGGAAGCACGATTGTTTGTAGAACATTTACTGAAAACAATAAGCCGTGAATAACCATCTATTCCTGCATGAACAACAAATTTCCACCTATACAAAAGGTTAAAAAAAGTGCATTACTACAAGTAACCAAGTACTTTTAGCATCATTGTCTGGTTTGGACATGCTACTTTTCCCATAGGGGTACACAAAGTTGCTTTACATTAGTATACCCTACAGTGTACAGTTTTTTTAAAAATACAACAGATCTATATTTCAATTTGTTTATAATAACCTCGGACAACTCATTCGAGCATATCCTGAGCTCTGAAACATTTACAGTGGTGTTCACCGAAAGAGGGGCAAAGCGATAATGCACATTATTTGATAATATCTCATGAATGGTATACAATTGTATAATGACAATTAAATTTTTAGATTCAGCATCTACTTCTGAACAGAGTACATTCACTTCATAACTTGTAAACAAAACAATGCACCATAGTAAACAACTGCTGGTCAGGTTGTATGTTCAAGGCTATAACTCCTCTATTCTTTGCAGTTACATGTAAGCTACCAATTTTTTTCTGTATGTAACCAATACAGGTGAGTACCTATAGTGTTGTGTTGAGCTCTTAAGTCTAACTCGCTGTGGAGATCGGTAGGAAAGTATCGCTTTTCAGAGGGAAGCAGGGTCTTCATATGAATTTGGACAAATTAGTTTGACTTAACGATTAAAATTGACTTTCTAAATGAGAGGTCTCTGGGGTATCCATATAATTTATAATAATTTTTTGGCAGCTTGCTATTAGCATTAAACAATCCATGAAATGTTAAAAATCTTAACATTGAAAGCCAATTTTCACCCGATTTTAGAAAACGTGTAGCAAATAATCACGATATTTGTTTTTTTTAAGCACTGTACTTAGCATTTCTACATGAAAAATATTTGATAGAAAATTAATTTGTATGAATTCATCGAAGACCCCACCTCCCTATGAAAAGTGATACTTTCCTACTTATACTTGAATATAAGGCTGTAAGTCATGCTAGTATTTTCACATTGTAGACACATGTCTACTTATACAAGCTTTTCCCACTGGTTCTTTCAACATAAACTCCTACATGTATATAGGATAGAATATGTAAATGCACACAGACTAGTATGTATTGAAGACATTTGACATTACAATAAATGATATATAAAATATACATGGTAATATTTTTCACTTCTGAAAGCAATGATCATTATACTATTAATATTGTATCTCAAATATGAACAGTTCATGGATCAGGACGAGACATAGTGAAACAGGAGCAATTAATTAAGTCTAGCCAAGTGCAGGAAAGCAGTGGTTACTCGGCAAATTCTCTGGTCATTTTGAAAAGAGAAAAACATTGCTTAACTCCATCTGAGAATTTGTGCCATTAATCACCTTATGAGTGAGGAGTAACAAAATGAGTGAGGAGTAACAAAATTATGTCCAACAATAGAAAATTCCCTTGTTGTGTTATATATGCAATACGGCAAGCAACAAACCCTTTCCGCATTCCAATCCTATGCTTTTTGTACTTACATCCATTTTAGCCTGCACTTTATGCCGTTACAAATTGACCTCACTGGTTCTTGATCAGCGGTTCTATATTTGGATTAGCATCAAATCCAGTTCGTGGCACTGCAAAGGATCTTGTAGCAATTCAATTGTGGTGGGATGGAGCATATGTAACACATGCCAGACATGGCATCAACCAATGATTTCACTCCTGGCTGATAAAAACCCTTTAGACATATCCAGATGAAGAGAAGCAGGTCTGACAACAAATACATAGAAGTGGTTTGCAAGTATGTCACAACAAACCCAGAAAAAGCAGTGGTGATTATGTGGTTGTGGCTGAAAATGGCTATAACCCCATTAAGTAGGTACATTCATATTTTGCACCAATTGTCACAATTCAATATTATTATCCTTCAATGTTCTATGCCACCATGTTCTCAGAAAGCAGTAGTGATCAAGAGATTACACTGTATGATTTAAAGCTATAATGACGTAAGGGGATCCACGTGCTGTTGTATGTAGTATGCTCAACACTTGGTTTGTGGCCATCACTGATGACTTCCTTAAAATCAATACAAAAAACAATGTCCTGTCTATGCAAAACCCTGCACAGAAAACCACTATCAAATTTGAAGCATTTATACTCATATCACCTGAAAGTTCATTCCGATTGTACAAGCATGCAATTACATGCTTGTACAATCGGAATGAACTTTTAGCAGCCATCTCATTCCCAGATCAGAATGGTTTTTTAAATAAACAAAATCATTTACACAAACAGTATGTTTTTCAGTGCTCTACAAATAGAGCTAGATCAGCGGTTCATTGACCCATAGATATTATACGGAATCGTCCAGGTCTACCATGCACATTTCAGGTAGGTGTATTGTTGCGCTATATATGTAATATGGCAAGCAACCAACCCTTTCCCCATTCCAATCCTCTGCCTTTTGTACTTCCATCCATCTTAACCTGTACTTTATGCCGTTACAAATTGACCTCACTGGTTCTAGATCAGCGGTTCTATATTTGGATTAGCATCAAATCCAGTTCGTGGCACTGCAAAGGATCTTGTAGCAATTCAATTGTGGAGGGATGGAGCATACATGTATGTAACACATGCCAGACATGGCATCAACCAATGATTTCACTCCCAGCTGATAAAAACCCTTTAGACATATCCAGATGAAGAGAAGCAGGTCTGGCAACAAATACAAAGAAGTGGTTTGCTAGTATGTCACCAGGTACCCAGAGAAAGCAGTGGTGATTATATAAATTGTGGTTGTGGCTGAAAATGGCTATAACCCCATTAAGTAGGTACATTCATATTTTGCACCAATTGTCACAATTCAATATTATTATCATTCAATGTTCTATGCCACCATGTTCTCAAATAGCAGTAGTGATCAAGAGATTACACTGTATGATTTAAAGCTGAAATGACGTAAGGGGATCCACGTGCTGTTGTATGTAGTATGCTCAACACTTGGTTTGTGGCCATCACTGATGACTTCCTTAAAATCAATACAAAAAAACGATGTCCTGTCTATGCAAAACCCTGCATAGAAAACCACTATCAAATTTGAAGTATTTATACTCATATCAGTTACATGTACCTGATACATGCTAAAAGTTCATTCCAATTGTACAATCATGTAATTGTATAATCATTGTTCTTCAATCATACTTTTTAGACAATGACGCAACACTAATAAATTACTAGTTGCTATATATCATGGACTGATCAGTACATTAGGACCAAATCTGTTAAAGTTGTACAGCCCGTCAGCATAGCTTTGCAAGAGTGAGATAATCCAACCAGAGATCCTGACAGAATTTCATGTCAAATCTGCTTGAAATGAAGCCTATAAGGACCGGACAGTATTGACAAAAAAGTCAAATTTGAACCCTACACAACTTTCGATGGCTTAACTCCATCACAGAATTTTTGGAATTAACTCCATTTCAGAATTTGTGCCATTAATCACCTTATGGGAGGTGATGAGTGACAAAAATATGTCCAACAATAGAAAATTCCTTTGTTGCGCTATATTATACGGAATAGTATAGGTCTACCATGCACATTTCAGGTAGGTGTATTCCAATTTCTTTGTTGTGCTATATATGCAATATTGCAAGCAAATCACCCTTTCCCCATTCCAATCCTCTGCCTTTTGTACATCCATCCATCTTAACCTGCACTTTATGCCGTTACAAACTGATCAGTAGTTTTATATTTGGATTAGCATCAAACCGAGTTCGTGTCACTCCAGATGCCCCAGTGAAGAAGATCAAAATGTCTGCCAAACTACATCTTGGTACTTCATCAGCTATAATAATATGTATGAGCAATTCTATTTAGAACTATACATTGCAATGTGAACATACCTTCACACTCATCAACAAACACAAAATTAATGTATGCCTGCTCCTGTTTCATTCTCCACGGTGAATCTTTATTTGCATCCATCAATGAGATTATAATATCTATGTATGTATATAACATAAGCAGAACTCAACACTGATAATCGCTTAATGCAAAGTGTGTTACCAATTTGTTTGTTTCTGAAAAGACAATCCACACTGCATAATTTGATTTTCCCTCAAATGCAGAGAAATACTGGAGATACTTGTGCACATTGGTTGCAACCAATCCCATTAGGTCCCTGGGCTAGATACAACTTTTACAGCAGGATTCATTGGAAATGCTTGTCGTACTAATTGCTTGTAATCGTGGACTGATAAGTGCATTAGGACCACAACTGTTGATGTTGTAGAGCCCACCAGCACAGTAGTGGGATAATCCTACAAGAGAATTTATCAGCTGGAAGTTGAATCAATTGCTTAACATCAAGCCAATAAGGCCAGATGGGGTACAAGAAATTTATAGGTTAGGGATGGAAATTCAATCCCAGTGAGAAAAGGCCAAGGTACTACATGTATTCCTAAAACATGTATGACAGTGGTGAAATTCATATTTAAAAATGTGAGCAAAAATAGCTTGCTGGATAGGTGGACATCTGGCAACTCGAGAAGGACATAGTGCTGGGTTCCAGTACTGTGAGTAAGTGGGCACCAATGGGCAATGACCATTCATACCCGTTGAGACTATAGTGGCATATTGTCTAGAGGTCACAGCTCTGTACACTAGAAGAATCTTCAATACAGATTTTACATGCAATATGTTGCTCTCATCTATATCTCTTCAATGTGAAAATTAGGGAATTCATTATTTGGGGAATCAGCTATCCCTTTCTGTCAGCAAAAGATTGCAACAAAACAACTTGGCAGGATGTTTAAAGTCCCTATACTGTCCAATTGCTGCATTTCTGAGGAGCATTGCATGGAAAATGAAGTGCAAGTTCACGTTTCAATCATATATTTACAATTGGTGACACTGATACATATCAAAACACTCAAGATAGTTGACATACCAAAAGAACATGATAAGTTGACTACTGTCCTTGCTAAGAATTTATATTTATGTTCAAAAATAGAAATGATGGATGGACACTGAAATTTGTTGGATACACATAAGATGGTGACAATCGTATCATATTGTTTTCATTATTCTTCATAATATGCATTATTTATGCCGGACTCAGCACAGTGCTTTCATTCCTAAATCTCAGTCCTTTTAATGAACTGTCACCTTCTGTCAGTAAAACCTTGCCACAATATTGTACTTACAATATCTACAACCACAGAATGACATGTACTAAACGCGTCCGGATGAATAGTAGACAGGAGTTTATCACTTAACAAATGGACACCTGCAGGGGCAAATGGTGGAGAATAATAAGGACAAGCTAGGCGTTTCACACGTCGTTCGGTTACTGTTATGCCCTATGGCCCCACACAAATTCAAGATAATGGTTGACAAGAGTTTTTATTTATTTAATGTACATCAATTCATGACGTGGCAGTTCCAATTTTATGGAGCATATGGGTTAAGTGATCATAAAGCTACGTAGTGTGAGTACTGCCCAACATAGGCACATTCGTGATGGATAATGGAAGGTTGTAGCCTGAGAGGTCCAAGATGGAGGCAACCAAGACCTGGCCTGTCCTAGGGATGAAAAAGGTAGCGCCTAAGTCTAGCAGTACACAAGTCTGTATCCCAGAATATTGGATTTTGTCACCATTCATGAAATGCTATTATAAAACAGCATTGATGATATTTGAAGATCTTATGTATACACTTGCTATAAGCATAAACAACATCTCTACCTCTTTGACTCAACAATGTCACCACCTCCTCCATCGTGTGATGAATGTACATGTACAGTATATTACAGGCAGCTGCAAAACATTACTTGTAAATAAGTTTCCTCACATTATATCAATTCTCTTCGTGGTCCACAAATAACGAAATGCCAAGCAGATTATATATAACTACACCTGCTGTATCTTCGTCATCTAAACTTCAATCCCTATACATATAGCTTTAATTGATGGTGACGATCAATCAAATGGTTTAGCCAAAAGCAATGACTTTGTAAAGCTTAATGAATGGTCAACTAGTATCAGCATCTAGAGCTCAAGGTTTCAAGCGGAAGGCAGCTTCAAGGAAAATCCACAAAGTTGCTATGCACTCACTGGCAGCGTTTTTTTTTGCTAACTCTGATGTTGGGATCTGACTTCGTTATAGCAAACTATTCTAATCAGCATCACTGGGGTAAAAAACTTTAATAGCTCCTGATGACCAGCCAATAAAAAACTTGGGTTATGCATGGATAACAATTGAAGCTTAATGTTCGGATGAATGTATAGGAACAGTTAAAGTACTGGTTGGGCAAATTGTAGTGCAGGCTTTAACGAACCCTCCACCAACTAAGCAAATACTGGAATCTATACACTCAGACCGTAAACGCCTTAAATTACTCTACACTACGTACAATTAACTTCTGCACCAATCCATACTGGAAATTTAATTGAGGTTACGTTTGCTGCACAGATATATTCCTATACAGTTTGCTGCACAGATATATTCATATACAGTTTGTGCGGAATCCACTTCCTGCCTGGAGTATAGCCATTGAAATGTATTGCCCAAGGTAGATAAAGTGATTATTGTTGTGGAAAAGAAATCATATATCAATTATTTGCAGATATAACAGTACCATGTCGTATTTTTAAAAAACTTCATTCTCCCCAGTGAATAACATCAAGACGCTACACTGTTGTCCATGAATAAAATTATCTTCATTGTCATTACATGTACCTCAATGAATAAACAGATCAATGATTAAACGTTTGATTGCTGACAGCAACATATTCATCGATCGGAATATTTAAAAAAAACACACACTTTCAACTATCCCCTTCAGTTAGTGACACATTGCCACAAAACACATTTGGCACAAACCTCCAACACCATTGTTACTCTGACACAATATCATCTCCTCCGTAGTGATACCTGTTATTGAGCAATAGCTCAAGCACAATATTACATTCACGCTTTGTTCACGTATATAATGATATGTATGACAGGAAACGAAGGCATGTCTGGTACATTACACTGATCAGATCAGGAGAAGGGCTGTGGTACCAGATGGGGTACAAGGAAATTAATAGGTTAGGGATGGAAATTAAATCCCAGTGAGAGAAGGCCAAGGAGCTATTCCTAAAGCATGTATGATATATGACAGTGGCTAAATAGTTCAATATACTGCAGTGATTCAAATTAACAAATGTGAGCTTGCTGGATAGGTGGACATCTGAAAACTGGTGAAGGACATAGTGCTGGGTTCAAGTACTGTAAGTGGGCACCAATGCTGTAATCAAGTGTGTGCATGGCAATGACCATTCATACCCATTGAGACTGCAGTGGCATACCGTCTCGAGGTCACAGCTCTGTACACTAGAAGAATCTTCAATACAGATTTTACATGCAGTATGTTGCTCTCATCTATATCTCTTCAATGTGAAAATTAAGGAATTAAGTATTTGGGGAATCAGCTATCCTTTTATGTCAGCAAACATAGCAACAAAACAATTTGGCAGACACCAATCCACCTCCTCCAGCATTTCCTGATGTTTTAGAGTTCCTATACTGTCCAATAGCTGCATTTCTGAGGAGGCATTGCATGGAAAATGAAGTGCAAGTTCACGTTTCAATCATATATTTACAATTGGTGACACTGATACATATCAAAACACTCAAGATAGTTGACATACCAAAAGAACATGATAAGTTGACTACTGTCCTTTCTAAGAATTTATATTTATGTTCAAAAATAGAAATGATGGATGGACACTGAAATTTGTTGACGTTTTGCTGGAATTCTGTAGTTAGATTGGCTATCTATGGCACTTGAAATCCCCAAGTGAAAAAAAGCAAATGTTCAGACTGCATCCGGGTACTTCATCAGTTATTATATATGGGTGATTGTATTTTCAACAAAACTTAACATTGTATTATTCAGTTCACCGTGTATGTTTTGTCTTGACGGTTGGGTACACTCGTTTGTATTAATCGTGGACTGATAAGTGCATTAGGACCACAACTGTTGATGTTGTAGAGCCCACCAGCACAGTAGTGGGATAATCCTACCTGAGAATTTTGAGGCAAATCTTCTGGAAGTTGAGCCAACTGCTTAAAAATGAAGCCAATAAGGACGAGTCAGTATGGACAATGTATCATTGTGGTGGTACATTGCTATGTCATGTTGATATACTAAACAGATTGTATATATTCATACTGGTATAGTTACCGTGGGTGAGTTGTAGTTCAGCGACAACTAACGTACACAATAAAGTCAATTGAGTATTATATAACTACACTAGCAATGATTATTATACATTACTAGAGCATACAAAACGTCCCGACACTTGGTATTGGAACATTGCTGAATAATATACTGTGAGCTGTCTTGTATCCATAATGAAATGCCAAGCAGATTATATATAAATCTGATTACAGCAATGACCGACTTGTTCAGGACAAAATAATTATTACTCAATCAATCCGTTGGATACACATAAGATGGTGACAATCGTATCATATTGTTTTCATTATTCTTCATAATATGCATTATTTATGCCGGACTCAGCACAGTGCTTTCATTCCAATATCTACAACCACAGAATGACATGTACTAAACGCGTCCGGATGAATAGTAGACAGGAGTTTATCACTTAACAAATGGACACCTGCAGGGGCAAATGGTGGAGGATAATAAGGACAAGCTAGGCGTTTCACACGTCGTTCGGTTACTGTTATGCCCTATGGCCCCACACAAATTCAAGATAATGGTTGACAAGAGTTTTTATTTATTTAATGTACATCAATTCATGACGTGGCAGTTCCAATTTTATGGAGCATATGGGTTAAGTGATCATAAAGCTACGTAGTGTGAGTACTGCCCAACATAGGCACATTCGTGATGGATAATGGAAGGTTGTAGCCTGAGAGGTCCAAGATGGAGGCAACCAAGACCTGGCCTGTCCTAGGGATGAAAAAGGTAGCGCCTAAGTCTAGCAGTACACAAGTCTGTATCCCAGAATATTGGATTTTGTCACCATTCATGAAATGCTATTATAAAACAGCATTGATGATATTTGAAGATCTTATGTATACACTTGCTATAAGCATAAACAACATCTCTACCTCTTTGACTCAACAATGTCACCACCTCCTCCATCGTGTGATGAATGTACATGTACAGTATATTACAGGCAGCTGCAAAACATTACTTGTAAATAAGTTTCCTCACATTATATCAATTCTCTTCGTGGTCCACAAATAACGATAATTCCGTCACAAAATTCACCTGAATTAACAGCTCAATGATTTTAACAGATCGATTGCCATCAGCAAAATATTCATTTCTGTTCATCCATAATATTTTTAAAGAAGTAAATAATTCAGCGCTTAATCCAATCCAACCAGAAATACTAACAGAATTTTGATTTTGATTCAAATCTGCTGGCCAAGATGTGACCACTGCTTAATATGAAACCTATAAGGACACGTCCTTATTGATAATTTTTAAAGTTGGAACCCAATTCATTCAACACGGCTAAACTCCACCTAATAACCAGTTCAACTATTATGTTACTTATTTACTATTCTACAGTTCCATGTCTGTGCTAATAGCACATGGGTGGACGCACAAAAAAATTTTAAAAGGGGGGCGGTGTGTGTTTAAGATGGAGAAAGGGAAAAAGAGGAGGCGTCCCCCCCCCCGGATGGGGTATGGGGCAAAGGCCTAGCCGCTTGTTTAGAAATGGTCTTTTCCTAACAAGAAATATGCATAATTTTAATCCCATGCACATTCCATGCCATTTAACTACTTTTCACGCAAGCTCCTGATGATGTATCATTGTGTGCTAATCTGGCTCAACATCAAGTACGTTGCAGTACAATAAATTAATGTGCATGGCATTACAAGCAGCGATTTACAGATTTATAAAGAGATTGACAATGAAGACTTGAGTGAACATAACTTTTATTTTTTTCCCAGGTCCCTATGTTACTGGTAAATTTAATTTCAGTCAGTGATGTTGTCTGTTTTATTAACACCGGTTCCGTTAAATTAGACGACCTTTTTCGTGGAACCATACTTTCAAAAAATTAGTCTCAAGGCCTCCAATTGTCTTGAAAAGCATATTTTTAGATAGTTTAACTATCACCTAGCCATTTGGCGTTGTCATCTGTCATATATCTATCGTGGACACTTGCCTGTATGCTTTCAAAGTGATGCGGTTTTATGTTTTTCGGTCACGAAGCATTGCAGAATACACTTTTTTCCTAGGCAATTAAGAGCCGCTATGGATACGATTTTAAACGTCATTTGGTACTACTAGGAGGCCACAATAGATATCGTTTTGGCAGTTAGCTTAGATCTTGTACAAAACTCATTTACAGTTGTTTACCTCGTTCGAGGGCTTACGTAGATCAATGTAGTTCATAAATGTCTGGGTACGAGAAATCAATAACTGGACGAAAAGCCTATGCATTTTAGCTCACGTGCGCATATTTATGAGTAAATAGTACCCACGTGATGCCTAATTATAAGGTGTATGGGCCTGAGCACGACCAAATTTGGGTCTGGTGTCGAGATCCAAACGAGTTCTGTGACCCACGTGATGCCTACTGATTAGGTGTTTGGGCCTGTGCACGACCAATATTTGGGTCTGGAGTCGAGATCCAAAGAAGTTCAGTGTCTGTTTCAACGCTAGCAAGATGGGTTACAGCCAGAATTGTTAGAAGCGCTACCTGTCCTATCCAGTTGAGCACTTAGATACTGTTTTTAGACTCAGAAACCTTGTCAGAAAAGTGTCCCGTTTCCGGTAAGGTCTTTACCCTTTCGACTGTAAACAAACGTAGGTCCTCAGCAGAAGTAGTTGCAAGGCTGGCAGTAACTCCAAACATCGTCTAAGGAGTTGAACTACTTCGTACACTGGTATTAGTGACAATTGGTACCTTGCGACTAAATAGTGAGTTCGACAAAATAGGCCAAAAAAGTCGTCTAATTTCACAGTTGTGGCTATGTATCATAAAAATAGTAACCTAAAGTATGGGATACACAGGGATACATGTACACTTTATGAATTACCCTGCTGTAGTGTGGTAGTGGCTGAAAATGGTTAAATGGTAGTTACAATTAACTTTTGCACTATTTGCCTATGTAGTTCAAGATTATAATTTTCATTACCGTTATATTTACAATTTAAGAATGTCACAATTCCTTTATGATTCCTTAATTGTGACGTTGAAATAATTCAAAGTGGTCAGATTCTTTTATTGTGAAACTAGAGTACAAGGTGTGCGCAATTAGAAACGCTATGGAGACAAGCAGTATTCAACCCACCAGCACGTCTGATAAAACACACTGTCTCAAGCTTAGAACTCGTAAAAGAGGTACACTTTCAAGACCTACAACAAGACATCACTCTATCAAAGTTGAATGAGTTTGTTACTTTTCAAAGCTTGCGCAGGGTGGCTGAAAACAAATCTGCCAGGTACATGTACATGTACGCACAAACAACTGCTTCATTGAATCGCAAGTTACCCCCCTCCCCTGTTTTCAAGTGGAGCTCAACAAACATGCATGTGTACGCACAAGCACTAGCTAGATCAAATCTATAGGGCTAGATGACGTGCTGGATCTAATCCCTGGAGTACAAACACTCAAGATTTACAGAGCACATGACTTGTTCCTTGATTGTGAAATTGAAGAAAATTTCCGCGCAGCACCCTTCCTTAATTGTGAAAATCATTACGCGTTGACCCACAGATTCCTTAATTTTGACATTCCTTAAATTATGACGCTTGCAGCATCATTATCATTATGTGGCTGCAGAGCCCATCAGCATAAGAATGGGATAATCCAAACAGACCTACATAATTTCATGTCAAATCTGGTTGCCAATTAGTGCCATCACCTTCAAATCAATCCATTTTGGTGGAAACTGATATGGGTACGTTTTCACTAAAATGGCCCTTCATATATATTAAATGCTGTCCGTTTAAATCAATAATCAATATCACTTCTGAATGATTAATGGAACTGGCTAGTACTCCCATATTTAGGATTAAGTGTTTGTAATGTACAGCAGAGTACTCACTAGGCCCTGCGCAACTCTACTTTTTTAACGTGCATACACTTAACGACGAGGAATGAATTACAGGCAATGCGGCTACACAATCGACCATATTGAAAATACTATAGCGCTCGCCGTTCAATAAAAGAGATTTTACATTCTAGAGTTGCAATCCCTGTATAGTTTCTTGTCCATAGTACGCATACTTGGAAATGAAACAGACTAGGGAAGGAAAGACTACTTCGTTTATTTTTTCTCCCTAGTCTAAACTGTCAACCTCTGACCAGCAATCTGCTAATAGCATCTGCTACTGTAATCACATCACAACCTTTGCACAGCCAGTTACTTAAATACCTCTGATGAGCCTGCTACTTCTCTACCTGTAATGAGGTCCCATCTACCAGCTATTTCTCTACCTCAGTACAGAAGGCCCTTCCTTGATGTGTTTGACTTTGAAACAGCTACATGTATAAACAAATGGAGCGCAATTACTAAAATCCCAACGTAAGGCTAACACATCGACTCTTCTTCAGTTCAAGTTAAACTTGTATCACAAATTGCTTCACATTTATGAGGTTGTGCTCAAATAATAATAGTTATACTGATTATTGATTTAAAATGACATGGACTAGCGTCCATTAATAATGTATTGTATAATGACTTACACCTTTTTTATTATTTTTAAATTATAAAAAATACATGACAGTCTATAATTTTGGTAGTAGTTAAACACTAACACCACAAAAACTTCTGGGGCACAGTCCCAGACCCCCATAAGGGAGCTCACAGCGCTCCCCCATACCCCCTGCTAGGCAGGAGGGGTACCCCCTCCTGCACCCTCCACCTTTGCTACTCTACTTTTTTTTTCCTAGGAAGACGCCTGTACAGCAAACTTTATTGGACTGATCAATTACAAAAAAACAGTCATTGTTTTTAACTAAAAATAGGAGTTCATGTTTGATACATTACTTGATGGTAGGCAAGCCTATAATTATATTATATCCCTAGTGACTTAGCTATCCACTTAAGTCCTAGTACACCAGCAAAATAGCATTGCTTATCACATACCCACAACAACTACAATCATACATTACAGTTTGCCAACATGTAACCACTTAGCCTGGAAAATAAATGACTAATGTTTAACACATACCGAATTAGTTTATGGTTGCCATCAATATGCCATAGTGAAAGAGGACCTTGCACGTGGTAGCGCCTTCTTTGCACTGTTCCTGCCCATCTGAGCACCACACCTAGTGGGTCCACTCTTCGGAGACAGTCCCGAACCCTTGCTTGTTGTATGATATAGCCACGCGATCGAAGGACACCTACATGTATACCAAGAAACAAGTAAGCAAAGAGAATAAACAACACAAATCATGTACCTGTAATTATTTTAATCCCCGCGTTTGGATATTCGACCTTAATGCCTTCAACTTCTTCGTCCAGTTCTGAATCCGATATACACGAGTACCGATCACGAATAGCAATTCCAAATTCTTCCATTCTACGGCGTATGGTTCTAAGTGACACGCCAAGTAATCTTGCAATATCTGGACAAGTAAATCGTAGATCTATTAGATATTCCAGTTGTTCCTGACTGATGCCATAACGTGGTCGACCCACAGCTCCTTGTGATAGAGGTAAGTCTCTACGTTCAGTGACAGGATTATCCAAGATTGAGCGAATACCGCGTATACTGACAACCGCAGCTCCAACGCTACTCACATCGCTATCATTTGCATCAGGAATTGCGGCCACGTGCCTATATAAAAGTTCCATATGCTGCTCAAGTGACTCAAGCACAACTGGATCTCTTGTTTCGTTGTAGTTATCTGCCTCAGAACGCGCTACTTCACATAATCTGTCCATGCTTCGATATAGCGCTTGCACATCAGCCATATTTGTTGAACTCACGTGAGGGGCAATCTGGATCGATCTGGATTTAGGGTGCGTCTCAACTACATGTAGCTGATTAGTATTCATCGACCAAACCGCAGGTAAGGGCGTACCCATGGTAGAAAATGGCTGCTGTTTAATTCACGTTGGAACTCGCACATTTGCCTAATTGTCAATGTGGTGGGGTGGGGGGGGGGGGGGGGGGGGCAGATGTGCAACGACAGCTCAATGAAGTTGTACGCAACATCAGCGGATAGCTACTGCTGTTCGACTGCACTGCGGGTACGATCGTACGTGGAAGCAATGTGTCCTGAAGATGAAAAACCTTGTGCAGAAATACAAATAGATTATAAGCATGCACGCATACTCCATACAATTATAGGCCTACGAGACGTAAACGCGCACAGGTTAAGGACTCTAATGGAGGTAGTTAAGTAATGGTATACATGTAACAGGACAAGGCCACGTGTCCCTTTTTTCCTAAGGTGACCTTTGCGTAGCTCCATGTGTGCCACTAAGCAAACGTACGCCATTACCGGGGGGTATAATTTTACCATAGATATTAGAGGTAAGGAATTGAGACAGCGGCCATTAATAAATTATTAGTCATCGGCACGCCCTAACTGCATCGATTCGGTTTCGTCGATGAATAGTAATTAGCTAGTGTGGAAGCACCCCCAATCCGGATCGATCGGGCAGAAATAATACAGTTTAGGATTGCGGTTGCTATAGTGATGAAATGCCTTAATTCATATCATAATTATGCATGTACTAGCTAGACATTAGATATGTTTACAAGCAGCTAGCCACTTCCGGGAGCCCGGGAAGCAGCGCAACAAGTTAACTTGACCTACTAAGTGTGTGGAGCTATCCGCATCTTACTCCGATTTATGCTGGGTTCCTGAAACGTGGCTAGCTGTGGAATTTCAGGGGCGGATCCAGGATCGATTTTGGGTCTAATAAATATATTCACAAGTGGGGAGGGGGCACGCCCCTCCCGTGACAGCAAGGGGTGTGGCCAGTGGGGGAGCGCTGGTAGCTCCCCCAGTGCGGCCTGCAGGGGCGAAGCCCCAGCCGCTTTTTTAACTTTTGTGTTTATATAGCATGAAAATGAACATACTTTTAATTCACAGCCGCACATACATCACACGATATCCTGATTAAACACTTGAGCCTGCTCGGAAAGCGACGAGAAAACTCTTCATCCTCCACAATGCTGTGGTTTAGCAATTAATTTCGTGACGCAAAGCTTTTTGTGAATTTCCGAAACGTGCACGCGACCACCAGCTTATGTACGGAAGGCTCAGCATCGTCGATCATAGTGAGAGCCAATGCAAGGGCCATATTAGCTAGGTCTTCCACAGTTTTTTTACTCCTAGTGTCGTAATTAAGTTTATCTTGTTTATGTATTCTATGTAATCAGATTCTAAATAAATGATAATAGACTCTAGAGGGTGGTACGTGACCATGGTAACCACAAAAGCCGCCGACAGAGTAGCGACCTATTGAGTGCCAGCGTTCGATAACTTCGATTCACAGTATTTCGGAATCAAAGAAAAAGTATCGAACTAAACTTTCTTGTTACCCTGTATATATAGGTCTTGTGGATCCGTACTCTGATTTTGGGGTCAACGATCCTTTTATATAATGGGACATTGGTGACGATCGATGATACTGTAGTATACTACCATGCAGCCGGTAGACAGGGCCGGTGAGAGCCGTAGTGAGGCCCAGGGTAACATATCATTTGCCCATAGGCCCTGAAAATACGAGCGGAGGGGGGGGGGGGGGGGGGGGGGGGTCCCCCTTGAGATTGGCCCGCCGGGCCCCCTATCATACCTTGGGGCCCGGGGTAAGGGGTAAGTAACCCCGCTTACCCCCCCTCACCGGCCCTGCCGGTAGAGCCTCTATTACTTCAGGCTGTGAGCTATCCGGATACTGCCAACTATTTATTATTTACTCCAGTGGCGCCGCGTATACCTCGGAATACAAGAGCCTACAAGCATACAATGAAGTCTGGGTGCGTACTGTTCTGACGACGGGAAACGGGCAATCCCGGCTTCGAGTTGCCAAAGGACAAAAGTAAATATAATTATTGAGCTTGTATTGTTAACGTTATTTTACAGGTTTATCACCCACAAAAGCACAAAGAGAAGCCTTTGAAACTTTGGATAATTGCTCAACGTGATGGTCTCAGCCCATTGTGGCATGTACCTATATATGTTGCTGCCCTAGCTGCTCTTTTGGGTTTAAGTCCATGCATGCATGGCTTGCATGCATGCTAAATTTGACATGCATGCATGCATGAACGTCAACCCCAAAAAGCAGTGCAGCAACATATAGGTCAGTTGCTGAAATGAGTGGGATAAACAATGTCTATAGGTATAGGATGTCCTGCATGTCCAAGTATTTTATGAGGTCCTAACAGTGTGATATGGTTTGGCAATCCCAGCAGTAATAGTAGATCATTCTTGTCATCATCTCCATCAAAGAACTGCATGCTCAGAGTAACAATTCTTTTTTCCCAAAGCCATCTCCAACTTCTTACTTGATATAGTAACTTTATGCTTTTTCGATTCTTCTCCCATGCATGCCTGTTATAGATGCTTTGCTGAGATATCTGTCTGACATGAAACAATGTATTATCCATGCATTGAGCATCGAGACAACAGCATCCCTACTAATGTCAGCTGCAATGAAGTTATTTGCATTACTTTTACAATCAGTACCAGATAAATAACACCAGTACCTAAATACATGTATACAACATCATTCCATCTATCTGGGTTCGTCAGTTTCATTGCTGTCATCATGCAGGCATACATGTATATTGACATGACGGCGACGAGCCTAAAGCAGATCCATGTCTTGAACTGTACATGTAACTTCAGAATGAACCATCTTCTGATTTGGCACCCAGACAGGATTTAATTCGTCGTATAGAGCATTGCAGTCCCGCCGGCAAATTATAGTAAGCGTATTGTATGTTAAGAGGCTAACCTTTGATGAAATGATCATGCACCGCATACAATTCAAGCAACGTATAGACTTGGTTTATGGAACTGCATGCATAGGTGGTAAGAGTAGAGTACTGAAGTCTTTAATTTGGTCCTATCCTGAAACGTTGCCGAATTAGGTCCTACGCTGCTCATTTAGGTCCTATACGTCAATATCACGTTATACTGATAGAATCAATATAGCATGAACAAATTAATGCAGATACCTAAATAAACTCATTATCTCGCAAACATTTAATTCAAAACGGAGCATATACGCGATAAAACCGTTTCCCAATCTTCAAGAACATAGAAGCTGGAACACTACGCCACTGAGTATATACAGGGTATTTACGAAAGAATGCATATGCAACGCTTTTGAATGAACATAATAAAAAAATAAATAAATAAAGGTTTATCAATTATGAATACACAATAACCATGGTTAGGCAAATACCAAATGCATTATTAAAATTAAATTATCTTTTACAGTTCAAAAGGTAACATCACATACCTTACAATTAAAATGTATGACAACTTTTAAACAATTACATTATTTATGATGTAACACACGTCATCTCACAGGTCAAAGTGCACTGGGTCCTATAGCCATACAGCCTCACAACAACTCAATCAGGAGGTGGCTGCTACCCCTGTTGGCTGGGATGCAACACAGCTACCAACACTTGATGAAATCTTTCAGCTCAAAGTACCTACACTTCGTTACATCCCTTCCAAGGGGTTGCCTGCATTTGCTTGTGCACTATCCACCGCCTTACGCTCTGTTGTGCATGAGAATTCCATCGAGGCCTGGATTAAGTTACTGATGGTGCCAAAATGTTGCTTACCATCTTTAAAACGCAAGGGACGTCATCACAAACCAGCTGACCTGAAGGCTCTTTGTGATTTGTGGTCACGTGGGCAGTTTGGAGCTCTGTGGTGTTTAGTTAGGTCAACTGGAAAATCACATGAACATATGATTCAAGCTGCTGTCTCTCTTGCCCAAGATGGATTGTATTCGAAAGCTTGCCAATTATTGTCATCATCAGGGGTGGCCCCTAACACTCCTGAAACATGGCAACTGTTACAAGCTATGCACCCAGAAGGGCCTATACCTGTGTCACCTGAAATACACTCTGATGCAATTGGAGTTGCTGCTAATTTTGATTTCATGGCTTTGCTCAGATCCTTTCCCAAAGCCACTGCGGCTGGTCCTTCAGGTTTACGAGTGCAGCACCTGTTAGATGCAGCTGCATGTTGTGAACTTACTGGCTGCAGGGAAAGCGCCTCAACAAATGTCAGTATATCTAGCTGGGTGTAACTTGACTGCACTTAGTATGAACAAGCCAAACTGTCTTATAAATGTTCGGCCAATTGCAGTAGGGGAGGTTTTGAGGAGGCTCACTAGCAAATGTTTATGCTACATAATAAGAGACAAAGCAGCTGCTGATTTTTTCCATCCATTTCAACAGGGAGTGGCATGTTCTTGTGGAGCTGAAAAAATAATCCATCGCACAAGGTTATGCATTGATGAGCACTGATCCAACAAGGATTTTTCTGGTGTTAAGATAGACATGAGGAATGCCTTTACGGTAGTGTCCAGACAAGATTTACTTAATAAATGTGCCAAACATTTCCCAGAGCTGTTGCCTTGGGCTTCTTTGTGCTACAGCCATCTCCCTATTCTGTGGCACCCATTAGGGATACTCTCATCACAGCAGGGTGTTCAGCAAAGTGACCCACTTGGTCGCTTCCTTTTCTCTCTTGTGCAGCAGTGAGTAGTAAAGGCTATTGCTGAGAATGATGGATGTGCAGGACTACTGCAGAATGATTGGTATCTTGATGATGGAATTCTGGCTGGAACAACATCTGCAGTGTCAAGAGCATTGGATATCATACAAAACGTGGGGCCAGATCTTGGCTTACATGTGAACTTACAGAAATGTGAGTTATTTGGTAAAGACAAATCAATGTTTATTTCTACAATCCCATATTCCATCCCACATTTTGAGATTTTGGGAGCCCCAGTCAGTGATGCAGAGTTCTGCAATAAGTTCATAATCAAAAAGCATTTTGCAGCTCGTGCATTCCTGTCTAGCTTAGAGGAGATAGGAAGTATTGATCCCCATGTGGCATTTACGTTACTGCGCCTGTGTGCTGGGTTTTGCAAACTATCCCATCTTGCCAGAGTCACTCCACCTTCACTTGCTTTTAATGCTTTGCAAGAATTCAACTCTGACATTCGCCTATTTTTCTTCAAGTGTACAGGTGTTGACACTCCAGATCATGCCTGGCATCAGGCTCAACTCAGTCTGCATAGAGGTGGATTAGGGCTTCATTCACTTGCGCACCATTCACTGGCTGCTTACATGGCATCACTGAGCAATTCTAACAGTGCAACATCTACTCACTGCCATTTAGCTTCTGCCATTGCACAGTACAACACATTTGTGCCCCCTTCTGATGCACTCTCTGTTAATGATTTTGTAGGTCATACCCTTTCTCAGAGACAACTGTCAGACAGGCTAGAAGATGGTCAGTTAAACAACCTCGTTGATGCTGCTTCGTGTGCTGATAAAGCACAGTTACTTTCTACATCATTGCTACATGCATCTGCCTGGTTAACTGTTGTACCTTCAGATAGTTTAGGCCTTCACCTACAACCACATTTGTTTCAGTCTGCCATCAGAAGGTGGTTGGGCATTAGCCACACAGCATCTCCAGTTTGTCCTCTTTGTCCTGACAAAGCATTGGACACTTTAGGCCATCACTGTACAACTTGCAAGTGTGGAAGGGATGTAACAAACAGGCACAACATGCTTCGAAATGCATTGTTCAGCACATTTCGCCATGCAACTTTATCATTTCACCTTGAGGTTGGATGTGGCTGGGGGCTGGACAAGTCAAATACTAGACTAGCTGATATCTTAGTCTCCAGCTGGGATGGCAGTGCCTCTGCAGCATTTGACATCAGTGTGACATCCCCTCTAAATTCATTATTAGTTGTGGAAGCAGTCATGTCATCTGGTGTGGCTGCTAGAGCTGCAGAGAAAAGGAAGCACTTGCAAAATGATGCTAAGTGCAAACAGTTAGGCTGGCGGTGCATTCCTTTAGTGGTGGAAACCTATGGTGCATGGGGAGCTGAAGCCATTGAGGTGTTTTCAACTGTGGCATCACGCCTGGCTGTTCGGACTAATTCCACCAAGCCAAGAGCTCTGGCCACCCTCTATGGTCATCTCAGCATGATTTTGGTACGGGCCAATGCTGGAGTTATTCTGATGCGATCATACCTGCCATCATTATGATAGTAACATTAGTGTTATAGCTGTAGTGTAGTGGTGTTATGTGTAGACTTAAAGATAAAAATTTATGTGTATTCTGTATATTGATACTACATGTATAGTGAATATCTAAAAATTAAATAAATAAATAAAATTTAAAAAGATGCATGTAAAGAATAGCTGTGAAAAGATTGAAAAAGTATGAAATTTAATTGGAGTGTCACTTGTTTAAAATACAAAACAACAAATCAAACTTAAAAATGCTAAAGGCTAGGGCCACTACAATTGTAATTTTCTTTGAGTTATAGTAACTCACCATTACATGATCTAATATATAATGAAATTGTGTTTTTAGTCATGGAGTAATTGGTGATGGTTATTAAAATTATTTACCTCATAACAGCTTCAATCTTAATAAGTTTAAAGCAAATTACGGTTTTTAATGCTTATTGAACTCAGTAACTTGAAATCAGTGCTGTTCCTCTGCATACTAAGATCCTGCGTTACTTATTAGTAGTTACTAAAATCATTTTACTCTAACCGTAATCTTGAATAATGTTGATAAAAGAGGGCTTTGAATATTTTGATCTATGAGGGCTTTGAATATTTTGATCTATGAGGGCTTTGATAAAATTGCTTAACCGATTACAATAATTTAAATCGAATTGGAATGTTAGTATTTGCCTAGCTTCTGCAACAAAGGTTAAAGAAACCAATAATTAATTCCTAAGTTATAGTGATGTAAAAGCGCTTTAGCGTTGCGTAATTGCGTTCTTTCGTGAAGACCCCGGCCTGTATAAGGCCCGGTCGTTGCACGAGCCTTCTTTTCTATAGGATCCATGGCTCCAGAAATGTAACATTTAAGGATAAAGCCTGATCATATAATAACCTGCTCAGTTGGACTTGCTGAAAAGAAAAAGATGCTACAAATGCAATGTCATAGAATTCAGTTGTCTTTGAACCGATTGACTGAAAGACGCGAGTGCATGTTGTTTGGAATTAAAATCAAATCAGCTATTTGCTGCTTGACCTCTTGGCTAAGATCAGTATGCCCCATATGATACCATACACAGCTACATGTATATCAGTAATTGTGCCTTTGTCCACAACATTGGCTATACATGTATCGTTACTGATTCATGCATGCAGTGATTCCCGGATACATTCAAGTTTGTACATACATGTACCTTCTTCAAATTGCATGTTCGGTGCTAATAAAGTGTTTTGAAGTCCGCCAATGGTGCTATTTCTGGCCTTCAAAAACTTGTATGCAGCATTATATGATCACAATATATTATCTCTGGTGTATAGCGCTAGCCATTTTCACTTTTATACTATATGTTTTGAGGTAAGTCTGAATTAAGTGTTCGGCAAAGTGGCTTTGCAAATATTAATTACAATGCTCAATACACATGCATAGAAGACCATTTAAAAACAATGCGTGGGCATCGCGATCGATCGCTATATATTCCTAGATATCTATGTCATGCACGTGCGCCGATCATTCCGGCTCGCACTAGCTCACGGTGGTCTGCTCTCATTGAACGCGTGGAAACTAAGCCCTACGCCCCGAAAAATTGAAATGGTTACGTACACCCATAGCAACGAACCTGACAACCGATGCCTTTTAGAACCAGCCGTGCACGGGGTACATAAAACGTAATCAACACCTAAAAGCCATACTAGCAGTGATAAACACCTTTGAACTATATTGTAAGCAAAAATCACGTGGCCTGGTGTTGCCAACTGTCGGCTCTGGTACTTCAAACCTATCGACTTACGCACGGCGATCACCGACTACATGTGTTCAAAAAACTACAGCGACGCTCGGTGACTGAATTGGAACATGCTAAAGCTATCACGGTAAAGTTAGTTGTTTGTACTGTCGTTTTTTGGTACAGGTTAGTGGCAACGCATTTTCTGAAGTAGATTTCTAGCCTTTGAAAATCCACCATTTTGGTGTCTTTTTGGGGGTGGGGGAGTTAATATTTGCGCAATGAAGTTTGGTTTTAACAGAGCGTTTAAAATATAGCCTTACATTTCTTTTGGTCTAAATTTGACTCCATGCTCATATGTAAATAGATTGAGCTTGAACTGAATTATTATTTATTCTTTACTCTCTTGGCTGGAGGGGGGATGGCAGCTACCAATTGTGGCTCAATACTTAGTAAGTGTTCTTGCACAATGCGCATCAGGTTCTGCATGTGGTTGTGGATTGGAGCAAATGTCAAGCCAAGAATTTTGCATGAATTGACTTGGCCCCTGAAAAGGGGGCTGTTTCTCCTTTGGGGTTATCGCCAACAATTTGGCTGGATATGTGGTGCATCCTTTCCTCACCAGCCAGACAGATTCCTGATGATTTGAGCCACCTGAAACACCAGTGAGTTAGAATTGAGCCTTTGCTGTATGTTGTGACACACCGCCTTAGAAGCCTCAGTGTATTCCAAGGTATGGCAAGCCCAGCCTTAATCGCCGGCAATACATGTACCTGAACTTCAGTCCATGATGACTAGGCAGTTGTAGTTTAGCTCTGGTGACATGCACAAATGTCATTGGCAGAAGTGAGTGTATATATTATGTAACCTCTGTACAAGTCATTGACATTCACTTAACTTCTTCCCCTGTAGCAAGTTGTATGATGGCTTTGTCAGGACTAGCTGGTAGAGATTACCCTCTTCAGCAAACTCGCTGCTTGCTTCTCCTCCTCAGGTGTAAGTGTTGGTGCACACTCATGCTCTTCATAGTCACCATCCTTAATATCCCTGCTGCAGTCTGTATACAGTGCTCCAGAACATCTGACAGCAGCATTATCACACTTGATGATAGTCTGACTAGGGGACCATCCTGGTGACCGTCCTCTGAGCAGCAGGGGATTTTCCTCTGGGCAGCAGGGGATCATCCTCTGAGCAGCAGGGGACCATCCTCTGAGTAGCAGGGGATCATCCTCGGAGCAGCAGGGGATCATCCTCTGAGCAGCAGGGGACCATCCTCTGATCAGCAGGGGACCGTCCTCTGAGCAGCATGGAACTGTCCTCTGAGCGGCAGGGGATCATCCTCTGAGCAGCAGGAGATCATCCTCTGAGCAGCAGGGGATCATCCTCTGAGCAGCAGAGGATCATCCTCTGGGCAGCATGGGACCATCCTCTGATCAGCAGGGGACCGTCCTCTGAGCAGCATGTGACTGTCCTCTGAGCAGCAGGGGATCATCCTCTGAGCAACAGGGGATCATCCTCTGAGCAGCATGGGACCATCCTCTGATCAGCAGGGGACCGTCTCTGAGCAGCATGGGACTGTCCTCTGAGCAGCAGGGGATCATCCTCTGAGCAGCAGGAGATCATCCTCTGATCAGCAGGGAACCATCCTCTGAGCAACAGGGGATCATCCTCTGGGCAGCATGGGGCCATCCTCTGATCAGCAGGGAACCATCCTCTGAGCAACAGGGGATCATCCTCTGGGCAGCATGGGGCCATCCTCTGATCAGCAGGGGACCGTCTCTGAGCAGCATGGGACTGTCCTCTGAGCAGCAGGGGATCATCCTCTGAGCAGCAGGAGATCATCCTCTGATCAGCAGGGAACCATCCTTTGAGCAACAGGGGATCATCCTCTGGGCAGCATGGGGCCATCCTCTGGGCAGCATGGGACCATCCTCTGGGCAACATGGGACCATCAGTGAGCAGCAGAGGACTATCCGTCCTCTGAGCAGCATGCAGCATCATATGCTGCTATCCACTCCCGGAGGCATTTGGAGCACACCAGTGCACCACACAGCAGTTCCAGTGGCTGTGAGAGGGTGTTGGAGCACAGTGCACACTTCAGCTCCTTTAGCATTGATAGGTTGTTAGCTCTTGCCAAAGGTGGGCTAGGCTCACTATGGAGAACTAGAGGAGGGGCAATCTTCTCAAGATGACCTCTTATGATGTCATATGTTTACTTGTTTTGCCACTCAAATAGCATCACTACACATTTGTGATGCACTCACTTTGTGATGGCACAGATGGTTCTCTACATACCCAGCTTACATTGCATGAAGAACATCTCAGGGTTACATCATCCCCAGATGTGTCAATGTCAAAAGCTATTTTCAGCTCAGCTGAGAATGCTATGCACTCAGAGCTGGTTCTTTTCTTTGCCCTGTACTTCGTTAGCCTCTGCCCACACACTCTGCAATGTATGGAAATTGTAATCCATACCTATAATGTATAGGGCAAAACCACAACGTACGTCGATTATTCATGCAATACGCTCAGCTTGTTCGTGGTGACAGAAAATGCGTTGCCACTTCAGGTTAGTAAATTCTGGTAGCCACATGCCTCCTGAGCATCGCTGTAGTACTTATACCTTCCAGTTCAGTCACCAAAGGCTACGTCGTCGCATTTAGTAACGCCCTCCTTCTAAATACGTATCGCGTGACCTTGCTAAACGGTATGCGCATGCTATCTATGTGGAATTTCAATTGTGCGCATTGACTGGACATGACAGGAAAAGGAATGCAGTGTTTGAGTTCGTTTTCAGTGTTTGATTTGCTAGTTCTGGTGAGTTATGGTTTGCTTTTAAACATCAGATGTCTATAATGAGCCATCAGTTAAGAAATATATGGTAATACCGTAAATGATCTAATTGTTGACTTAGTTTCCAGCCGCATACAACCGTGAGCTATAGGCATATCATAAACTTAACCTCGTTCATTCCTTTCGTCTTCATTTTAAATTTCATTGCCATTCTGTAAAACAATCTTATCCGCTTTCCTTCTTATCGACCTCTTGTTTTTCAACGTATACATCCTTCGGGGGTATACCTTTTCCATTATGAACTTTGTAGTCGTATACACTTCCTCAACTGATTATAATTAGATCATCTTCTGACTCCGATTTGCTTGACATAATATAATGTACCACGATGCTATACCAGAGTAGCAAAAGAATATGCACCCCTAGGCTGAGTAGCTCAGTACTGCTACAACACAACTATAGATTGACGGTGCATGGTATTGTGACTTAAGTCCAGATTAGTGCCCACGGACGCGTGCACGCGTCAATGTACTGAAATCCCACGGACGCGCGGAAGCGTCCAAATGCAATAGTGGACTGTACAATTGTGGCGTTACGCAACGGTTAGCTTTCAAGACCTAATATTAGCTACGAAGCTTCGCCACACCTAGGGCTTCAGTTTCCAAGGTTGCGTTGAAAAAAAAAGGTGACAATTACCGCAATAAATCTTTTTTTTAAGGGTCTATTGAGAACGCTTGCTGTAGACTATCACACTACATTTCCTCTACCAGCTTCCACCCCCAAACATCCTCACACGCTATCATCACCTATTTTTACATGTATGTGGTTCTAGACAAAGCTTCACCGTTGCGCTGAATGTTGAATGCTCCAAAACCCACACACATACACACTGTACTGATATTGTTTAATGAATTTCATATAGCAGCAGCTAAATAAACGGAAGCGAACATTCACAAGGGAGGATGCCAGGGCATGTTTCCAGATACTTCCAGCTTGTCCAGTGACAGTAGTAGGGATGGAAAGTGTAACCTATGATGGAGGAAAATTAGTATTTGAAGTGGGCTACACATAGGATAAAGGTTACACTTTGAGCCACAATCCAATGCTTCACATCACAAGATGTCACTCTGTACTACCCACACACTCATTCCTCCCTCCTACACACATGCACACACTAATACCATCACACTCCTCCCACTACACAAATGTACACATTAGTACCATCCGTACAACATGTGCACACTAGTACCCAAACTACACCCATGCACACACTTGTACCATCACACAACACACATGCACACACTTGTACCATCACACTACACACATGCACACACTTGTACCATCACACTACACACATGCACACACTTGTACCATCACACTACACACATGCACACACTTGTACCTTCACACTACACACATGCACACACTTGTACCATCACACTAAGCGAAAAACCCAGCACTTCGGCTGTCGTTCAGTAACTTCAGTTCGTACATGTAGGTTATATTGTGATAAAAGAAAGTGAACCATCTGTCTTCGCTCGCAATCGTGTTTTTTTTTTTTTTTCGAGGAATAGCTAGCGGCAAGAAAAGTGGCCCCTAACTACGTAACCCTGTTTTTAGGCTTTGCCTAACACAAAATGTCCCCGCGGCCAAGTTCCAAAGGGCAAATTAAACATCAAGAGGCTGTAACATCCTGTATCAGAAAGTGAATGTCAAATCAAAATTTGATTCCATGCGTTTTTTGCTGTGGCTCTTTTAGCACTTGTATGTACAGTTTATCCAGCACCAGCATCTTTATCTCCAACTCTAGCTATAAGATATATCATCTCTGGTTAGCAGTACAAGTCGCTAAAGAATATCTAGCAGGCCTAGCAGCTGCTCAGTGACTTTGCTGATGCATCAACATTCTTACATTTGACTGCAGCTTATTTTTCCTGCTACAAGGTTTCGATCTCCCTCTACGAGCAGGCATAACTGCCATTCGTAAGGTTCAGGACAGGCCATTCTCACAGCCGTAAAGGGGGTCAAGGCACCCCCCTCCGACACAAGAATGAATATAAGTAACTCAAATTGTGTAATTTCCCTTCCCAGCGAGCTATAGTTATGCTTACGCATAGCGCGGTAATTTAATTCTAATCACTTCTATTATTCACATCACTATACAAGATTATTAAGCGGTTCCTAGTTGTATTCCGTTGACTGCTACTCGTCCTCCAGCTTTTTAGTTACTACTCCACACTTTGGCGTAGTAGGAAGCTTTGTGGGGACAAAGAACATCAGTAATCAGTGCAAATATAGCATGCTCGTCAACCATTCTAACTCAGGTGCTGATTACATATGCACTTTTCTCGTTCGAGGTATGCCAATGGATGCATCCTTCAACATAAGTGGCTCCAAAGTTATCCTTGGCATGTATACAGTGAAACGACGTGAAGTTTGCAGTCCATCAGCAGATTGTATCAGCGGATCATTTAGTGTGCTAAAGCTAGAGGCTTTTCGTCGTATACTCCTATCAATTAGTGTATGATGAATTCGCTCGGCGCCATCCTTGGCGATTGCAAACATTCTTGCCGATTGAACGTAGTTCGCATTAAACTCTGTTGTATTTCTTTTAGACTATAGAGTGGGCGTGGTTGCCAAAATTTTGGCGCGCGCTTCAGTCGCGCGCCATACGTCCAGCACCCCCCTCTATCAAATCCTGGATACGCGCCTGGCCGTATGTATAAAATTCGCGAAACTTACATCAGAAGATAGTTCCCAACGTAATAGGTTGACTTCAGTGTCCTTTTGATGCATACATAAAGTACGCCAAAGCAGATGCACACACCTGGTAAGCAGTCCGGACGTGACGTCACGTGTAATTTACGACGTTCTTTGGTGTAATCAACATTCCATCAACTGGTCCATTACAGCATTTGCACGGACCAAGCTCATCTTTTGTCACTGAGCCTTAAATTGACAGTTAAGGGAACGTGTGTTTATTCATGTTTTAAAAACAACAACATTGTACACTCGCTGTGTTTCTCCGTCCATCAGGACTTACGTTTTGTCAATCCGGCATAGTAAATTAATTTGTGACGTCAGTAGTAAAAGTTCTATTTTAATATTGATTGGTTGTGAACACGTGGCGCATTTTTAAAAAAGTGATGGCGGCTCTACGGTCACCAGGACCTGATCGTCCAAAAGATGACAATGATGAGCGAAACATCGTTGTACCAAAGTCATTTGTGGAGAAGTGGGAACAGACTATGAAATCAGCATTTCAAACAATGCAAGATTTGAGAAAGGTTAGCTAGAGTCAGACATTGATGTGTACATCAGTCACAGTTTTAAGGTCATCAATATTAATTAACATGTTATCAACACCTATTGCGCAAAAAAAAAGTACAAAACTATGTCCAGCGGCTTCGCTTGAAAAAGACGCTAAACTTACTTCGCATAAACCATATGGTAGACTTTCAGTGTTTTCCGTCGGAGAATTGAAGAGAAGTCGCGTCCATTTCAAGCCAAGTCGATGGGCTTAGTTAGATTAGTATGCAATTTCGATAGTTTTTTATACACTGTATGTTTGCCGGTGTAATAGGATACCGTGTCCGCCGTATAGGCTGTCCGGCCGGACAATGTATCCTAGGATACATTGTCCGCCGGACTCCGTGTCCTAGGATACGCTGTCCCCCCTCGGACAATCCTTCCTAGGATTATCGGTCCGCTTTAGGATTATTTGTCCCCCCCCTCCCTTCGACACAAAGGGATGCACATATAATACTCAGCGCCATACGTACATGTGTGCACTTGTATAAACAGTTTCTGAGCAAATACCAAACACTGCAGCATGCTGCCAACGGGATATATAAGTCAGCATGTACAGAGCAATTAATATACGCGTTCACCCGTCCATTAATTCGAGCCATGCAGTTCTTTTCAAAGACTTGCCGTGCCAAACAAACATCCTTTCAGTAAATGCCCTGCAATTAAGTTATAGCTTTTTCACATGTTTGGTGTATCCATTCTTTGCATTGGAAGCACCGGATCATTTTCACCTTCTCAGGCATATGTTTTTTAAAAATATCACAGGAATTTGCATGTCTTCAATATACTAGACGCTGTCTTGAAAATACTTTACCAAATGAGCTCTCATCTTCATACTGCTGTGAAACTGAATGGTACACACATCATCACCATTGCATTTGCTGGTTGCATATGCAATGCCAAAGAAACCATATTCTTCTACTTATCCACCTTCATCAATCTGGCAGATATGCAGCTCTCACCTCAGCACATTGCGTGATTTAATTGGAGACTTACTTTGAATATATTATAATAATTATGCCTTTTTAAAAACTATACAATAAATTTATTATTTTTATACATACAGTACTGGATACACAAGGTTACACTATATAAATCTCAAACTTCTTGTGCTGCCCAATACCCAATACCCTGCTGGAATGCAATGGATACTCTCTGGAGAAGGAATGGGAGGGAGTTGTGATGCTCTGCTGATGCCTGCTGATATCAGTGAGCAAACTGAGAGCATCAGGGCCAAGGGCTCAATTGCAAAATGGTGGGATTTGGACAGCAGAGCATATTTCTCCCTTTTCCTGGCTTCAGCAGCTGTGGCTATACAGCTCTAGCTTCCCTTGTGGCATCAGATATATCTAGGCTGTGAAGGTGTACATGCAAGTAAAGTCCACACTGGCCAGACTTCCATGGGGCAATATTTTATTTACTTTAAAAAAATTTGTACTGAAGGCTAATAAGAAAGATGCATGCATACAGTTTATGTAAACTAAAATCAGCCAAGCCTTTTCAAGTTAGTAGAAAGAAATCATTAATGTGTAAAGATAATGAGATTTAATACATGAAGTGTCAGTACTATATTCAGGGGTGTATAGACAGGAATTTTTAAAAGGGGGTTTATATACAAAACTGGGCTGTCTGCTTATGGTTATATATGAAAACTGGGAGGAGGGGCATCTATAATTTATAAAGGGGGGTTGCAATCCAAATGGACTAATTAAACATTACTAAAACTTCACCATTTCAAGTTTTTAAATTTTGAATTGATCTTATTTTAGTAAGCTTTCAGTTTACCCCCCCCCCCCCCCCTAATTTTGTAATTTTTAAAATTACCATACATACTGCTGAACCTAAGCTAAACTAAGCCCAGCTAGACCGGGGAACAGTCGGCTGATCCGCTAACAAATCCAGCTAAGGGGGGGGGGGGGGGGGGGGGGGGGGGGGGGTAAACTGAAGTACAACCTTGGACATACGAGGTAAATGTACTTTACAAACTAACCGCTCTTCTCGTCATGGCACGATCGCATGACCTTTAGCTGATTTTCCTTCAGTCGATCATTCTTTCATCCTGGCTTTGTTGCTTCTTCACGATACGCGCCTTCGCGTAAGTACATGTACTTATTGTACAAAAGCACCTCCGTTGTGATATCTGGCCTTATCCTCACTAACGCTCACCCCTTGGCTTCTTCGACACGACGACACGTGTTTGAACGGAAGTGATCGGTAGTATACGGAGTCACTTGTCGCTAATTATATAGTCTGGAGGGCTAAGCCTTTGGAGAAGTTCGGATCAAAGAGACAACTGTTTATGTATGTGTCGATGGTGGGGGGGGGGGACAGTCTATCCTAAAGGGGGACAATGTATCCTAGGATACATTGTCCGTAGGCGGACAATGTATCCGGGGGGACACGCTATCCTGTTACACCGGCAGTCATTTAAAGGTGCATGTAAGCCGGCATGTGTTACAGTCTGCCCCCATCAGTAGCGCCACGTTTGTGCCCTGCGCTCTTACCGTACGTAAAATGCGCTATTAACGGGGGTGCTTATTTGCGTATATATGTAAACTGCATGAGTAAGCAACAAAAGTGCCCCGTAGCCAGCTTCAAATTCAGTAAAGAAATTTATATTATAACTGAGCAAGCTAGACTTTCATCATTACTATCCTCAATATCTCGACCAATGCATTACCAGCTATTTGAGCAATGGTCTCGATCAGCCCTCTCAGTTTCCATATCGCCTGGAGCACAGGTTGTACCATATTTTCTGGCAGGCAGCCTCTGAATAGCTGCCGTGCCAACTGTGCACCTTCTGTAGGATCTGCCATCGCCACTGTTGCCCTATCGGGCTGGAGCCGCAGAGGACAAAAACTAGCCTTTCCTTTTATAGTGCGTATAGTGCTGCATGCTAGCGGATTCACTGTGCTCTCTTCGCGCGGTTTTGTGCACTACACATGTACTCTGTGTATTGTGCGTGCATGCGGCGCTTGTCAGGGCTCTACATCTGCGCTATCGTTCATCCTTATCGTTATGCTTTCAACATGCATATATATGAATAATAATGAAAGCCACATGAATCACCGCACTATCATAGTTGGCCGGAGGGGGGGGAGGCCTTGGCCCCCCCCCCCCCCCCCCCCCCCTCCCTCCCTAGGCAATGGCGCTCCATTCCCCCCATCCCCAATCCCTCATCAATCACTACAATTAAAAGAGACTACAACATGCGGAGCATAATTTAGCTTCCAGCGCTCGCTCGCATGCAGGGCCGGTGAGAGCCGTAGCGAGGCCCGGGGTAACATATTGGTTTGGGGGCCCCGTAAACCCTGGAAGTACGAGCGGGGGGGAGGGTCCCCCTTAAGATTGGCCATTTTATACATCCGTAATACATGTTCATTTAAACTGTATACCACTGTTGCAGTGTTATTTTGGACCGCGGGGCCCCTATTATACCTTGGGGCCCCTATTATACCTTGGGGCCCGGGGGGGGGGGTAGGTAATCCTCCCTCACCGGCCCTGCTTGCATGCATTATGTACAAGCCAGAGTATCGTAAGCCACGCCCCTTTTGGCGCCACTCGTGTGCTTGGCCCCTCCCCTTGGTAGATGCTCTGACTATATACTAGCCTCGTCCCCAGGCCCTGTTTTTTTTTAAGTTACGGGGGGGAAAAACAGGGCCTGGTAGACACTGCCAGGGTCGAAGCGCGCATGCGCTAGTTTGGTCCCAGAATACCTGGGGTAACCGTAATTTCCTTTTGGAAACCATTCCGTATACTCGTCTGATTTCGCGATGGCGTATTCTGTTGAGTTCCGAGAAGCGGTGGCTTGTTCTTTATCGTGTCTTAACGAACGAAATCAGGCGAGCAGCATACGCCATCGCGAAATCAGACGAGTATACGGAATGGTTTCGTAAAGAAAATTACGGTTACCCCAGGTATTCTGGGACAAACTCGCGCATGCGCGCTTCGACCCTGGCAGTGTCTACCAGGCCCTGTTTTTCCCTCCGTAACTTTAATAAAACAGGGCCTGGGGACGAGGCTAACTATTACATATCAACATTGCGCTACTAAAGAGGGACGCAGTGCGCTGCTAACTGGGTAGGCTGTGTCCTAATGGAAAACCACAATGCAATCTTCATTCTTGAGATATGTTCTTGAGCCTGCCGGTGTTACAATCTATACATCTTATCATGCATTATCAGAGGCGCGGCACCAGCATATCCATAACGAAACGGAGCGTGGCATCTTTAACGCGTTTGGACCCTGGATTGTTGCATGCGAGTAGGCGAAATTATGCAAAGCGTGTTTTAATCTCTTAGCGTAGTTTTAGTTTCAGGAATTGGAGGTGGTGGATCCCTCTGGCCGCCTTTGATTATGAATTTTGATATCTTATTGGCCACAAAGTAAACATACATGTAATCACTGTGGTTTGCAGGATTTCCCACACAGGCTTTAGATAAGTACATGTAATATAAGATTTTACTCAGGTGAATGTACCACTAGTGCGTATATAAGCGGCGTTTTTGTGTACCACTTTCTTTCTCAGAACAGGCGATCAATGAAGCGGATTCCTAATACAGTTGGTAGCTCTAACAACCATCATGCATTCGCCTTTGGGGATAATCGACGATCCCGTACTACTGGAGTTAGCAATGTCTATGCACACACGAGCCAGCTCTAAGCTTGGTTTACAATTCTTGGCATCATTGTTCATCCTTCCAGCCGTTATTTTGTGACAATTCGTTTGTTTATTCAGTGCTAATTGGTACTCTATTCAAAGCAGATTTTGTATTGGATAAGTGGGAAAATTCGCCAGTAAGACCGAAATGGCCGTATTTGCAAGTTTTACCACAAGATATGTTTGTCCCGGGATGGTCTTATTAGTGAGCCGCTACTGTACTACACATGCTGGTTTGGTATCATAACCCAATCAACCATAATTGACGTTTTTTATATTTAAAAAAAAAGCATTTTGACAGTATGTACTTCAGTGTTCAATGTCGGCTTGCCTTAAATGCGTGGCAATTATAGGGCAAAGGAGAACTTACATTGACCATGCGTATTATTCTTTGTAAGTACAAAATTGGTTGTGGAATACCTTTATAATTATAATGGCTGTGTATAGACCCCTTGCCGCATCATCCCAGACATTAGCAGCCATATATTGTTTTGGCCTAATACTTTGCATTAGTGACCAGATGTAATACGTACAAGGTTGAAAAAATCTAATTGTTTCATACCATTAGGCACCAAATGAAATGGTTATGGGTTGTATTATAGTGCTAGATGTACGTCGTATGGTCGTATATACACAAATTCTAAATAAAGAACACGTTTTTGTCCAAAACAATATGGTCATTAATGTTTTGATAATTCGGAGTTCCTGAGATGATGCAGATAGGGGTCTATCTAAAATTTGTAGTGGCGAACAACGCCTCTTAACGTAAACCACAAAATTATTAGCTCCTCTATGATCCTTGGTACACTAGTGTATAACAGCCCTTTTTACACAGTGTACTTTCGGTGTACTACAGCCAAAAAATGCAGCAGTAGATAAACACTACACACACTGCATCTCAACTCACACAATGCACACAACTGGCCCTCTCACACACCACACATAACACGATGGCCTTCCTGGCCCATCTCCCCTCACAGAACTACCTTCCACGTATATGTACACACAACTGCTACACCCTACACCCAAACACACAAGCACAACTGCATCTTACCCTCTCATGCACAACGGCTCCTACACTCTCATACACATAACTGCCTCCTACACCCACCCTCACACACACATACAGCTGGCTCCTACACTCACAGGCATAACTGCCTTCTCACACAAAAGGTCAAAATCTCCAAAATTCCACTTTGAATTTATGAAAATAAATGGCATTACCTCGTCCCGAATATGTTTAAACTCACAGGCAAATTTGTAGACAGTAGTGCAATTGGATACAAACAACACATTTAACCATTTACATCAACTTACATTATAAGTGGCATCCACCGCAACAATAAGCATATCTTTCCCAAACACAGCAACCGATCACTGACTGTCTTCCCTGTTGTCATAATAATGATTGTGTACTAGTTAGTAGCATGAATGCCTAATATCAATCTAAGCATAAAAAGCAATTTCACAATTGAAATTCTGCACAGTTTGAAATATAAAAAACACATGATATCTAATTTTATATTATGATCAGGCTATGCCCGACTAGAACACTACTTGAGTGTGTTTTGTTCCAGACTGTATTCATAGAGGCCAGAAAAGCTAAGCCAAAAATGAAAGCACAAAGAGTGTGCGGTTTTTCTGTTCCATGTATAATAGTATTTTTTAATATATGTACATTATGAGAGGACCACTTCGCTACATAACCTATGTAAAAAAAACGACCTTATTTGGAGCGTTGGCACAACGTACAAAAAAAATAGGCTCCATTACGCTCTAAACAGAACCAAATACAGCCATTTCTTGAGTGTACGTTCTAAAAGAGTTTTTTCCGTTCACCTGGTGGATTTCTCATTAAAAACCTTATGGCGCAAACAACTCAAAATAAAGTCCTGGCCCTCTCTTCTCGCATATAAAGATGAATGTATACCTGTCCAAAATAGCAACACACAGCGAGCTTACATTGCACAGAGGTTTCATGTGGTAACTAGAGTTTGGTTGCTCATCGCCAAAGGAGCAAGGGATGGGGATGGTCCAATTTTTCAAAGGAATGAAACAGCCATGTGCTCATCACTATTTCCGTTTCTGCACTTTAGACAAGCAGCCCACATGTGTCCAACTTTAATGATGTACCAGGACCAAGTGGACTAGGGGGAACCATCAGCAAGCTGTTTGGACGTAACAAGCACAGTAAACGATTAAAATTAGAAACATGAAAGAAAGATTGTACCTGCTTGAGGTACAAGGATCAGCGAAAGGTACCAAGCCCAGCTGAGAGAATTTCACTTCAAAAATTAGGACTCGTTAAGGATGTCACTTTCAATAATGAGGGTGATGCATTTCATATTGATGACATTTTACACAAATCATTCCCATGTTTGACAAATTGTGGTGGTTATGCCTTGATGCGGCAGAGTGGAAATGAACTCATAAGTATAGAACCCCCTAATGATGTGAAATCCCTACGAGAGGTACTACTTCGTGCACGTCTGTATATCAGACCTCTACAAAGAAACGTGATGGTGAATGAACCAGAGGGTCAAGTTTGTGTAAGTCAGTAGACATGTGCCTACAATTAAATACTGGCATATTTATTCAAGACTTTAAGAATTTCACAATCTTATTAAACTCGTTAAAAACAAACACTAAACAAGTACAAATTACTGTATGGAATCTGTTCATTAAGTGACTTTTATATATCTTTAACAAAATAGGATAATTCCCATCAAGTACATGAACGTTGTTTAAGTTGTGATATTGTACTGCCACTGAAAGCTCTGGAGAAACATGTCCTCACCTGTTCTATGAAGTAAGTGCCATATGCATATCAAGTACATAAATTACTATTAAGCAGAGGGTGGGACATTGCTCATTATGATAACATAAATGCAACTATTTAATGTACCCTATACGGATAAAGTTGGAAGTATAATGATATCTGTGTCATGTATCAACGCAACCCAATTGTAAGGCTATTCAAGAAATGGGAATGTAATTTTACATTTCACCAGTTTGTGTAGTTGTTAAATTTACTGATTGATATGGCAATATTTAAAACATCACCTAAAACATAAGCCTCATGTGCAATGTGCAATGTGCCTTATGTCTATTTTATAGGGATTGGAGTTCAGATGATGAAGATACAACAGGTGTACTATGTTCACAGTCCACACATGTTGGAGGAGGTGGTGATGTTGTGTCAAAGAGGTTGGGTTTGTGATCATATATAAGGGCTGCAATTATGATGTTTTACAGTACATTAGTGCTTCCTTTTACATATATGATATATGAGGGGTACAGCTGTAGTCATTAGGAGCTATTTTCATTCTCTCTTGTATTTTTTAGTGGTGTCTCCCTAACAAGTGGAGCTGTTGGAGTTATACGTATGCACGACAAAAGGTACGTATTATTTTGTATGTGTGAATGTGTGGCCTGAACATTTACATACCTTGGTGTACAACCCTTGTGACAGTATTTGTAATATTTGTATCATTTAATTTCTCTTTTATAGGAATCAGAGTTCAGAAGGTGTACATTCATCACACGGTGGAGGAGGTGATGACATTGTTGAGTCAAAGAGGTAGAGATGTTGTTTATGCTTATAAGTGGTATATAGTATATAAGGCCAGCAATTTTTGTATTGAACTGTCAGAGATTTTTTCACTTGAGCTATGTACGTGCTGATAAGTCATATGTGCTATGGTGGCTACAGTGATAAGCGTACATACCACACAAGGTACAATGTGTAGGTGTACATTGGAACATACATAATCCTTTTCTGTTACATATCTTTTAACCTTTTGGGTTTGTATATTGGGTAATGGCTTCATCTCTATTTTATAGGGATTGGAGTTCAGATGATGAAGAGACAATAGGTGTACTACGTTCACAGTCCACACATGTTAGAGGAGGTGGTGATGTTGTGTCAAAGAGGTAATCATGGTGTTCATTAGTATAACTGCTATATATAATGGCTGTAATTATGGTGTTTTAAAATAGCATCTCTCATGATTTCTAATGCTTAGGAAACACAAACTATAATCCCAAATGGGCATGTAATTTAAGAGTTATTCTAATGGATTTCTCTCTACTATATTTCAGTGGTGTCTCACGACCAAGTGGTGCTGGTGGTATGCATACGTACCACAAAAGGTACATATTGTAAGGGTACATTTGTGCTCTGAGAATTGAAATATCTTTGTGTGTAACCATTGACAATCAACATTTAATTTCTCTTTTATAGGAATCAGAGTTCAGAAGGTGTACATTCATCACACGGTGGAGGAGGTGATGACAGTGTTGAGTCAAAGAGGTAGAGATGTTGTTTATGCTTATAAGTGGTATATAGTATATAAGGCCAGCAATTTTTGTATTGAACTGTCAGAGATTTTTTCACTTGAGCTATGTACGTGCTGATAAGTCATATGTGCTATGGTGGCTACAGTGATAAGCGTACATACCACACAAGGTACAATGTGTAGGTGTACATTGGAACATACATAATCCTTTTCTGTTACATATCTTTTAACCTTTTGGGTTTGTATATTGGGTAATGGCTTCATCTCTATTTTATAGGGATTGGAGTTCAGATGATGAAGAGACAATAGGTGTACTACGTTCACAGTCCACACATGTTAGAGGAGGTGGTGATGTTGTGTCAAAGAGGTAATCATGGTGTTCATTAGTATAACTGCTATATATAATGGCTGTAATTATGGTGTTTTAAAATAGCATCTCTCATGATTTCTAATGCTTAGGAAACACAAAACTGTAATCCCAAATGGGCATGTAATTTAAGAGTTATTCTAATGGATTTCTCTCTACTATATTTCAGTGGTGTCTCACGACCAAGTGGTGCTGGTGGTATGCATACGTACCACAAAAGGTACATACTGTAAGGGTACATTTGTGCTCTGAGAATTGAAATATCTTTGTGTGTAACCATTGACAATCAACATTTAATTTCTCTTTTATAGGAATCAGAGTTCAGAAGGTGTACATTCATCACACAGTGGAGGAGGTGATGACATTGTTGGGTCAAAGAGGTAAAGATGTTGTTTATGATTATAAGTGGTATATAATATATAAGGCCAGCAATTTTTGTATTGAACTGTCAGAGATTTTTTCACTTGAGCTATGTACATGCTGATAAGTCATATGTGCTATGGTGGCTGCAGTGATAAGCGTACATACCACACAAGGTACAATGTGTAGGTGTACATTGGAACATACATAATCCTTTTCTGTTACATATCTTTTAACCTTTTGGGTTTGTATATTGGGTAATGGCTTCATCTCTATTTTATAGGGATTGGAGTTCAGATGATGAAGAGACAACAGGTGTACTACATTCACAGTCCACACATGTTAGAGGAGGTGGTGATGTTGTGTCAAAGAGGTAATCATGGTGTTCATTAGTATAACTGCTATATATAATGGCTGTAATTATGGTGTTTTAAAATAGCATCTCTCATGATTTCTAATGCTTAGGAAACACAAACTATAATCCCAAATGGGCATGTAATTTAAGAGTTATTCTAATGGATTTCTCTCTACTATATTTCAGTGGTGTCTCACGACCAAGTGGTGCTGGTGGTATGCATACGTACCACAAAAGGTACATATTGTAAGGGTATATTTGGGCTCTGAGAATTGAAATATCTTTGTGTGTAACCATTGACAATCAACATTTAATAGGAATCAGAGTTCAGAAGGTGTACATGCATCACACAGTGGAGGAGGTAGTGATATTGTTCAGTCAAAGAGGTAAAGATGTTGTTTGTGATTATATACAGGGCCTTCACGAAAGAACGCAACGCTTTTACATCACTATAATTAGGATTGACTGCTTGATTTCTTTAACCTATGTTGCAGAAGTTAGGCAAATACTAACAATCCAATTTTATTGTAAGCGGTTAAGTAATTGTATCAAAGCCCTCTAAATCAAAATATTCAAAGCCCTCTCATCATTCAAGATTACGGTTAGATTTAATAACTAACGCAAGATCTGAGTATGCAGTGTAACAGCACTGATTTCAAGTTACAGAGTTCAATAGTGAGTTATTAACTTTTAAAACCAAAATTTGCTTTAAAGTTATTAAGATTGAAGCTGTTATGGGTTAACTAACTTTAATAACCATCACTGATTAAATGAAGTAAAAAACCCAATTTGATTCTGTATTAGATCATGTAATGGTGAGTTACTATAACTCTAAGTTAATTACGATTGTAGTGGCCCTTTAGCATTTTCAAGTTTGATTTGTTGTTTTGAGCATTAACTAGTAAAACCACAATTCAATTTCATACTTTTTCAAACATTTTTCACAGCTATTCTTTCGATTATTTATTTAAAAGTTGTCATACATTTCTGTATCAAATTAATCAATTGCAAGGTATTTGATTTTATCTTTTGAATTGTAAAAGGTAATAATGCATTTGGTATTTGCCTAACCATGGTTATTGTATATTCAAAAATTGATTTAGATTGATAATCCTATTTACAAATCATGTTCATTCAAAAGCGTTGCATTGTTTCGTGAAGACCCTGTGTATAAGGGCTGCAATTAAAGTATTTAATAATAGCATTAGTACAAAAATTGTAATACTTCTGTGTGTAACAAATGATATAAGAGAGAACAGTGATACATCACAAACGTGTATTCTGTTGTAAGCAATTAATTAACAAAATTATCTCTTGTATCTATTAGTGGTCATTCACAACGAAGTGGAGCTGTTGGTGGTATGCGTTTGTGTCACACAAGGTACGTTTACATTGGAACGTACATATGTTTTTTGAAAGCATTTCGTGTGTGATTTGTTTATTCTGGACCAAACTGTTCCTCCACCTATAAAATTAGTAGTTGGATATAAATAAATGGTGTATGTAAACAGAAATGATGTTTTAATTATAAACCTAATAAATAATAGGTACACGCAAAAACAAATGCAATGCTAGCTTGAAGTTCACTGTTTGACTGGTTGGCAGCAAATGAAGGGGGGGGGGGGGGGGGGGGGGCAAGGGCAGGAGTATTCCACGAGCCTGTGTCCCTGTATCCAAACTCCCTGGCAGGTGACCTGTGTACCAAGCCAGGGTTATAGAGCAAAGCACAAATACATGGAAACGGTACTCCAGCGTTTGTTGACCAGCAGCATGCGCTGGAGTTGTGCATTAATTTAATATACCCAGAGGCTGGCTGTCCTAATGCACAGCAATAGTAAAACAAAAGGGGGACATCACCCATCATAGTATAACAAAGGTGAGGGTCCCCCCCCTGCATCACAAAGATAATCTAGGCTGGAGTGTAATGTGGTTAGGCATGTAATTACTAGTGCCCATTAGGCCATTCAAACTTGATTAGTTGTTTCTTGGGCACACTTATAATAAAATGGGGTCGGTAGGTAAGGGGGGGGGGGGGGGAACATATGAACATTATTACACCGCATGCTACAAATGAGTAGTTGGGTGTAACCCGACCTTTGCGTATTGGCGGAAGGTTGGGTATCAAGCCTATACCTGGATTTGTACCCATCTGATAGCGTATGTGGGCTATAATCACACATTACAGCCCACATACGCTATCAGATGGGTACAAATCCAGGTATAGGCTTGATACCCGACCTTCCACCAATACGCGAAGGTCGGGCTACGCCCAACTAACAAATGAGTCTAAGTCTTGACAACGTTGTTAGGACGGCTGACTATGTGCGTTTAGCCTTCTGATTGGCACAGAAAACACCAAAGTTTTCACCCGTGTCGCTGCTTCTCCTGCTAAATGTACCATGAAAATAGCTTATCCTATTCTTGTTTGCATTGTTTTATTTAGATTTTCGTTACTTCATGGTTATAAATTATTGTAAATTGTTTTATAGGGATTGGAGTTCAGATGATGAAGATACAACAGGTGTACTATGTTCACAGTCCACACATGTTGGAGGAGGTGGTGATGTTGTGTCAAAGAGGTATAGGTAAATATGGGTTTGTGATCATATATAAGGGCTGCAATTATGATGTTTTACAGTACATCAGTGCTTCTTTTTACATATATGATATACGAGGGGTACAGCTGTAGTCATTAGAAGCTATTTTCATTCTCTCTTGTATTTTTTAGTGGTGTCTCCCTAACAAGTGGAGCTGTTGGAGTTATACATATGCACGACAAAAGGTACGTATTATTTTGTATCTTTAAATGTGTGGCCTGAACATTTACATACCTTGGTGTACAACCCTTGTGACAGTATTTGTAATATTTGTATCATTTAATTTCTCTTTTATAGGAATCAGAGTTCAGAAGGTGTACATTCATCACACGGTGGAGGAGGTGATGACATTGTTGGGTCAAAGAGGTAAAGATGTTGTTTATGATTATAAGTGGTATATAATATATAAGGCCAGCAATTTTTGTATTGAACTGTCAGAGATTTTTTCACTTGAGCTATGTACATGCTGATAAGTCATATGTGCTATGGTGGCTGCAGTGATATGCGTACATAGTACACCTATCTTCGTCATCTGAACTCCAATCCCTATAAAGTCATAACCCAATATACAAACCCAAAAGGTTAAAAGATATGTAACAGAAAAGGATTATGTATGTTCCAATGTACACCTACACATTGTACCTTGTGTGGTACGTTCAAAGTCCACACATGGTGTAAGAGGTGGTCATATTAAGCCAAAAAGGTAAACATGGTGTTAATTTATATAACTGCTATGTATCATGGCTGCTATTATGGTGTTTATAATAGCAAATGATATGTAAGGGGTAATGTAATCGATTTCATAAGAAATAACATGCAAACATTTTTTGATCTGTAATGATTTATGATGTTTTAGAGAAGTAAAAATGTCATACATCTTTTAGTGGTGTCTCACTACCATATGGAGCTGTTGGTGGTATGCGAATGTATCACACAAGGTACAAATTGTAGGTGTACATTTGTGCTCTGAACATTTACATACCTTGACATTCTCTTTTATAGGAATCAGAGTTCAGAAGGTGTACATGCATCACACGGTGGAGGAGGTGGTGACATTGTTGGGTCAAAGAGGTAAATGTTGTTTATGATCATAAAAGTCTATACCATTACTATTGAATTTTAAAACTACTGTACAGAACTATAATCACCAATATGTAGTCAATTTCTATTATTGTAATAAAGGAAGAAAATCACTTTTTTTATCTTTCAGTGGTGTCCTACAACCAGGTGGAGCTGTTAGTGATATGCGTACATACCACACAAGGTACAATGTGTAGGTGTACATTGGAACATGCATACTTGTATTCATTGTTAGCAACATGCCTGTATGTACAACATATTTGGTATTGTGGATGTGTGTAGTGATTTTACATCTATTTTATAGGGATTGGAGTTCAGATGATGAAGATACAACAGGTGTACTATGTTCACAGTCCACACATGTTGGAGGAGGTGGTGATGTTGTGTCAAAGAGGTAATCATGGTGTTAATGAATTATTTGGGACAGTAATAAAATGATGCGTGGCATATTTGAACCGTAGAGTACGTCGAGTAAGCCCCCACAAAAAAGGGCTAGTGTTTGAAGAAGTGTATTGTCGTAATTTCAAGTGCTTCTGCACGCCATTCTTGAAAATCTTGTTAGAGCACTATTGGTTTCCAAAAATGGTTGTAAATGGTAGCATTAATGGTTACGATGATATGCTTGCTTAAACATGAGCCTTTGTTTTAGTGGGGGCGAAGGGGGGCTTACTTGACGTACTCTACGGTATTAGACATTATAAAAATACTTTGCGTTTGAATTGCTATATTGTCAAAAAGGTTGACACTAAATAGAAGTCCAATTTCAAAAACCTCTTGGGGAGGTTCAGGCCCTTTAGTAGGAAACATGTTGAGAGATGTTGACAAGTATCTTTATGATAACATCATTATGGCATTATACAAATAATTGTCCTTCAAAACAGTGCTAACATGTGGAACATATCCTTAGAAACTTTAATACCTATCACAATGCTGGGGTATTCTAGTGGTTAGATATTGAATATAATACAGGTTTGAAAATATAAAGGAGCAGTTGTCAATTGAAAAAGTTCAGTTACATATGACAATTTTTGAGGTGAAGAGCTTCCATCACGGGTGTTTCACAGCGGACGTTTACGGATATTTAGATGTCCAATTGCACATTTACGTAAACATGATTTTGGTAGTTCATTAACGGGCTAACATTTTCAAGGCCTGTTTCCGTTACAACCCAGTTTCACTACGCCTCTCTATTGATAATTCCAAGCATAGTATTAGTCTAAGCACAAACCCAAATCAACTGCTCACATGTTTATAGCATTTCAACATACGGCGCAACATTTCTAGTAATCACGTGCCCCTTAATTCGTTACAAGTGCATCTTTTGGTGGGCTATTTGTGAGGCTCTCGAACTTCCAGGTGAGTTATGACGATAAAATACAAAATCTAGGGCATTTAAGCTGGGTCCTGTCTCGAGATGCGGTATCTAGGGCATATAAAATCGCGGCTGAAATCTATGAATAATTATTAACATATTAGTTTTTTATATATGCTTTGCAATGGAGTTCCATAACAGTTAGCTTACAAAACATTGCAGGGTGTGCGGTGGGAGGTTGGTGGTGGCAAATAAGTCAAAAAGAAGCATATACAACTCCATATTTTACAAAAAGGAGCTTAAACTAGCTTTTGGTATCAATGATCATATCGAGATCCACCCATAATCGTTCTGCAAACCATGTAAGCTAAGGGGAGGGTGTTAACGGTTTCATGCCGAATACGCTGATCAGCGTAAATATTTTATATACGGTTCCTGCCGATTACGCGGAACAGCGTACCAGCTGCCCCTCTCTGTTCAACAGTTTTGTTTTGCGACTCGTAGGACGTTGATTGGAAACCGCTGACTGGAAATACTCAACATTCGTCTGGCTATCTAAAACTACAATGGTCAACCACAGGTACCGTTCGATAATTAGTTTCTAATTAGTTTCAAGACACGCCCTATTTCTAAGTGTGCCCACTGTTAAAGCTGCTGTACTTGTTATGGACTACGAAGCGTCTAAAGCTTAGCCGAAACCTCATACACTATGAAGGCTAATCTACTGGTACTTATAACTAGTTAATACCTGAATAGGAAGCGTCAAAAAAGCTAAACAACTACTCTTTCACATACCTATCTTTCAACCCGCACGGACGGCTTGTTTTCTATAGTATGAAACCACTTCATGGACACAGAATCATAGCACTAACATTCCTTTCCAAGAATATGTGAAGAACATTACAAAAGGACGCTCCGTTCAAAAGTTATTCGCTCGTATATCACTCCATTTCAAACAAACTTCGTAATGAAATTAGTTACCGGCACGACGCGTATAATTGTTAATTGGATTGTAGGCATGAAACCGTTAAATGCTTTGAGGCAGAAAAAGCTAATACCATTTAAAAGTTTGGTCTGGCCCTGCAAGTGGAAAGCCCATACCGTAGACAAGTGTGAAGTGAGTGAGGAGCAAATTATAACTGAATTGAATTGCATGATCACATTTAGGTTTGCCAGCATTTTGAGGTGCTGGTAAAAGGTGGTACGAAGAAAAAAATATGACAAAACATACTGCCAAATGTCAAGTGAATCACTACAGTCAATATTTACACATATTGGGTACATTGCACCAGTTTTGATTTCAATCAGTGTCCAGCCAGCTGCTACACAATCACTTTCTGCCATCAACTATTTAAAGTGTCCACTCTGCCTTTGTATTCTGCACAGACCTGTAGAGCTACCGTGCCAAAGTCTTGTCTGTGCAGAATGACATTGTCGACAAACAGCATGTTCCTGTTGCCATGACAACTCACCTTTAACTGCTGCCAGCATAAATGCAGCTCCTGACGTCTTCTAAGTGATGTATTGCTTCAATGTAAAACAGACCTTCCAGCAGGAGCATGCCTCTCACATGTTTGCAACACCATCTCCTCCATGTGGTACTGAGGTAAACGTACCATTTGTAATTCAAAATTCAAAGAATGCTGTCCGAAAGCCCAGAGCCCAAATGTGGGGGGGGGAAGAGTAAGTAAATTTGTACAGCAATAATAATTACATGAACTAGTACTCATCATCATTCCAGCCAATAACTCTTGTAAGGATTACAAAAGGTCAAGGCCAAAGTTAAGCATCAAAGCCGCTGTGGATGGGTATTAACTATGTGATTATTTTTCGCTACTGTTTCCATTCTGAACTACTTTAGAACCAATTTCCCCATGGCCAATGAAAATATCTCACCCAAAATGCACCTATTAGAGGAGCACACAGTTGGGTGGGTGAGAAGATACAACTTATGATTTGGCATGCTGGGTGAACAAGGTGTTGAATCAATTCACCGGCGATTCAACGCACTGAACACCATCTACAATACGGTGTATCATCAAAGAGCGCTTGATAAGTATTGCTGCTGACTCAATCCACGCTCAGCCACCACCCACAAAGAGAGAAAAACTTACGCCGGCCAAAACACGTTGCTGCTTCATAGCATAGTGGATTTATACCGGGCCGGTATTCACGTACATGTAGGCCTACACTCCCTCCATACATGCGCGCAGCACACACTTGACAATGTTTGCACGTTACTTTTTGAAGCATACAAATCGCGTCTCAGAAAATAAATACCATAAAACGAAAGCTCGATCTATGTACAATACTTTGTAATTTAAGTCGTTTCTCAACTGGAAGTGCGCGCACGTTGGGGACTAACTAGTTTTGAAAACCTACCTCCGCGTAAGTAGGCTGCTTTTGAACAACACTTCTCCAGAGCGTAACATTTCTTGATGCCCAAACACACCTTGTTCAGTAGAGCACAGTTTCATCTTCAACAATAACTCGTCTAAAAGGTCACCACGTGTTCCATTCAGTAACTGTACAGTGAATTCCAACGGGTACAAATCATTACAACCGTTGCTAGGTGAGATAATTGCCATTTCAAAATTTCGGGGCGTAATGGATTGAAACACCCGTGCCATAGTTATGAGACAGTTCTGTTCATTAATTTTTATGTAATCTATTAAGGAGATACAGTTCAATAAACTATGCACATGTTCATGAACATTTCTGCAAATTGTATCGTACGCAGTGTATTAGAAGGAGGTGATATATCAATAAAAGAGAAAAAGTGTATGTAGTTTTTTTCAACTTTATCTCTGTAATGGATTATATAATAATTCACAAGCAGAACAGTTATCTAATAGCTAGGGAGCTCTCCAACTAAAAATAAATTGGAATCGGTTTATCCTGCTGAAAGTTATGGTGGGTTTGAACCATGTGGGGTATTGGAAATTACAAATACTGGCATGGAGCGAGCTAGTGCAAGATCCCAACATGTATTTTACTGTACACAGCATTTTCTATTAAGACATCCTGTGGCAGTATTTGTAATATTTAATTTCTCTTTTATAGGAATCAGAGTTCAGAAGGTGTACATTCATCACACGGTGGAGGAGGTGGTGACATTGTTGAGTCAAATAGGTAAATATGTTGTTTATGATTATAACAGGTGTATACATAAGATTATCAAATATCATCAATGCTGTTTTATAATAGCATTTCATGAATGGTGACAAAATCCAATATTCTGGGATACATCATTTACCCCTGAAAGTGCCCGATTGTTAAGTGATTAACTCCTGTCTATTATCTCATCCCTCCTCTGAGTCATATTCATGTACATAGTTAACGGTTTCATGCCTACAATCCAATTAAAAATTATACGCGTCGTGCCGGTAACTAATTTCATTACGAAGTTTGTTTGAAATGGAGTGATATACGACAAATAACTTTTGAACGGAGCGTCCTTTTGTAATGTTCTTCACATATTCTTGGAAAGGAATGTTAGCGCTACGATTCTGTGTCCATGAAGTGGTTTCATACTATAGAAAACAAGCCGTCCGTGCGGCTTGAAAGATAGGTATGTGAAAGAGTAGTTGTTTAGCTTTTTTGACGCTTCCTATTCAGGTATTAACCAGTTGTAAGTACCAGTAGATAGCCTTCGTAGTGTATAAGGTTTTGGCTAAGCTTTAGACGCTTCGTAGTCCATAACAAGTACAGCAGCTTTAACAGTGGGCACACTTAGAAATAGGGCGTGTCTTGAACTAATTAGAAACTAATTATCGAACGGTACCTGTGGTTGACCATTGTAGTTTTAGATAGCCAGACGAATGTTGAGTATTTCCAGTCAGCGAAGTTTCCAATCAACGTCCTACGAGTCGCAAAACAAAACTGTTGAACAGAGAGGGGCAGCTGGTACGCTGTTCCGCGTAATCGGCACGAACCATATATATAAAAATTTACACTGATCAGCGTATTTGGCATGAAACCGTTAATGTCAAATGTACCAGATATCATTCTGGGTGTACATTTCTCTACCGCAGTGTACAGAAATAAATTTATTCCTGTACTGTCAGTTTAGCATCCTTTTTACATTTGACAATGCACACCCGTACAGGTTCTTTGGAGCTTGGCCTGAAATCGCCAAGCTCTAATTCATTTTCTCTGGGCCCAAGTTAGCGCATCAAACGAAGATATTTGATTGTGATATGATGCTACACGTGAATACGATAACATTGGTAACTCAACAAAACTCAACCCATAACATGGCTGAAAAACAAAACGATGTTTTAACCATGTATTACGTCTTAGATGTGTTTTTTTTTAAGCCATGCTAGGTCCAGTTTGGTTGAGTTACCAACATCATCGGAACCTATGCTAGTAGGTTCCATATAGGATTTGCGCTGTATCATGAATATCATGTATTTTTAAAATCTGATCGGCGTATAACTTACGAAACTATTTACGAACCAAGTAACGGATAGTATAAGAAGGAAACAAGGGATTGGCCAGAGATAAAATAATCATCTCTATATTTAGCAACATAAATGTAATGCTGTTCTACTAAGTGCTAAATATAGGAATTATTATTTTTATCTCCGGCCAATCCCTTGTTCCTTCCATTTCACATGACCATCGCCTTCAAATCCTATACCAGTTACTTTCTCAGAGATAATGTTTCTTATATGTTGTCATAATCATAATCACAGTGTATGTATCGCAATCGAATTTCGCTTTTACGCGCTTACTTGGAACCAGAGAAAAAGAATTACATCTTGGCAATTACGGGCTAAGCTCCAAAGGACCTGTACAATGGGTATGTACCGTCAAATGTAAATAGGATGCTAAACTTGCAGAACGGGAATAAATTTATATTCTGTACACCACGATAAACAAATGTACCCATGGGATGATGTGTAGGGTTTCCATTTTGCTTATGAACAACAATGACCCCAAGATGGATTGGAGAGGATTTGCTGGGATGGAAATTGGGGGGGGGGGGGGGGGGGTAGGTGGATCAGTTGACCTAACCCACCTACCCCCTCTTATTGATAGAAGTTTTTTTCCCACTTTCTTTGGGAAAGAATTTGATTATCCATTTCAAATGTTAATCATTGTAATAAAGCATACTATCTGGCTTGCAACTAACTTTCCAGATCTATGATAGATAAGGAAATTTAATCTTGCAAGCCAGACATACTTCCTTCCTTACTTATCATAGTCTTGAAATTGAGAGCTAGACTATGTAAGTTTAGAAGAAAGTTATTTACAATTCTATCTATTTTTTAGCATGCTTTTATGGGGTTATTTTGAGTCACAACCACTGCTTTCTCTCGGTACCTGGTGACATACTTGCAGACCACTTCTTTTGTATTTGTTGCCAGACCTGCTTCTCTTCATCTGGATATGTCTAAAGGGTCTAAAGGGTTTTATTAGCCGAGTGTGATAAATGGCGCTAGCTTCCTTCAGGCAAACGTTACACATGTATGTACCTCCTAGATAGATACACTGCTAGATCCTTTGCAGTGTTTTTCTGTTTCCCAAATCACCAAAGAGTATAATTTTGTGTGACCACCAGTGTTTTCCGCAATTACATAGTTATAGGCCACCATCTGTCTGCTGGCAATCGAGCAGGAATTGTAAACGATTCGTACTAAGAGTATATTGAAAGTAGTAGCCAGGGAATCATTTACTTTAAATAAATTGCAAACACAAGATCAAATTTGATTCACAACTTGGTTCAGTTGTCTAACTCGTCATTAGAACACATTGAAGGAATTTAATTTACAGCACAGCTATCTCATGCTCACGCCTGCAGCATTCTGATCCCTTTCAGGCGATCAACTTGTTTTCGAAATGAGCACAAAACATATGGGAGGCTGAAACCTTTCCATGGGTGGGATCAATGGGTTCAAATGACTTCCCCCCCCCCAAAAAAAAGTAAACAAGGTCACTTTTTTGCACATGTAAAGGTTTTACTATTTGGTATATAAATTATGCGTATGCATTGTGCGTATATGTACCAAAATATACACATGTACACGTATACCGTCCATTTAGTGATGATTATGTGATAAATAATTTGGCCTTACTTCATGTGATTGTGCATGTAAGGTCACCTACCATTTGTACACAATTGTCAGATTTTCCAACATTAATTGTATAGATTGATGTCACGTGAGTGTAAACACTGTTTACAATCCTGCAAATGCAACATTGCGCAAGCATCAGTTTGTAAAGACACCTTTTGGTTTGGCATGTCTTCATTTGCACTCGCTTCATGTAGCTTGCACTGAGCATATGTCTGCAAACACGGCATTGCAATTGAAGTTGTTTCATAAACTGCATTGCAAAATACAATGTGATACCGGTAAAATCATCCCCTGGTAGCATATGTATTTTGTAACAAATGGATACAAACAGTATGTGTACTTATAGTACAGTTCTACCTCTGTCTGCATCAGATTAAAAACAAAACATAGGGATACTGGCTTCAGTCGCTTAAAGTAGACTAATGTCTGGAATGCACTGGCCTTAAACCTATTAAAGTTTGCTACAACAAGCCTCTTTCCTTTTCCCCATATTGCCCACAAACACTAAATGATACACATAGATCCCTTATACATGTAGTGTAGGGGCAACCAGAAAACTTATTCATGGTCTCATGTTTTATTGTGTTTACATTACAAATTTTTATGCAAGTTATTTTTGAGAAGGAATATAAGCCTAAATTAATGATTTGGAATGTTTTTTAACTGGAACATGATTTTCTATTATTGGGGAGCATTCCATTAAAAAGGGTCAAAATCTCTCCGTCTAGTAGGATGATACATTAAAAGGCTGTATTATCATAAATTTCATAAAAATCAAAATTGGAGTGGCTAATTTTATTGAGTATTCAAATAGCAAATTCAGTAGCATTGATTCATGCTAACCTTTGGAGCTAGTCTGGGGGCCCCAGGATGGTTGCACTACCAGTGTAGATTCATGGCTGTAAAAAATGCTGCTAACAGCTTACCTAGGAACATTCCCAAAGTTTAGTTTCTAAGATAACGTGCCATGTTGTGAAAATGGATCTTGTGTGTAGAGGGTTTGGGCATCAGTGGCACAATTGCTGTGAGTCCTATGAGTCAAAAAGACTTAGGTACCCTATCTGCAGAGCCATTGAATCATAATAATAAAAATCTTCGTGCATATCGTAAAAGATTAGCTTGATAAACAACGTAAACAAACTCCCTATTCAATCTCTACAGTCTAGTTAACACATCTGTTAGGTTTGCCTGCTGCGTTGTTTATCAAGCTAATCTTTGCTCATCTTGCAATGGACCACACAATGTTTGCTCCTGCTCCAAAAGGATTGGAGGCCACTACTATTTGAACTATTTGAAGATCACTTGTGTGAGCGTATTGTTATCATTGGGGAGGGAACGTATCAAGGGCTGCATTAAGATACTACTACAACTCAACCAACATAAACTCACACAGCATCTAGTGACAGCATTTTAAACAGTGTACCTTTTAACTGAGTCCTGAGTATATTTATAGTAATGGTTTAGAACTACATTTTCATATATTAGATTACATCGGTTTGATTTGTATAGATCAAAATTGTGTTATTTAACCACTTATTAGGGAATTTGTTGTCTGTAGTTAATGTCTATTGTCCTGAATGTCCACCCGTGGGTACAATTGGACATCCTGGTGGACAGCAAAAAACGTTTTTGCCGTTCGGTCACGGAAGGGACCTGGCTGCATTTAAGTTTTTGTTTACAGAACAAGTCTTTTCAGGATCAGGCCGAGATAAGTAAGGCTTAAATCCTTTCGGTACTCGTAAAACGACCCGTGCTAGCGGACCTATCCATTATGCTCCAACCGATCCGCATGGAGCGTTCGCTAGCACGGGTCGTTTTACGAGTACTGAGTGGATTTAAGCCTTACTTATCTCAGCCCAATCCTGAAAAGACTTGTTCACGGTTAAATGCAGCCAGGTCCCTTCCGTGACCAAACGGCAAAAACTTTTTTTGCTGTCCACCCGGGTATACATTTGTGCCCCCAAGTGGACATTCAAGACAATAGACATTAACTACTAACAGTGTCACACTTGCAAAATGCGACAGATTAATTTGTCTAAATTCCTGTCACATAGACATTTTCACTTCAAAAAAAATTTTCTTGTCTTTTTTTAACTCACTAGATATTGTGAGTAAAATATTGTAATTTTTTGGCAAGGTTTTACTGATAGAAGGTTCATTATATTTCATACATCTTAGGAATGAAAGCACTGTTATGATGAGTCTGGCAGAAATACTACACATCCTTAAGAAGAATGTTGACGAAAGCAATATAATAAGATTATCTATACGGAGAGGTTTCCTTTTAAAAGATGCATTTTTAGAAGCAGGGAAGTCAAAATTTAACTGTACGAGACTTGTAAAGGTAAATGAAGCAGCTAATTAAATATTACCTAATAAAATAATTGATATGTTTTCTTTTGTTTCATTCAGGTGCATTTTGTGACAGAATTGTCATTGGATATCGGTGGACCAAGATGAGAATTTTTTAGGCTACTTTCAAAGGAAGCATCCCTACAACTTTTCACTGGTGACAATGTGAAGTTTTTTAAATACGACACCTGTGCTCTTGAAGTAATGCCAATAGATTAAAAATCATTATATATATATATAATTATGATTATAATATATATATTTTTTCCATAGAATAATCATTTTTTCTACCTTGGCCAATACCTTTCTATGGGGATTGTTCAGGCAGGAAGCGGTTTTCCATATCTTTCAGACGCTGTATTCATATACCTACATTCAGCAATCATTACATCCATCAAAGATAATGAAGTGCCAAACGAAGTGAAGCAATTGGTGCAGAAGGTAATTGTACCTATGGGGTTATAGCTATAGCCATTTAAATATGTTAACAAAAGTACTGTGGTAAGCAATATATGTACATGCCCACAAATGAGTGCAACATTTTAAAATCATTATAACTCAGGATTAAACATTAATTAACAAAATCATTTTTGAACATACGTTGCAGTAGTTTAGCATATACTAACAATTCAATTTAAGTTATTCTAAATGGTTAAGAAATAATATGAAAGCTCAAAAATCAAAATCATTAACGTTAGAGATGATGGATTTTAATAAGTAATGCAATGTCTGCAGTGGAGCAGCATTCATTTCTAAGTTGACAGTAATTTGCTTATGGTTGAAGCTAAGGTATAACTAATTTTAATCGCCACCCCTAATTAGTCAATCATAAAAAGACTGAAGTAGGAAACACCATTTTAATTTTATTTGCTTTGAATTATGTAGTGGTGAGTTCTTAAAACTCAAAGTTCATTACAATTGGAGTGGTCATTTAGAATTTTCTAGTAGGATTATTTGTTTTGAATATTAAGTAACTAAATGCCTATGAAATTAATACTTTTTTACGTCAAGATGTATCTTCAGTTTATAAATGTTGTAAAAGGTGTCATACATTATTGTGTATTGTGCAAGTTATTTCATATTAGCCTACCTTAGTCATTGCATATTGTGATTATTACATCTAGGAATTATATTGAAAAGTGTTGTGTGCAATCTGCCCAACCAAACCAAGAATATTCAAAGTTTTAAAGTAGAAACCCCAATGATGCTGATTTGAATAGTTTGTTTCAACCAAGCCAGATTCCAAAATCAGAAAAAAATGCTACCAAGGAGCTGAGTAATTACATAGCAGTTTGTGGATTTCCCTTGAAGCTGCCTTCCGCTGGAAACCTAGAGCACCTGATATAGATACTTTGACAAATGGCATTGCATTTGGGTGCATCATTGAGTGATCATCACCATCAATTAAAACTATTATTCATTGATCAATAATTGTTTTGTCCATCTATGAAAAATTGTTTTGTCCTGTAACAAGTTGATCATTGAGTTTCTTAACATACAGATTACAAATACATAATGTGCTTGGTATTTCATAATGGATACATGACAGTACACAATACGATTTGTTATATTCCAAAACCTAACGCCAGGTAGTTTTTTTAATGCTAAAGTAATGTGCAGTAATCATTGCTAGTGTAACTATTTAATCCAAATATGCCTTTATTGTGTACTTGCAGATCAGGAGCACAGATGATTTTTACAATGATGACATCATCAACGAACTTAAACTCACCCACAGAAACCATACCCGAGAAGAATTTATTGCATTAGTATTAACTCACCACCTCCTTATAAAAGTGAAACCAATGATGGACCAATTCATTCAAGGTCTCCAAAGTCTTGAAGTATATAGGTACATAAAGGAGTACCCCAAACAGATGAGGGATTTGTTTGTCCCACAAGCCACCCCACTGACAAGTGGTAAGTAATGTGCTGATAGGTAGATACTTTTGTACACTTCTTACACATAATTATAAATGTAATGATGTGTTATGTCACAATGACACAGCAGTCAAAATTAGAAGTATTTAACTAGTACATAACTACTAGTGTGATACATACAATACAACAAATTGGAAACACTTTGCATTAAGCGATTATCAGTGTTGAGTTCTGCTTATGTTATATACACATACATAGATATTATAATCTCATTGATGGATGTAAGATTTGGAAATAATGAATCACCGTGGAGAGTGAAGCAAGAGCAGGCATACATTAATTTTGTGAATTTTGTTGATGAGTGTGAAGGTATGTTCACATTGCAATGTATAGTTCTAAATATAATTGCTCATACATATTATTATAGCTGATGAAGTACCAGGATGTAGTTTGGCAGACATTTTGATCTTCTTCACTGGGGCATCGGAAGTGCCACGTACTGGTTTTGATGCAAATCCACACATAGAATTTGAAGCAAACGCCAGCAAATTGGCAACAGCGTCAACGTGTCTATGCCAATTGAGGTTGCCGACTGCACATGAAGATAACTATACATCCTTCAAAGAATATATACTCATGTCCATCAAAGGAAATGATGGATTCGGACTGACGTGATTTCAGTGTCCATCCATCATTTCCTTTGTTGGACATGAGAATATATTCATTGAAAGAACATTCGTACACTCATCATTTTCTTTTTGAACTAGTATCTTCAGTGTTTGTTTTGTGTATGTATCTGTCAACTGACTCATTTACTTTTAATGTGAACTATCTTCAGCTTTTTTGTTTTGTGTATGTATCAATCTGTCAACTGACTCATTTACTTTTAATGTGAACTATCTTCAGCTTTTTTGTTTTGTGTATGTATCAATCTGTCAACTGACTCATTTAATTTTCATGTGAACTATCTCAGTGGTTTTATGTTTTGTGTATGTATAAGTCTCACCAGTAATCAATAGAACTGTAGACAACTCATTATTTTGCATGTGAACTATCTTCAGTTTTGTGTACGTAGGTCTATATCAGTTCAATACAGAATCGATACGTGAAGGTGCACTTCATTTCCATGCCTCGCTCAGAAATATACGACAGCTATTGGAGTATTTTAAAAATACACTCTTTTCAGGGACTAGGGGCATAGTCCACCAATAAGACAGAATATACTCGCCAGGTATTAGCCATGAAGCTTAGTAGATCTACGGGGGCTACTTCCTGACGGCTATGTAATATTGGTAGACATACGTCAATGCATGAACTGCTCTGATCGAGATCAATTTGTAACGGCATAAAGTGCAGGTTAAGATGGATGGATGCAGAAGATTGCATTGGAATGGGGAAAGGGTTCGTTGCTTGCCATATTGCATATATAGCGCAACAAAGAAATAGGAATACACCTACCTGAAATGTGCATGGTAGATCTATACGATTCCGTATAATATTTATGGGGCTGATCTATTTCTATTCATAGAGCACTGAAAAACATAAATGATTTTGTTTATAATACACCTGGGAACGAGATCGCTGCGCTGCAAGTCTCGCTGCGCTGCATCATCGAGTGCTGCGCTGCGTCATCGAGTGCTGCGCTGCACGTGATTCTGTGGTCGTAATTATGGCACTAATCACCTCCCATAGGGAAGTGAGGAAGTGTTCCTACATATATGTGCACTTTTGTAACATTTCCAAACATACCATGTGTACTCTAGTGCACATCACCACCATCAACGTCCCCCCACAGGCACACTCCAAACATTCACACACCTGTCATCTGTCTTCACTGTGTTAAAAAAACTAGGGAAGACCATAGCCAGACCTGAAAATAGTCTGGTTAGGAGTACTGACCATAACACTTGTAAGTGCATGCTTATTTAAATCACATTGCATGATATGACATATGCTCAATCAATTATTTACAAGTTGGTTACCTCACTGATATTAAAAACATTTGTGTTTTTAGTGCAGGAAGACTCAAAGCTGATACATACTTTTATGGCAGCCACAGGAAGGTTTATTTTAATCTTAATAACATACATGTATTCAAGAACTACTGAACTATTTAATCGTTTAAATGGTGGTAAGGATACAGCTTATTGGTTATTATTTCTATTAACGCCAGGTATATCTTACTGACATGAATAGTAATACCTGTGGTAAAAAAATGCAGCAAATGGTATAGGTCACTATAGGGCCTTCCCCGGCTACATGATATGTGCACCTAAGTGGTCAGGTTTCATGTCAAATTAAGCATGTGTAAATGATATCGGGCTGTGAAAACCATATACTTAATTTAAGAACGGGTTTTTATACAGACTATTATTATTTATTGATTATAGCTAGTTGTAATGCTATAATTGGGGCAATTGTACTAACTAAAATAGCCGCATACATGTAATTTGCTAAGGAAGACAACTTTTTTCCCTGTGCTTTATGTGTAGAAGGAACTCCTAAACCTACACAAAGTGAAATAATCCTTCATTTCAAGGCTGAAGAAAGAATGGTGCTGTGCTCTTGATTTTAGTTCAAAGCAGTACTATTGCTTACCAGCCTTTACATTAGCATGATACCCTCTTCAGTTATCGCCCATATGTGAACATACACATACTAGCATAAATATCGCACAAACCTGCATTTTCTAGCATACTTCTGTTGAATGGATTGGGAAGGACAGAAGTTGGAGGAGTCGGGGTCCATGGTCATAGGATCATCCCACAGCAGCTGCAGTTGTATTAAGGATGTCTCCAAATATGGTGACTTTTCGGATTTAGTAAAGGTGTCAATGGAGACCAACTTGGACTTGTCACCCATTCCCTGTAAAACAGCCACATCCTGCAACATGTGTGTGATGTGAGAGGGGATGGACGGAGTTTCACATGGGAGGGGGATTCCCCAGCTAATACCCGGCCATTCTCCACAACATGGCCGTATTAAGTGATATGGTTGGGGATCTGTAATTGAAAGTAACATCACATAACTGATGATTCAATATATTCATAAAAGTACACATACCTATCAATCCTCCACAGATAGGGTTTCTAATCATACAAAGGGTGGTACAGGAGGGGGAGTATGACAGCAAGGTGGTATGGGCCATGCATTGCAGTTATTTTCTAGTGTGAAACAGCTAGCCAGTTCTATGGGGATAGCAGAGCCACTTACATTACACCCTAGATCTATAAAGTGTTTGTGTACAATATCCTTAGGGGAACGTGTTGCAGAGCATATTTACCAATTCCCCCCGGATTTTTCAACTACTCCATAGCATAGCATATTCTTTATAACACAGAAATTCCACAAATAAAATACTTACATTATCTGGCATCACATTAAAGTCACTAGAGCTTTTGTCCCTCTCAACAACATATGCATCAGTGCAGACCTTCATCACTCCAAGTGGTACAAGTTTTGAAAGTGCCTCACTGCTTAGTGGGAAAAGTGCAGTGTGTACTGATGTAGGAACGCTGAATAACACTTCTACACATCCATCAGCAACAAGCCAAAGCTTGAGAGTGTAGGAGGTCAGTCCCAAGGCAATGCTAAGTCCTCCCTGAAATTCTCGAATTTTGTTGGCTTTGATTTTAATAAATTGTTCAGGCATTTGAACTTTGACACAAAGATATTTGCTGTGTTTGTTTAAGTCCTTTTCTGGTATTGGGCATTCATATATACATCGTTTACAAAAAGAATGCAGCTCTGTCTCATATGATGTCAAGTTTAGACCACAGTCATTTGTAACTATTTTAAGCTTTTGACATGCTCTATTAACTATTACTTCCAGCAGTTCGTAGTCAAACCAGTTTACATAATCCTTAACAATATTATGTAATGTTTGATGCTCTTGTGCTGCACTGATTTCCACGCTTCTGCTCATCAATAAATTAGAAGAACCCTCCTGGCCATTGAGTGCTTCAAATGCTGTTATACTTTGAAGGATCTCTTTGTACATTTTTAAAGAGACCTTTTGCTCTAACCAAGTATTAATTTCAATGCAAAAAAGATCAAATTTATTCAGTAGTTTACGTGATTCAGTAGCTAGTCTGTACATCAGTATATCTCTTTCAGAATCAGACATCTCCTTTGTGTTAATGAAGGGAAAAGTCACTCCATCCCGTTGCACATTACAGCGATGAGAAATAATATCCACATATGCACATTGTCCACAACCACATTGAGCCACTGGTGATTTGGTTGGTCCAGGTGAAACTGTAATACAAACATATGAGCGGAAGTTTCAATTTAGATTTAGTAAGCAAATTGTAGTTTAAAAATAGACGGATGTAAAAAAATAAGTATCTAAAATGAATTCAACCATCAAATTTTGTCGCAATTTGAGATAAATTAAAGTGTCACATTACAATTTCAGTCCTTTATAGAAGCCCCCTTAAATCCTACTCTGCTATCATAACAATGACACAAGCAGGCTTCTTGTTCAGCTAAACCTAAATGTACATTGCATCATCGCATACTGTTGTAATTTTTGTTTGTATACCTTTCCGTACACCATCTCGTTCTCAGCGTAAACCCGTACATATACGACAGTCTGGGACGAGGAAGAGTTTACGCTGGGAACGAGATAGCGTACGGAAAGGTTTACAAACAAAAATTATAACAGTATGCGATTACGTTTCATATGAATCTATTTGTAAATGCGTGGATAGTCTGTCTGTCTGTGTTCGTTTTTTGGTCGGGCCGTTTTGGATCCATGGTGGATTATCTACATGTATACGCTGCCCGTATGAAGATCAAAAAAGGGTAGTTGGTTACCTTGTGGTATTCAAAGTTCAAAATCCGCCCCCTTTTTTGGTCTACTTAGGTGTGATTCACGCTTGCGAGCATCGCGCGTGTTAAAATTGCTTAAGTCTATCTCGCACGTGATTCGTTTCCAACCCCTCTACATATTATCTCAGGGGCGGATGCAGGATTTTGGCGAGGGGGGGGGGTTCTACATAAATTATTGATGAAGGGGAGGGGCGCGCGCGAAGCGCGCGAAAATTTTTGTGGTGCGCATTCTAATCTTTCCACAGATTTTATTGGACACTAAGGCAATCAACACCAACAAATGTGTGCCACTCGGTTACGTTCTGGTTTTACGGATTTAAATGGCTGTGTTGGAACATGTATGCGCGCTTTTCTTTGCTATTCAGTTGAGCCACTTAAAATTTACCATCACACTGATTCCGGCAGATGACCTACTTCAAGCAGTGAACAGTGTGACATTGGCGCGCGAAAACATTTTTTGTACACATTCCACAGATTGTACATGTATAGGGGGATTAGAAACGGAAAACGGAGGCAATATGTCATAACCAATAAATGCGTGCCACTCCGTTACGTTCTGGCTTCCAGGCTATTGTGGTTTTAAAGGGCTGCATGTGCTTCATCATATCGCAGATTTGCATTCGCCATTGTACGTTTACAAAATTACATGCGCCGGCTTAGTTTCTTTGCTATGTTAAAATTTACCATCATCTCTAAAAGCATGCAGCAAGGTGCATTCAACTTTGATGGGTACTAATACTAGCGCACCAATCAAAATACGTCCGCGGGTTAGCATTTTGGAATACATTTAGATTTACGTATAAATACCAGCCTACTACATATCTCGCAGTTTACAGAATATAGTACTAACCAAGGAATAAGCAATAAGAATAAGCTGCTTAGCAACTTCACGGAGTGCACGCTGAACTCTCCGTAGAAATGTATAGCTCACGTGCGCCGATTATACATTAATTATATTCATATTTAGTTTCGAGGGGGGGGGGTTCCAACCCCTGGAACCCCCCCCCCTGTATCCGCCACTGTATCTCTGGCCTAACACTACATGTAAATGTGTATATATAATGATATTCACAACAATTGTGCATAACAGTTCTGCACAAATCTTGGTACATGTATAGGCTTGTCAGATCAGAGTTGTCACCCTACCACCCGATCAAACGCGGTGGTAGGGCCCGCCCGACTACCCTCCGATTCCCCGCATGTTGTTTTAGGAAAAGTATTGAATTGGGTCACTTTAATAAATAGAACTATCTGAACTATGTACAAATGGTCTATATGAAAAAATTAATGCAATCATGCAAAGCTGCAACGCCTCCATTGAGGTGCCGTATAATCACTATTAACGCGTACGATCGGCAATTTTCGGCGTTACGTATCCGGTAGGAGTTAGCGCTAGCCGTGTAGTTCTTGGTTTAACAGAAGTTTAAACATATGTGTACATGTCAATGCAATGCTCAATATTGCAGTACCATATTACATACCCCTAACCGGTAGTATATCCTACTCCATGACATGCACACTAACCTGTTACGTGGGGCCTCTGCTCGGCGCTCGGCGGTTTCTGGACTTTGTCTCCTACGTTTTCAAAAGATGCCAATTCTTTACAACATTTATAATAATACAGAAACTCACGTAGTTGTTTCACAAGTGGAGTGTATTTTGCCTCTTTGCTAAGTATGGTGAGAAGTGTATCGAAATTGGCGGGACTAATCACTATCGCTCTCCTGACAGCATGCAGGAGTCCAGCCGCCTTTTCCCCTGCTGTACCTGTTGCTTCTACCGCATCGCGCTCGCTGCTTGATATGATGTGATTTGCAAAGCACCCTCCTATTACATCAGCCGTTGTTAAGCTGCTTCTCAAGAGATCGTACAAGCTGTCGAACGCCTCCAGTTCGTTATTCGTACTCATGATTCGTACGCATGCTGTTACTACTACTAGGAGTAGATCTACATAGCCGCCCACTTTGGGCTTTTGCAGCGGATATTTTTCGTTCTTAGATGATATAACATAAGGACATTCAACCACTGTGGTCGACACCATAGATTCTGAGTACATATTTAGACAGAGACTAAACGCAGCTAGACCATGGGCATGTCCTGTGCGACCCCGGTATCCTGACTAGGGTTTGGTTCACACCCTAGTCAGGGTACCATATGCATACCTCTATAAACTGTAGTCAATAAAGGGTCAGACTACAAGATGTTTTAGGTCTGTACATGTATCTCCTATTGCATACACAGGGACATGTTGGGTATGTAGAGCCCATGGGATGTTGGTAGTACCATGTTGGGTATGTAGGGCCCATGGGATGTTGGTAGTATCATGTTGGGTATATACAGCCCATGGGGTGTTGGTAGTACCATGTTGGGTATGTACAGCCCATGGGATGTTGGTAGTACCATGTTGGATATGTAGGGCCCATGGGATGTTGGTAGTACCATGTTGGGTATGTAGGGCCCATGGGATGTTGGTAGTATCATGTTGGGTATGTACAGCCCATGGGGTGTTGGTAGTACCATGTTGGGTATGTACAGCCTATGGGATGTTGGTAGTACCATGTTGGGTATGTAGAGCCCATGGGATGTTGGTAGTACCATGTTGGGTATGTACAGCCCATGGGATGTTGATAGTACCATGTTGGGTATTTTCAAGGGCAGCCAACATTGGTGTAGGGGACAAGAGTGGAACTATAATAGACAATCAAGGATAGCTATGTAAGGAGTTAATAACTTTGCTCTTCACCTGACTGGGTCACTCCCATTCTCCCCCCCCCCCCCTCTCCAGTTCACCCTGTGGTCAACATTTCAGTCGCCACATCAGGTTCCCAGGCCATATTACTGTGTGAGGCATACGACTACCCAGTGCTGACAGATGTGACCATCCCGGGAGGCACCAGTACATGTCCCCTAGAGACAAATGGGGTGTATTGCGACCTTAAACTGCAAAGCTACCAATGGGTTTGAAGTGACCACATTTCAAAGGATGACATGTTCAGGTCTATCTGTGTGTATGTGTTGTGTATGTCTGTGCAGATTTGTGTTAGCTTATGTAGTGTGTACATGTTCTAACAGACTTCACTTCCCTCACTCTGGAGAAACACCTTGCAATCTACTTCAAATGTCTGTACAACATATGTACACTCCAGTGTACATATAACCCTGTAATATTTGGGGGCCTGGGGCTCAGGCCACTACCAGTCAGACTGATCCCAGTGGTTCACCAGACCTGTGGTGTGTAAGGTGGCATCCCATAGCTGCCAACCTGTACTCCCTCCTCCCCCTCCTGCACACGCACACATGTACCCCTCCTCCCCCTCCTGCACACACACCTCCTCCCTCCTACACTCATACACTACTCCCCCCTCACATTGCCTTTGTCAAGGTCACTTTTTGATAGCACTATGCCTGGGTTAATAAAACTTTGAGAGGAAAAGGTTTCAAGCCAAGCTGTGAGCAAGGCAGTGCAGGCAATGTTTTTGTATTAAATTACGGGGGTGTAAAATAGGGCCTGGTGTCCATTGGCAAGGTCCTACCTAGCACACATATGCTAGAAACTTAGTAATTGTATCATTTTTCCTTTTTCCTTTCATACACTATCTCATTCTCAGCGCTAGCTTTTCCTTATCTAGTCCCAGGCCAATGTTGCGGGCAGCTTATATACGCCGTCCAAAGATTTTGATTTGTTTCAATTACAACCACCAAGTTTCTTGGTAATGGCCTGTAGTGCATGCCAAATGCTAGACAACCAGCCCTACCTTCCACCCACGGAATTTGACAAAAATATTCAATTTATCTTTGACAAGACCAGATAGTAGATCTGAGCTTGGCAGGCAAGTTTCTATCTAGGACAGTGGTGCAAAGGTGTGTGGTGTGTATATGTATTTTCCTTTTGTATGTACATTGTAAAACGAAACCATCTCCAGATGAGGACCTGGAGAATGAACCAATGACTCCTGCTCTGCCACCACACTGCCTTACCAACTACACCAAACTGACCTCCCCTCCCCCCTCACTCCAAAGGGGAAAGTATCGTGCTGATTCTTTCATAGCTTTATCATTTTCTCTAAATAAACGTTACTATTAGTAGGTACAGCAACCATTACCACCTCACTAGAATGCTCCCCCAAAACAAGGTACTTGTGCATGTAAGTACAGAGACAACTTATAAATGCATGTAGTGCTGGTGTTGTATTGGAGAGGTTATGTGCTCAAATATTTCAGCAACAGAATATAGCGACACCATGCGATCAGTTTGCTATGCAATGAATGGCATAACGTTGGCCGGCCATGGATAGGGTAGCAGCTGTCAGTGTGGTTCCCTACAGACAGCTGGACTTTTCCCTCGCACGATCACGGCCAGTTTTATATGTTCAGCGCGAGCTAAACGTGCTGGTATAGTTTATAAATAGTGATCGAGTAGGTAGAAAGTCAGCACACTTTTATCCAATGGACCAATGCTATGCCGTTCATAGTTTGGACAGCAAACTGCTTTTACACGTAGACGTAGCGAAGTGTTTATCTGATGCGTAACCTCTAGCAATGGGCCACGTACCTTACCACGCCACATATGCCTCTTTCCTGAGATATGAAGTAAGTATAGGTAATTAAATAGCCATGTTCAGGCTGGGTGGTGTCCTTGGTGGTGTTCACACCAGCAGGGGTGGGACTAACAGCTCCATCACTGGCTACATTGGAAGGGTCTATGGCCATCTTTGGGAGAGTGCTCACCACATCAGCCAATGATGGTGCCATGGATACACCACCTTTGATGGTTCCTCCAATAACACTCATCAGTGCCTGGTCATCTTCAACCACAAACCAGTCATCCTCCTCTTGTCCACCCACACCAGCCAGTGTGAATGAGATGGCTCTAACAGGGTTGTCAGCCAGTCCTGTACTGACACGTTGCTTTGGATGGTCCTTCTTGAGAAGGAGGTGTTTGAGGTGAGTCTTGCCAACACCAGCAGCTCCAAGGATGAGACACTTGGTCACTGAAGTTTCCACATATCCCTTGGTCATGGCCTCTTCATAGAGCCTCCTGAATGAAGGTATCAACTGAATCAGATATGTAAAAGGTGCTTAGCCATAGCCCCCATCCCATAGCCATAATCCACACAGCATACTGAATGATAGATGCTTCACTCTGCTTTAATGCATACATGCAGTTCATGGCGGTACTACATCAAGATAGATCTATATTATTCCTACTATGTGGTAATTCGTAGAATAACCTTGTACACACTTAATCAACTGACTCCACAGAATGCTCCCCCATGTAAACAAGGTACTTAGGGGTAGTCTCACCCCCAGACCCACATACGGCAGCAGCGGATGGATTACATCACCATTTAGGCATTACGCAAAAAGTGGTATTGTGAATGAATATCAGGCTGGGGACAAGACTAGCACTTGGGATGTCCACCCTCTACCCCCAATCCAGGTGAGTTTAGTGAGGTGTCCTTAGCACACATGGATGCATCACTTTGGTCAGGTACCTCTACATAAGGGTGTGTTACCCTCACCCTGGTGTGACCTCTCTGAGGGGAATAAGGTCGGAACCCTCACGCTAGTGATGCATTGATTGTGTACTAAGGACACCTCCCTACCTAAGGGAGATTTGGGGAGGTCATCCTAATGACATAACTCCACCTCTTAGGGAAGTGAGGAAGTGTTCCTACATATATGTGCTCAAACTTATAAAATTCTGTGTTCCTCTAAAACGTAAAAGGTAGTGCATCCGATGTTAGGTGTTTGTTAATGAGCTTCGAGTCCAAAATAAGTAGGAAATACCGTAATTCATGATCAAATCATTGTGGTGGAGATTTTAAAGCATAAAGTCACGACCAAAACAGCCGTGCAATGTATGTATAGTATTTATAATATTTTTTAAAAATAAATGTAATGAACAGTACAAAGCAGGCCACTGATATGATTAACGTCAGCAGTATTAATTTTAAATTTTTTTAAAAATTTTAAATTTATGAAGAATGAAGGGCATACAAAAACATCCGTTGTTCCTCTTCGCTAAGACTGCCCTTATACAAGTGACATGTTTCCATTTGGGGTGAATTCCACCAACACAGGGGCCTTTTCTCTCTGCGACTTTACAACCTTTGAGGGTGAGAAGGTCACCCATTCAAGCCAAAGAGTTTCCTTCAAGTCATGAAAATACTTATTGGGATAAATACGCATGCGAGCATCTGCCAATGGCTTAATGCTCCACCAGCATCTAGTTGTCACACACAGATAGCTAAACAGAGTGTTAAGGATGTTGAGGTGGTTTTTAGGTGTTGGTTTTATAGTTATGTAGGAGGTGCTTCTGGTTATATCAGTGGGAGGAATGTGTGTTGGATGCAAGTGAAATATTTATCTGGCACTAACACCATAACTTACACACATGAACACATCCGTGCATATGCACAAACGCATGCATGCACACACATCATGCAATGTACATCCCTTCATGATCACACACAGACAGCGTGCCATGGGTTTCCAACAGGACCTACAGCACTTGGATATGACCATGAACACCAGCTTCAAGAGAGGAGAACTTAGGGTGTATTCGACTCCATGTCACATCTGTGTTAGGTACTTTAATAAATTGCGTATGCGTAGGCGGAAACTGGTGATCTAAATTACGTCGAAAATTGTGACCGTATTTTGTATACGAGTGCTCAAGAAGATACGCGTTTTGTAAAATTGTTTGGAAGGTATTTAGGACTTTATTACTAGGTTAAAGAAGAAAAGGGGTTGCACGATACACAATTGGTGTCGAAATGTAAGGCAGCATACGGCGTAATTGTGTGTGCCTCGTTGATTTTCATAGAATTCTATCGCGATTAGCCATTCGTTAGTTTTTAAAGGTGCCAACTTGAGGAAGCGTTTGCCATATATATTAGGTCTTAGTCTATATCAGGATACAATTTCATGAACTTTGGATGGTGCCCAAGGGTCCATTTAACGGCACAGGTGTTTACTGTTGGATTGCTTAGAGCTCGACATAATATTGCTTAACCTGGTATTTCTGTGTTAGAGCCCTGTGAATTAAACTTAATTTTAGTATTATCAATGCATAGACAATCTATTTTCTTTGTGTGCCAAAGTGTTTTTTGATAGCTCTATTTAATACACACCAAATTCGTCAAGGTGCGCGTTAGTTATTGAAAGTGTTTTACAGTACGGATCCTCATGTCATTAAAAATGCTGTATTATTGTGATATGATGGTGCCCACACAGCGTATTTTTCAAGACAATAAATTCATCTTAGCTATGCATTAACATTGAGAAATGCATGCTATTTCTATTGCTGTTTAGAATGAGAACTGTTCAAATGTTCAGATGAGCATTACAAACTGATAGTTCCTGAAATAAGGAATGGGTTGGTGCTATACATTAATATAGACCTGGCAAACATTGTCAGCACCAGTGGACAATATGTTTGCTGAACACACCCTTGGCCTGGCTGGCTATGCCATTATAGAAATGCACTTTTCTGTTGGTTGGGGAGCAAAATATGCTCCTATAGGAATGCAGTTTGAGTGTAACGACTAACAGATTGTATGTTAAGGTATAGCTGTTGAAGGGTGTTGATATCCTGGTATGTTGGACACAATGTCGTTGGGCTGTTGATGAGTGTTAGATATGCATACACTTAGTGCCATGTGGTATAAGAGATGGTTTCTACAGATACATGTACATGTATGTGAGCATTCTAGGTGTCATGTGCACAGTCACTATACCACCCCCCCCCCCCCCCCCCCCCCCCCCCCCCCTCAGTGGTGTTGTATCTTATGCACAGGCGTCTAGAGATCTGGAGAAGAAGCAGGCCAGTGGCAGCAGATCAGGAAGCATCATGATTCTTAATTATAATACAAATGTATATCAGTTGTGGCTATTTGCAATGTCGCGATATTTTGTTTGACTAGAGCCAGCTTGGTTTTCCCCTCACTTCAGTGAGGTTTTTTCCCCTAAGGTGGTATGGGCCCACCATCTCTAAATAAGTAGGCTCAAAATCAAAAGCTTAGCTATATAGGTAGTTGGTCCCTGTTCTGTATGTAGGTTCTCAATAGTATGAGGATCATGTCATGTGACGTTTTGTAATGTGTCAGCATCTACGGCACCAACTATATATGTCAAAGTGGATTGGGTGATGCGAACATGATATAAGAGAAGCGTCTAATATTAAAGTAGGGTTCCTTGTTGGAAAAGTAAAATGGGACAATGCAGTGGTTGTGTGTACACTCCCAGAACGAGCAAGTTAGTAAACAACATTTTTATATTGTAAGAACAGAGACCTAAAAATAAGATGAGCCGGGAGGAAGATAGAAAAGAAGTTGCAATGTGTGGCACAAAAGGAAGTTGAATTATCAAATGAATTTCCAGATACCTCGGAATGTAAAAGGAATACAATATTTTATTTCATGTGTCAGTCATGCAGTTATTAATGGTCTGTATTTTGAACAGCTATGGTGCAGCTATATAAAATGTGTAAAGCAATCAAAGAAGTCCTGAAGTAATTATTACATATTGGAAGAATGACGGCGAAGTAGAAGGAGAAAACATTACAATATCACTATATGGGCAGTGGATTGTATAAAGGGAGACCTAAATTTAGTTGCAATGTGTATTTGACACTGTGAGCCTTATCAAGAGTATCTATGTTGTATTTTATGCAATTGTGGCATCATTATCTTGAATACTTGTACAGCAGCTGCATGGAGAAGTCAAGCGGTCACATATCGCGGTCCATTCACATTGCGTACATTGTTAGTCACCGGCGACGCAATGTTTGAAACGCTATAACTTTTGAAATACTAATCTGTTTTCATTGGCAAAAGCATATTTTTGATGCATTCATTTTGCTCTGTTAGGCTATACATAAAAGTTCTCGTTATATTAATTTTCAAAAATTTTATTAAAGTACCTATCTGTGTGTGTGCGTGTATGTGTGTGTGTGTGTGTGTGTGTGTGTGTGTGTGTGTGTGTGTGTGTGTGTGTGTGTGTGTGTGTGTGTGTATACATGCTATTGTATGTGTCTTGTGTGTATGTGTGTGTGTGTGTGTGTGTGTGTGTGTGTGTACAAGGGCGGATCCAGCGAGGAAGTCCTGGGGGTCCGGACCCCCCCCTCAGGACTCATGATGAATATATATATAATTACTGTTAATAAACGTGCGCATGACGGTGCTTCGTGCTTCGGCCGGTGTATTGTTCCTCGACGACGCGTCGTTTAAAAGCGTTGCTTTGCATTCTTCGTATATCATATAGGCATCGGAAGGTAAATTACGAAATTTAACCTGGGGGAGGGGGGGGGGGGGGGGGAGGCGGCTGATTTAATTTCATTCAATGACATCGTTCGTACACGCGACAGTGACATAGTCATAGAGACGATATACTATCTCTGGTGACGCGTAAAATTGCCTATGTGATTTCCGCGATTTTTTTTCTATGACTCACTTGACCAGCATTTATATATTTATATATACGTGCCAAGAGCTAGGTGGTTTTCAAACTGCAGGCTATATAGGTCCGCTGAAGATTTATGCAGCTGATGCACAGGGGACCAAATAGAATACTGTTCATTGCTTGAAGTAGGTTATCTGAGTATGATGCAAATTTTAAGTGGCTCAAGTATCGAAGTAATAACTAAGCGCACGTACAAATCTGACGAAACTGACACACCCATTTAAAAATAAGCCTGGGAACAAGAAGTTAACTGAGAGCAAGTGACTGCCTCCGTTTCCATGCAATCTCTGTATGGAATTACATGCAAAAAAAAATTTGCGCGCGCAAATCCCTCATCTATTATTCATGTCGGACCCCCCCCCCCCCCCCCCCCCCCCCTCGCCGAATTCCTGGATCGGCCACTGGTGTATAACTGCTTGAGTACATGCATATCCAAGGCTATTGACCCTAACTGAGCTGGTACCAGTTATTAACTTTTGGTAAACCTGGAGTTACGTTTGTGGCTCAGACAGAGTCTGGCTCTGCCATCAAGCAGATACACCCCATCTGTGGGTACCACCAGCTCCTCACTCACAGTTGCTGAGGACAACATGGTCACCAGTGAGTGAGAATGATCTGGTGCTGAAGCTACTCCTACAAGCTGGACTCTGAGGTAGAAGTAAGGCATGTGTGTGAGAGAGAATGAGATGTGCTCGCACATGCAAACACTAACACACACACGTAGGGCTCCACATACGTACATACATTCACACATAAAATGCACACGTGTTTAAATGTTATCTGGTGTATCCATTACATTGCATAAAATTTACTTTTTACATTTAAGTGGAAACTGGTTTGGGGTATCTATACCCAGTATAGAATATGACTGTTTATGCATCATCTGGCATTTTAAAGTCATAAATTTGATTTGCCAAACTTCTACAGGTGTTTGTATGCCAAACATTCCCCCTGCCACTATAGTAAGCGCCCATATAACATACACCACACACCACACCACATACCTTGGACTGCCTGACTCATCGTAGTTTTTGAAGGACTCAAAGAAGTTTGTGTGAGCCTTGCCAAATTCTCCTTCCCTGTCCTCCACATTCTGAACACCGATGTGGTGTTCAATGATTTCCAATCATGCTGGCCTTTCTATTCTGTATTGGAATGTGTATTATGTATACCCCATATTGTTCTACGTGCCCCCTCCTCCCCAGGCCAAACCTTATAAGAACAACCCTGAGATCAAGGCTGTGACCAGTCTGATCAGTGCTTTTTAAAATGATGACATCATGGAGTTTGAGAAGATTGAGTGCCCACACTGAGGTGTGTATGGAGAGGGTGTAGGGGGCTGTGGGGGTCAGGTGTGACCACACACCCAACACACATACATACCCATATGCACCACACACACCACATACATGTCCACATGCACCATACACACACACACCACACTCCACCACAACCCCCCACAGAGCTGCCATCATGGAGGACCAGTTTATCAGAGAGCACATCGAGGAGCTCCTCAGGAACATTAGGACACAAGTCCTCATCAAGCTGATCAGACCTTACACACGTGTGAGGATATCCTTCGTCTCCCAGGTAACCTCCTCTGCCTACCCCTGGCGGCCATCTTTGATCCCCTCCCCCCCAAGAGCTGGGTATTGATGCAGCCGAGGTGGAGGCTTTGTTGGTGTCCTGTATACTGGACAACTCCATTAATGGCAGGATTGACCGGCCAGGTGAACCAAATAATGGAACTGGACCAGGAGCCACAGGGAGGGGCCAGGTAAGTCATGTGATCAGGGGGAGTGGCCAGGTACATGCAGTGATGCTTTGGTATCTTATCTCCATTCAAACATTATAGGCAGAGTGGTATGCCAAACTGTACCTGTGGTACACTGTTGTTCTGTCGATTATTAACAGATAAAAAATTTATCATTGCCCCCATTGGATATTTGATTGGCTTCCCATTCTGCCTTGGAATGGAATGGTGACTCCAAAAGACTTTCGATTCACTGGCTATATGTACAAGTACATCGCATACTACTCTGGTACTCAGGGGAATTCAAACACACCCTGATATACACATGCAGTTTTTGCTTGCACAGTAGTACACATAGGATGAACATTGTGACAAAGGGCTGCAGAGGAAGGAAGTGTTCCTCTGATGAAGGAAGTGTTCCTCTGATGGAGGAAGTGTTCCTCAGATGAAGGAAGTGTTTCTCTGATGGAGGAAGTGTTCCTCTGATGGAGGAAGTGTTCCTCTGATGGAGGAAGTGTTCCTCTGATGGAGGAAGTGTTCCTCTGATGGAGGAAGTGTTCCTCTGATGGAGGAAGTGTTCCTCTGATGGAGGAAGTGTTCCTCTGATGGAGGAAGTGTTCCTCTGATGGAGGAAGTGTTCCTCTGATGGAGGCTGCTTTGCCCCTTTGTACAGCCTCTGAAAGGTGCTGGAGCAGGTAGCTGTAGCTTTTGGTGTCACCGATTGTGGCTGAGGGGCTGCAACCTAGTTCTGTTAGGAAAGAGGGCCTATATACTCAAGGTGTTTCTATATGGTGCTGTGATCCTGGGTGTCCCTACAAACATGAGTACTTGACTGTGCTCAGGTGTTAGATCTGCCATGTCTGGTTCTTGGGAAGACCACACCACACCCACTGGCTTCATTGTCTAGATGTACCACATAGTTGGATGCCATAACCAACTCTCCATCAAACAGAACACATCTACAATTACATGCACACACAGAACACACATACACAGCTACATGCTGACCAATGGCATCAGCCTGTGTAGCCAACTGGCTCTCTCTAATAACACCTCCATGTTGTGGGTTTTCTTCCAGTACCATCAAACCACCTCCAGAAGATACATGGATAGTGGCATATATTTATAGCAACTTATTGTGTCTCGTATGCATCAATAGCAACATACATGCATAGTGATGTAAGACGTGCATGACATCAAGTGTTGCAGAAGGTATATAGATTTGTTTCCTACATTCTGATACAGGATGTTACCATTTCGTACCAGGTATATAAACAATGTAAGTGACAAATCAAGAATTGATTTGACACCCTTTTCTCAGTGTGACTAGTTGCACCTCTTGCTTGCTGACTCGGCTACATTGTAACACCAATGATGCTGTGGTACTTAATACCTTGCAGATTCAGTGCAGTATGGCTTATAACAGCCATGTGGTAGCTAGTGTAGGTTGTGTGGTCCTTCCAGGCATTACATGTAGTGCTTTTATGTGTCTGCAGGAGTACTCCTATCGTCTTCCACCATGCTGGGTTATGAACATTACAGCCCTTTAATAACTAGTGGAGTTATACCTATGGGCTGGGTTGAGAAACAGCAGTTAGAGGGTATTGAGCCATTTTTCACTGATGATGGGAGGGGCTTTCTGGGTATTTTATTTGGCAAATCCACTACTATGCTCTTTTAAAGTTCTCTCGTTAATCAGTATTGTGATAATCTTGAATAGATAATTTGGGCCATTAACGATATATAGGAAACATTGTTTATTGCATTACATTCTAAACTGCAAGGCTTAATATACGAAACTCAAGGTGTGTGACAGGGGGTGCCTGAGTCATGTACATTTGAGTCTCATTTGCCCATAATTATATATGTATTTCTGTATGTCATACATGCATGTATATGCAAATTCCTATAAGAAAAAATTCGTTCTGATAGTATACATAGGAGACTTTGCTATATATGAATTAATAATACTTCATTAACTATTTGAGATCAATGTTACATGTTGTGTTAGATGCACCATCTTGTGTTGTTACATAATGCAGCCATTCTCCACACCTCTAGAAGGTATGTAGGTGCTAGTGTTAGAGGGAGGAGGTGCAGAGAGGGGTAGCACAAGGTCACCTCTCCCCCTTAGTACCTTACTACCAAGCTGTCCCTCTCTTCATTATCATTGCTTATATGATATTTAAATGACAAAAACTAAATTTAGTAGCAAAATATCACAGAATACCAGTATACCACATTTACACTCCACTATAAAGATTTGATGCTGTTGGGCCCACTTGTCCACAGGAGTCAGTCCACCAAATATGATAATCTTGTACCCTCAGCCTTCACTTCACTCCTTCACACCTGCCATAGAAGCTTTCATTCTTTCCACCAAGTCTTTATATCTAGGAATGGCATCCAATACTTCCAGAAAGATGTGGAAGTTGTCAATCTTCCCATGTATGGCTCTCTGCACAGCAGTGAGGAGTTTGTCCATCCTGACATGGACAGTGTACATCACATGGTCCACCTCAGCTTTCTCATTCTCTGTTATCACACCTTTGGCAAACAGTTCTGCAGCTATGTCATCAGGGTGGACAGCCATCTTTAGCTCTGCATAGTATTGTACAAAGATGTCTCCTGGAAAAAAGACAAATCATATTGGTCTGGAGTGTCTGCACGTTCCCAGTGGTGGTATATGTACCCCATCCCTCCACTGCTACTTAATACCTAGTAACTACTCTTCAGTATTTATACAGATGGTGGTCAAATGGTACTAACACAAACATCACCCACCTGTTGTACTGGGACATTGTTCTGTAACACCACCCAGCCACATCAACTGGTCCTCACTCAGGTCTCCCCTTTGGGCACCTCTACTGGTACACCTCCACTTGTACACTGGTCCACTGGGGTGCCTTGAACACACCACTACAGCTACATGAGGAGGGTCTGAGGTACAACGGGCTCCTGCACACATGAGGGCATCCTCAAACTGGACATTATGGTACTTGAGCACACTACAGGCACTCTTGATACCACTGTGGACAAGACCTCTTATCTCCCTACACACCTCACTTGAAGCCTCATCAACATGCACTCCTATATAGGAGAACATGTCAACAAGGGTCACAATTTCTGAGGTGTCCTTATGTACTAATCTGATACAATTGCGATACAGACACGATGGCTTGCCCCTATTCACGCATACTTTACAAGAAGTTGAAAGTAGAAGGGCTACAAGACAGCAAAACAGACCACTAGGAATATAGCCATGGGGGAACCTAATCATCAGGGAGGCACCTCTTTCAAGGTACTTGGACACTTGGGTGGAATCCAGGTGGGGTAGCAGAGCAGGCATCAAGTACTCACCATCTCTGATCATAGCTATGGCACCACGACTCACCAGCAACTTCACTAGATCTTGTGGAGTGAACAGACCTTCTTTGTAGTGCTTTGGAAACTCCCTCAGTAACTCCACTGACAACAGGCCATGGTCCTTGAACATGACCAGATCACCTCTAACTGCCAGACCCCCATCCCTCAGCTTGTGGTGGTACTGCACTAGTTCAGTCACCTTGGTGAGGACTACCTGGGGGTCACAGAACATTGTCTGGGGAAGAACCTCTGGGTAATATAAGAACACATTGTGTTTCACAAGATGGTGCAAGGCAGCAGAGAATGCATCTCCTTCAATGTAAAACCTTTTAGCAGACGCCTGACATTCTACAAGACTCAAGACACCATCATGGGAAGACCTTTGGAGATCAATCTCCAGCACAAACCATGCTATAGGCATTCTTATTAACTGCTGGGGTGACATGGATGTGATTTCTTTCCTAAGAATCTTAGCAACATGTCTGTCCACATCTTCAGGTGCAAGGCCATTCACAGTAAATATTAGGTCATCCTTTCCTTCACCAGAGTAAAGCACATTAAAGTAATTAGAGTCCAGTAATGCCTTGAGTTGATGGTTTTTCTCTTGGATGGTTTCTGCACAGCTATCGTTGGTATCTCGATGTGTTCCCACGACGATGATCAGAGGATGAGCATCCTGGGAGTGAATTGCCCCAAGGCATTGTTGAAGGATTTGCTTATGAGAGAGTGATGATCGATATGGTTTACCAACTAGCTTGCCATCTGCACCATAGTACTCAATGGTGGGGTGATGTGATAGCTCTTCTGACAGCTTCTGTACAAATATTGTTACCATGGGATCTTGAATGAACAATGGTAGGATGTCATGGTATTGCAACTGACCACCACTGTCAATGAACTGGATCCACTTCACACCGAAGAACTTCCTGTTATCTAAAGAGGGAGATTTAGGGTTAATACAAGCAAATAACAAGGCCTGCTGCTCTTACCTGAGGATTGGTTGATGTGATGAACCAGCTCATCCTCTATATCTGCAGTCCTGTTCTGTTCAGGCTGGGTGGTGTCCATGGTGATGTTCACACCAGCAGGGGTGGGACCAACAGCTCCATCATTGGCTACATTAGAAGGGTCTATGGCCATCTTTGGGAGAGTGCTCACCACATCAGCCAATGATGGTGCCATGGATACACCACCTTTGATGGTTCCTCCAATAACACTCATCAGTGCCTGGTCATCTTCAACCACAAACCAGTCATCCTCCTCTTGTCCACCCACACCAGCCAGTGTGAAGGAGATGGCTCTAACAGGGTTGTCAGCCAGTCCTGTATTGACACGTTGCTTTGGATGGTCCTTCTTGAGAAGGAGGTGTTTGAGATGAGTCTTGCCAACACCAGCTGCTCCAAGGATGAGACACTTGGTCACTGAAGTTTCCACATATCCCTTGGTCATGGCCTCCTCATAGAGCCACCTGAATGAAGGTATCAAATCAGATATGTAAAAGGTGGCTAGCTATAGCCAATGCTCACAAAATTTAGCCTGCATTTTAGAGAACAGATCATTTTAATATCTCCTACCTATGACTGCTCTTAAAACAATCATTACTGCCTCTCTCCAATTTGTAACTCTAAAGTGGTTGGCCATCTGCTTGCCCACATAAAAGGCACACCTTTTAGTGATTGCTACCAAGTGTGTTCATGGACCAATGTCTGATGGCTACAATCGAGTCATCCTGCTTTTCAACCTTTGCAATTTTTCAGGCATAAAACATAGCATAATTGTATAGAAACATGCTAAAAATATAGATAGCCCAGTTTGTGTTCACGTTAATTCAATAATGAAGTACATGTAGGGCTGGCTTGCGAGTTGTGAGTATAAAGGCTGGCATACACGGGGCAACTTCCGGGCGATTTGTGGCATGCAACTCAAATGACTTTGCATGGGTAAAAGTTCCGCAATTCTGATGGTTTGCAGAACTTCTACCCATATTCATTTAATTTGAGTTGCATGGGAACCCGTAATTCATGGACCCTCCCCCTGTTTGTTGTGGGCGGGCAGTGGGTGCCCCATTTACATGTAGAATGTCCCGCGGTTGCTAAGCTTAGTGTTCTCACTCTTGCGGGCTATAGATGTACAAGTATATAGAAGTAATGAATAAATTATTTTGATGGCAAGCGGAACTAGTTCGGACGAGCGCGGGGGGGGGGGGGGGGGGGGGGGGGGGGGGTTTCGACCGAACCCACTGACCCCCCCCCCCCCCTCCAGCCTACGGGCCTGAACTGTGACTTGTGACTGAATGAATCACTCTAAGGTGTCCATATGGACACATCCCTACTTCCAGATGGATATTTGGGGGTGATCCCCATGACATAACTTCACTCAGGTCTAGTACACCATCACCACCTCACATGCACACTCTAACCATTCACACACCTGTAATCTGTCTTCACTGTGTTCAAAGGACTAGGGAAGACCATAGGCAGATCTGAAAACAGTCTGGTTAGTAGTACTGACCATAACACTAGCATGGCTTACCTTCCACAGTGACCTTCAAGACCCTCTGACTGTCCCCATCAACCACCAACAGCCTTCTTCCTGACAGCAGTAGAGTGTCAATCGAGGAACACATATCTCCAGCATGCTGCAATATATTATCAACAGGGTGGAAAGCATAGATGGCAGAGGTATTTTTTGATCCGTCCATTTGTGTAGAAAGAGCTTCTAATTCTAAACAAGATGAAATAATTATTTCAGTTTGAAAAAAAAAACATTCTGCTGTGCTCTTAAATTATTTACCAGCCTTTAAAGCTGGCCTGTACATATGCAAGTTCAATTGCATATACTGCATGTGTGGGTGTGTACTTATGTACATGTGCATAGACACACACATAGCAGTATAAATACCACAAAAATCTACATTTGCTTGCATACTTGTGTGGACAGAAGTGGGAGGAGTCTTTATGTTGGGGTCCATGGTCATAGGAGGATCCTGCAGCAGCAGCTGTTGTGTTATGGATGTCTCCAAATGTGGTGACTTTTCAGATTCAGTGCCAATGGAGACCACCTTGGATTTGTCACCCATTCCCTGTAGGACAGCCACATCCTGCAACATGTGTATGGGATGTAAGATGGGATGGATGGAGTTTCACATGGGAGGGGGATTCCCCATCTAATACCTAGTCATTCTCGACAACATGGATATATTAAAGGATGTGGTTGGGGATATGGTTATTCCTGATGACATCACTTAATATATTCATAAATGTAAGCCGTCATACTGATCAAGGTAGGGGGTCTAATAACTACATTTACAAAGGGTGGTACAGGAGGGGCATGACAGCAAGGCGGTCTACACATGCATCCCAGCCACTTTCTAAAATTTTTAGTGTGAAACAGCTAGCCAGTTCTATGGGGATCGCAGAGCCACTAACATTACACTTTAGATATATAAAATGTTTGTGTACAATATCCTTAGGGAACATGTTGCAGACTAACCAATTCCCTTCCCCCCCCCCCCCCCCCCCCCCCCCCGATCTGTCAACTGCTCCATATTCTTTATAACACAGAATTAATACTTACAATATCTGGCATCACATTAAAATAATGTGAGATTTTGTCCCTCTCAACAACATATCCATCAGTGCAGATCTTCATCACACCAAGTGGTACAAGTTTTGAAAGTGCATCACTGCTTAGAGGGAAAAGTACAGTGTGTACTGACGTAGGAATGCTGAATAACACTTCTACACATCCATCAGCAACAAGACAAAGCTTGAGAGCGTAGGAGGTCAGTCCCAAGGCAATGCTAAGTCCTCCCTGAAATTCTCGAATTTTGTTGGCTTTGATTTTAATAAATTCTTCAGGCATTTGAACTTTAACACAAAGATATTTGCTGTGTTTGTTTAAGTCCTTTTCTGGTATTGGGCATTCATATATACATCGTTTACAAAAAGAATGCAGCTCTGTCTCGTATGATGTCAAGTTTAGACTAAAGTTGTTTATTTTAAGCTTACGACATGTTCTATTAACTATTTCTTTCAGCAGTTTGTAGTTGAACCAGTTTACATAATCGTTAACAATATTATGTAATGTTTGATGCTCTTGCGCTTCACTGATTTCTACACGTCTGCTCATCAGTAAATTACAGGAACCATCCTGGCCATTGAGTGCTTTAAATGCTCTTATACTTTGAAGGATCTTTTTGTACATTTCTAAAGAGACGTTTTGCTGTAACCAAGTATTAATTTTAATGCAAAAACGATCAAATTTATTAAGTATTTCTTCTGATTCAGTACGTAGTCTGAACATCAATAGATCTGTTTCAGTATCAGACATCTCCTTTGTGTTAATGAAGGGAAAAGTCACTCCATCCCGTTGCACATTACAGCGATGAGAAATAATATCCACATATGCACATTGTCCACAACCACATTGAGCCACTGGTAATTTGGTTGGTCCAGGTGTAACTGTAATGCAAACACATGAGAGGAAGTTTCAATTTAGATTTTGTAAGCATATTGTAGTATAAGAATAGACTGATGTAAAACATATGTATCTAAAGTGAATGCAACCAATTAAATGTCTTACAACTTGAGATAAATTAAAGAGGCGAAACACAGTTTTCACTTTTAATCTCCTCCTCCCCCCCCCCCCCCCCCCCTTAAATCCTACACTGCTATGGAGAGTTACAGCAGTAACTCTCATACTGAATTTGTGCTGTATCATGAATATCATTAAAAACCGCGTCCCGCGTATATATAACTCACGAACCAAGAAACGGATAGTGTAGCTCTTTATTGCAATCGATCCACAATGGAAAGACGATCATTTACATGTTTTGTTCAAGTCGCCAGACCGTTTACTTTAAGTCAGTTTAAGAGAACAAAAAAGCGCTTAGTTCTCGTTCCCAGACCGTAATTCGTCCATAGTCGTCGTCTTTATGGGTGAGTATCACTGGAGATAGGAAAGGTTTTAAAGAGCGTCAGTTACACCAAAAGCCGTAGAATTTCCTGACAATACATCTTCAGGTATCAGATATATAAATAAAGCACGTAACCAATATACGTAATTTGCAGCTGTTCTCGCGCGCCAAGATATACGTAATCGCTACGTAGAGTTAGCTATTTCCATGACAATGTTTCACGTATAATTAGAATTGTGTAACGTATATATGATTGGAACAGGTGGGAGTTCCATTTGTGTTTTTAGGTTTGCTCATCACTTTTAGTCTCGCGGGCCATGACGTAATAAATTAGAAATTACGTGCTGCTGGAGACTATTGGCAACATTTCATGTGTTAGCGCCAGAATCCTGGCGGTACCAATCAGATTGCAGCGGTCACATGACCGTCGATGAATACATGCTGTGGTATTTACCACGTGATGAGTAGGCCTAAGCTTATTTGATTTGTGAGTCTTCTAAGCTGAAGCAGCTGGGTTACAGCATAGAATACCTGGATATGAAACGCGTCACATGACCCATTGAATTGTCAATTGTAGGCGGCGGACCCTTTGAAGTGAACTGTGTTTCGGTTAACCATAGATATTGGAATTACTGGATTGGCAACGCCCGTGAAAAATTGGTACGATGCTCGACACGGTCACGTAATAAAAATTTATGGCTGAAGCTGATATACTTGAAGACCCCCTGCTCCAGGAAAGTTCGGAACGACCTAAGAAAGCTTTAAAGGGAGGTGAATAAAGCTCGATGGTTTCAAAACACTGTTTAGACGTTTTTTTTTTAGGCCTCCACTCGCTTTTTCTTGATGAACAAGACTGTTGAAAGCCTTTCGTTTTTCTTGGCATGTTGCCAAGACGAAATATCTTTCCAGCCATCTAACCACTTCACGACACACAAAGCTTATAGCGAAAAATGAAAATAGGAACGTTAATGCTACACATCGTTCCTGTCAGAAGTTAAAACCCCCACAAAACCATGCTAAAACCGCGACCTACGGCCCACTACTACGGGTCAAGCGTTTTTATTTTAAGCTTCAAAACAGGCCTACGACACGCGTAGCATGAGACAGCACCAGAAGCAACTTTTGTTTTGCTTCTTACCAACGGCGTATTGCTACTAAAACCCCCAAACCACTCTTATGCGCCATAAATTAAATGTGGTAACGAAAAGGTTAAGATTTGGACACAAAAAACTAGATAAGAAGTCAATTCAGTAACCTGAATAGGTCTTTCGACGATCAAAACTAACAGGCACCAACGAAAACCTCCAGAAAGACGAGAAACCCGAGTTCAAGAAAAGGGCGTAACCGCATATAGCGTGACGTCAGTACGCAATACGCGTAGCGTTGCCAATCCATTAATTCCAATATCTATGGGTTAACCCTTTTGTAGATTACGCTTTCCCCCCTACTTTCACTGCTGTTTAAGAGAAAAATCGAGATCTTAGGCATTCTTCGTACTCCCACTGATCTTGCTTTCCAGGTTAGTAAATATTGTTCATGCAATTCTCCCTAAGTACACTCTACGTAGGTACCGTATCTATCATTTCCGCCTCTTCGGAACATATATCTCAGCTTAGAGATGCTTCCAACCATTCATTTCTAAAAGCAAGCATTATACTATTCCCTCTGTGGATAGCCGTTGTAAGGGGCTTTAGCATGTGGGTACAACTGCCTGGTGAACAGGTCGCGGACCCATCGTGTTTCGGAACATAGTGTGTGAGTCAGACACACGCAACAAAGTCCAAATTTGTTTTTCAATGTTCAGAAAGAGTTGTTCTGTGGAACGCATACACCAAAGGTGGACCAACGTTATGCAAATGTCTTATAGAAGTTATAGTTGTGTGGGTTATTTTCATTAAATCGTCCCTGGACCGATATATGTTTCGGTACATCTCTTGCACGGTCAATGCAAGCTAGATAGCACTTAGACACATCTACGCAGTTACTATGATCAGTTGTAGGGAATGCATTAAAGTTGTGTAGTAGCTGATTGAACAAACGCCTTGTAAGTGCGATTGATGATCCGACTGCAAACCAATGACCAGTACTGCCAATGACACAGAAAAAGCGTTTCAAATAGGCGGCAATTCCATCAAACGTGCCTGTTTGAAACATCTGTAAGCTCTCTCTCTATAGCTGAATGTGCTTTTATTCTTGGGTGATGTAGACAAGCTAGAATAGCCAAACGTAACCCGGCCACAGCAGAATGTATTGAAAGCAACGGACCAACGGTATCGGAAGTTGTAAGCAACTCGTTAAGAGGATCTGTTTTGGCCTGTGTTTCAGGTATCTTACTGTTAGTAATCGTCTCCTGTATCACTCGTATTATGGCAAGTCAGTTTCGGCCCTTGGTAGGCTATCTCTACATGTATAAATAAGGCCCGGCACACACGAGGCGATATCGCTGGCAACTAGTCGCCAGGAACAGTCGTAAGCGATATCGCTGGCGACATTTGTCGCTAGCAACATGTCGCCCGAAGTTGAGCACTGCTCTACTTTCAAGCGACTACTTCAAACAAACCGCAGCGACTAGTTGCCAGCGATATCGCCGGCGATATCGCCTCGTGTGTGCCGGGCCTAACACCAAATGTGTCACGTGCCGAAACGCGGATCATTTCTAATTATCTCCGCGTTTCGTATCCAGGTATTAATCAATCTAGTGAATCGTGAATTGCGTCCAAATCAGAGAGCAGCTGTGCGAAGTTTTAGAAGGGCAGAGACGTATTTGTGTGTCTTCCAACTGGAAGTGGGAAGTCACTGTGGTATTGCCTGCTTCCCTACGCGTTTGACATCCTCAGACACGGAGACACGCTTTCATGATAGCGTTTCCTTGCTTGCACTATTTGATGGCGAATCAGTTCTTTATGTTTTAGGAGTTGTGAACTGAGGTCTACTGCTATTTTAACTCTTCTTAAGCAAGGCAGGCATACACGGCACACAGGGGGGAAAAAAACCTTTGCAGCATCAGTGCCAAAAGTATTATGGACCATTTCAACTAAATAACGTAGCACCTTGCCATAGGCTACATTATAAAGTGACCGCCTATCTTTTGTTGTCTTCAGTTAGATTGTACACAGTAGATCTACGCACACGATCAAATTCTGTAGCTGTAGGAACCTTTGGTTGCCGGTGTCACAGGAAAATCTGTCGCCCGGAAATTGTGTCGCGGCGACAGTTTTTCCTCAGGAAATTATGCCGCTCACAATTAACGTAGCGACCGTATATCCTAAGGAAATTCTGTCGTCAGGAAATACTGTCACTCGACATGGATCGGTCCGAATACGACGTACACTACTGCTAGCTTTCTGCTGTAACCAAACCTATATCCTCCTCTTTGAAATAAGAACGAAACATTGAGCATCAGCAGCAAAGCATAGATTTATGTGCATGTACAATGTAGTTAAACATTGTAAGTAGACACAGTTCTTGATGAAACTCAGTCTTGACTCAGATCCTGTTACAATAAATGAGGATAAACAGTTTCCATCAACTGTTGCTGCAGCATGCCCTTTTTATTGTCTACATGTGAATATGTACAAATACTAGCATTTATCAATACCAGAATTTTATTTCAAGAATGCTATTGATGTCATAAGATTCTGGATACAAGCTTGATGCATGTCACATTGAATTCAATGCTGCATGGGGCAAATTAATAAACATGTCTGCCATTTACCAAAACAGGGGGAGGGGGAATATTTAGTTGAATCATGAATAGAAAAACGATATGGAAAAGGTATATAGCATTGAAATTAGTCTCAATTTCTTTGCTGTAACTGTTGCTGAAGTGTTTGGTTGAACCACTCATCCAAACCACTACTCTGAGGATGATATGCACTTGTCAGATTACACTGTACTCCAATGATTCTGTCATTCACGCAAATGCTGCTGTTGTTAATAATTAAGGTACATGTACATGCAGGACTTGGGTGGAGCTCTGCTGATGTCTTTTCAAATTTTCTACGCACATGTAAATATGCATAGAATAGCATCAGCACATAAATATACCTGTTTGCTCTTTGGCACTTGTCACACGTTTGCAGAATTCTTTCACGTCATCTACCATTCCACACCAATAAAACCGGTACCTCTCCGCTATTTTGGACAGCGTCTTATCTTGTCCAAAGTGACCACCATTAAGTTCAGCGTAATGATATCCTTCAAGGATCTTTATTGTTCATCCTTTTGTCACAACCTATTACACATCATCAGTTAGCGTAAGATATTCCGAAGTACGCGTAGTTTCACTCCACCTTCGTTATCGTGAAGTACTTCGTCACGACAAAATCATTTTGCTCTTCTTCGAAAACAGTCCCTTTCGTTCTTATTACAAAGAGGATGATATAGGTTTGGTTACAGCAGAAAGCTAGCAGTAGTGTATCTCGTATTCGGACCGATCCATGTCGAGCGAAAGTATTTCCTGACGACAGAATTTCCTTAGGATATACAGTCGCTATGTTAATTGTTAGCGGCATAATTTCCTGAGGAAAAACTGTCGCCGCGACACAATTTCCGGGCGACAGATTTTCCTGTGACACCGGTATCTTACAGGCAAGATTTGCTTGGAAACAGGGTTAAATGATTACGTAATCCGAAGTAGCTAGTTAATCAATGAGAAGGATCAAAACATATGCAACATCTTTTGGCTTTGATTTCCGCCATGTATGCGTGCACTATAAAGAAAGAGTACCTGTGGATGAAATCTGCGAGCACATCCCAGAAAACTGTTTCAGGCATCCGATTGTAGTACAGCAATTCGTATAGTCGTAAATTGCTGAATATTTGATTCATGAAAAGAATATATACAGTTTTATGTAGTATTTTGAGCACGATATAATAACAAAAGCGTTGGCTTCTGGGGCTCCACCCCAGACTCTGCTGGGGGGGCTTACAGCGCTCCCCCAGACCCCCTAGCTGGGTGGGCGGGGTACCCCCTCCCGCACCCTCTCCCTCATTAATTAATAATTATTCGTTAACAACCCCCCCCTTTTCTGAAATCCTGGATCCGCCCCTGACTATGAGTTAGAGTCCTACCGAGTTCGGTACGATGCTGATGCTGAACAAAGGCGGGCATCTGCTCGTGACATGTACAGAGCAAATCTGGAGTCGAACCGAGCTTCTAAGAGGTGGCAACAGTAAAAGAATTCTGTTGCGGTGCGAGCTTCTAAGAGGCGACGTTATGAACTGAACTCAGACGAGAAACGAGCTTCTAAGAGGTAAAGCTTGGCGCGCGAGTTTTGAACTAATGGAACAGCTGCAAATGTACAGTGGCGTACTGTGATTATTGCTCGCCCGGGGACATAATGCCCCTAATGGCGCCCCCCCCCCCCCCCCTCTCTCTCCCTTCACCCTTGCGCTATTCGTACCTGTATGTTATATTACCGGTATTTATCAATCATTCACATGTATAATACACGGAAGTGTAACTTGTTTCTTCCTATAGATGTATTCGTCTGACCTTCGCTGATGAAAATGTGTCAATAACTTCATCGAAGTTAATACACTCCAATGTTTCTCTTTCTATACTCAATAGAGCAAGGTTGCTAAAGCGATCTTGTCCCATCGACGAACGCAAGTAGGACAAAATTAGTTTTAATTTGCTGAAAGAGCGTTCGCAACTGGCGATAGATACAGCAATTGTAAGCAATATTTGGAGTGCAATGCGGAGATTCGGGAATACATCATCTCCATATGATATGATAAATGACAGAAGTTCTATAGGAGTCTTTGGTGAAATATCGCCTCTATTATTAAGCAGCATCCTGCAATCACAAACTTCAGTACCCCGTTTATGTCAGTGTCATAGAATTTTCCTAGCTCCACACAATGACGATGGTGAGCAAGGGCATCATTGTTATTCAGTAAATTTGTCACATCAAGTAGAAAGCCGAATTTAGAATTCATGTCATCCAATCGCGAGAAACGTGTTAAAATCTCTTGGTGGAGCCTGTCAAGAATGCTTCTCAAAACTCGCTTAATCTCCTGTTCGGCAGATAGTCCGGCATCCAGGGACAATTCATCAGGCATTCGTCGCCGTCTCCTAATCCGACGCTCCACATCTATTTCCCAGTCTGTGCATCTTATCTTTGCATGCATTCTCTATAGCATCCAGGCAAAATTGGTCACCATCAGTGGCAAGGTTATGCTGCAAACCTTTCAGGTCAGCTGCAGCATCCTTAAAATTCATGCTTGGATCCTGCAACCTCTTGTGAACACGATCTAGTTTTCCAAGAATTGTGTTCCAAAAATGCAACAGAACAAAGAATTCAAATTTCAAAATCGCTGCTAACAGAATCTGTGCTTCACTTCTGGTGTCATGTGTCATGGTTGTATCATCGGCTAACATTTCAAGCAATCCCACCAATTCACCTAGACCAATACAAATTGCTTTCACGGCCTCTGCACGTGAACTCCATCGAGTTTCACATTCCCGTTTCACTACAAGTGGAAGCACATTTTTCAGCTCTTCCCACTGTAGGGTTGAGGCCGAGAAAAACGTATAAATTTTTTCGATTGTTCCAAAAAAGGTTACAACACTTGGATCCTGCTTGGCAGAGTGCAGTCCAGCTAAGTTCAAACTGTGATTGTCACAGTTTAGAAACAATGCACGGTGATTTCTGGCACATATCCGCTGTTGAAGGCCTGATATATGACCAGCCATTACAGATGCATTATCGTAGCACTGTGACCTGCAATCACCCAGAGGTATTCCGTCGGATTACAAACGTTCCAAGATTACCTTCTCGAGGCTAGAAGCATCTTTTGAATGCAACTCTATGAAACCCAGAAACACTTCTTTGATACAGACTTTCTTGCATACAAGATTAATGTCAACGAACCGAATTACCTGTGATAACTGTTCCCGATGGGCAAGATCAGGTGTTGAATTTACTAGTAAACCATAGTACTTGCTTTGTATGATGTCTTGTACCAACCGATTTCTTACACTGTTTGCAAGAATACTGATAAATTCATTCTGAATTTCCGGGGATAAGAATGTGACAGATTTAGGATTGTCTCTAGCATATTTCAGATGGTCTGAAATAATAGGATCATATTGACCAATCAGTTTCAGGAGAGAAAGGAAGTTTCCCGGATTATCACAGTCATTGCTTAATCATTCTTCATGACCACGTAGTGCTAGGTTTTGGGAAGCAAGATATTTGATACACGCTAGCATAGTTTTTAAAACTTCTCACCATTGCTGTTTTTCAGATTGAATCATCGCTTCAGTGCAAGCATCAATCCCTGTACCAAAAGTAATTCTTCGCTCCGCTTCTTTCCACATTGTAAACGATTTGTGATGACTAGGACTGTTCTCATGTAAGACTAATCTTTCTGGCTTCTTCCATTTGCTGAACCCTTTACCTAATTCAAAAGCCGATCTGCAATTAACCGATGACAATGTAAACAATAAACAACAAAAGCAATATGCAGCTCTATTTAGTGGTGAATGTAGCAACCAAGAGCGGTTCACAATACTTCCATTGGCAAGGTGACGCTGAAACCAAGTGCATGTCATCGAAAGTTCGCCAGATGACGTGGAAAAAGGACCACAGGCGTTCTGAAAATGAATTGACCCTGTTTTTATCATTTCATCACGTAGGGACTGTGGTATGACTGAAAGATGTGAAACTGGATCGAATGTCAAATGGCCAACGTCATGAGAACTTATAATGTCTGGGCTTAGAGGTGTGTTGCCAGATCTGCACTCCACAGAGGTGACATTGCCTAAGAAGGGACTAATAGTTGCATCGTTCAATCTGCTGGTGGAGTTATCTTCATCAAATGTTACACTTGAGTCATGATTGTCGTCGTTCATTTCTATTTCATTTGTGTCAGTGGATGTTTCAGACCTGAGTTTATCATCCTGAACATGAACACCATCTGATTCAGCAGAAAAATGCAGCTGCCTGACAAAGCCCTTCATCATTTTTCTGCATTTAGCTGCTTCACTCTCTAGTACCTTCCTTCTTTTGGCTACGTTTCATTCTCCGAGCCGGACCTTCCCTAAGCGCTTACTGTCGCTGCAAATGTGAGACTAGACTGTGAGTCTGTGATAACCTATCTGGCGATATGGGATCAATTACTGCTGACTGCGGTAAAAGTGTGTATTCTAAAGAATATGGAGGTGTCGATTGTATATACCGTATCTTCTATGTCCGGCCAGTCCGGGAATTTAAAAGTTTTTGTTTGTAAAGGCAAGTCTGTCAAGACCCTAGGTGCATGCCCGTTCGCGATTTCGTGTTGACGAACTGAAGAATTAATTACCTCTCGCCTATTTTGGCGCCCCCTTTTACCTGCGCCCTGGGACATATGTCCCCCCCTGCCCCCCCCTCGCTACGCCACTGCAAATGTAACATTGTGTTGCTAGGCAATAAACATGGGCTGGGTTTTATCGTACAATCGTATTTACTTCTACATATATTGTACTACATGTACACCTATATACTAGTAGTCACTTATTTTGAAACAAGATATTAAAAACATTCTCTCTGAGAAAGTTAGTGGTATATAGGATTTGAAGGCAATGGTGGTGTAAAAAGGAAAGGAACAAGGGATTCAGTGGAGAACAAAAATTATTCCTATATTAGGGTGTGTAACCTCCCCCTGAATAATGAAAATCGATTTTTCCGAATACTTTTAAAACACTAATCGATTTTTCAAGTTTTTCTGGATCTGAAAATCGATTTTTCCGAATACTTGAAAAAAAGAAATCGATTTTTCCGAATAGGTTTTGACAATTTGCCAGCCGAATACCTAGGTTTTCAGGTTTTCTGCTCACTGAGCCACCTAAATGTACACATCACACCAGATACCCTCCTACAGCTAAACCATAACATCAGATGCCCTCAGCACACAAACACACCTACCCCCATCACACCAGTGCCCTCATGAGGCACACAGCCAGTTACCCCCATCACACCAGACACCCTCCTACAACTACCCACATCACACCAGATGCACTCAGCACACAACCACAGCTACCTACATAGGCCTAAATCGCTTGGCCTAACCACATACCTAGATGGGCGTGTCCTAACCTAAGTTCACATGGCCACGCTGAGGTCTACCTACAGATGTACACATCATACCCGATGCCAAAAGATTAGAACCACAGATGAAGCTAGTTTATGCACCACCGGCCGCCTCCGTTTCACCAGAGATAATATATAGAGGGATTGGAAACGAGTCACGTGAGCTATACATTTCTACGAGAGCCTCAGCAGGCGATGCTATCTGGCGCTAATCGCACCTTTAAGGTGTTATAAGGGGCGGAATGAAGGGGGAGGAAAAGAAGCTTTTCTGTTTGGTACTCGAGAATTGTGACCGGGATCAGGTAGGTTTATATTAAGAAAAGTGGGATTGATAGCGGGGTATTGTTTTAAGCGGAAAAAAACACGCTTTTCTGGTATTTTTACGTCACTTATGATGCTTTAAAGTGCTTTTATTGGAGTCCACTTTTTGTGGGGTAACCGCTTCGTGTGTGCGATTCGTAAAGCAGCTTAAAAAGTTAGTAATTGAATGTATTGTGGCGTGAGCTAGGTTTTGTCGCGAAAGCGCTTCTAGAATTGGATGTATCGATACGTAGATACCTCGGGTTTGTGGGGTAGCCTAGCCTTTGTTTTGAATCTAGAAATGTCGGGAAATGCTCCAATATGTAGAAAACTGTTTACTGTATGGCATGGATGTACTTTGATGTCATGTCTGCGTATGAGTATGTCTATAAATATTTTTAAAAAGATGGGAGGAAGAAAATTTCGAATGGCGTGCCATCGAAAGAATGAAGAAAGATAGCACCATCAATGCTCATATCTGTTCTCCGAAATGCTGTAACGTTGTCAGTTGGTTTAATGACCATTCAGAGCTCAGCACCAGCTGTTCAGTGTCAGTCTACTGATGAAACTGGCCCAGGTCCAATGCTTGTTTCTGTTCCGCCATGAGAAAGGAACTACAGTAGTCACTTTTGAATCAAATTGTGTGTTGTAAAATTTATGTAGCTAGTCATTACTACTCTTTATTTGTGAAGGAATAAAAAAGAAGGGAGGAAAATGTACTGAGAGTGGATTCGAACCCTTGCGTATCTACTACACTACAGGGAGCATCATCTGCGTTGATTGGTGTTGATTGGGTTCGTTTGCAATCCCTCTATATATTATCTCTGGTTTCACCATCGCAAATACTAGTAACTGTGTAGGCCTAAATGCAATCGCGGCAATATCAGCTCTGAGAGATTGATGCAAGAAACCAGCTCGTTCGAAAATGCACTAAGCGAACTAACTTTGATTTGTAGCTGGAGCTGTCCGTCGTCATGATTCGTGAAGAGGGAGATCTGTTGGCTAGTTCGAATTACTGCCCGTACATGTAAACTTGCTATGATCTCGTCCCCACGTAGTATATAGCCTAGTAACAACAGTGATGTTAATTAACGTTAGGTTTCAAATTAGAGAAGTAATTATTATTGTGCATGTAATATCGTAACGCGTATCCGGATATCGTCATAAAAAGGTATTCGAATAATGGGCGAATTGTCGATGCGGACGATGAATACCTAAGTACCTTCGAATGGAGATGCACTAACCGGTTATTTCGAATAGAACAAATCCAATAATCGATTTTTCCGAGTAATGCTAAATTACTATTTGAACGGATAGGTTTTTGCGAATATCCGAATAACCCGAATAACCTGATAACCGGTTACACACCCTATCCTATATTTAGCACTGTATAGAACATCATTACAATTATGTTGCTAAATATAGGAATAATTATTGTATCTCCACTGAATCCCTTGTTCCCTTCCTTTTTACACCACCATTGCCTTCAAATCCTATATACCACTAACTTTCTCAGAGAGAATGTTTTTTATATCTATGGTACAAGCAGGCTTCAGGACTTGTTCAGCTAAACCCACTTGTACATTGCATCACTGAGCTCACAGCCCCCATGCAGAGCTGTTATTACTTTCTTAATATCAGACAGTATCAAACAAAATCATCCTTGTTACATGTAGAGTATTGGTTAAAATATCCGCGCTATTTAAAAAAATTAGCTGCATTGTGGACTGATTATTGCGTCAATCATTGTTACGTGAGATCTGTCACAGGAAAATTGGTCCGGGTGGACCACTTTTGGTTGCCAAAATTGGTCCGGGTCGCTAAAAGTGGTCTGGGTGTATTAACTTTCTGGAAATCGCTCCTTGCCTTGCAATAGTCGTATATAGTGTGTTACTACTGTGACCCGAGGAAATAGGATAATGTATTTAGCCGCGTAGATCATACTTACATGTATATGTAGTCCTCTATGTGTCACTATACAAATGTGTCACGCCTCTGCTTTTTGCTTGAGAGACTTGTGCATGTATTGCTGATACTGATACATTTATATTTAATCAGCCCTTGCCAGCTACATGTACATGTAGCTCATTCAGGATTGCCTTCCATCAAATAGTAAATAGTAAATTTAGGTGAACATGAACAAATACATGTAAGTTGACGAAGGCAACTAAAACTACACACACATGCATGCAAGCATGTCACTAAAATAAAAACGCATATCTTGATGGACTCCTAACAAAGATCCAGGCACAATAGTGCAATTGATCGATCAGGCTTAATCCTTGCATTGCTAACGTTATTTCTGCGATTGATGTTCTCTAGCCCCATAATACCAAACACTACATGCAAAATGGTACACTTTTCACTGCATGCTTTGTAGTAAAGTTCTTCTTTGTTGAAGTTCTGGTGCCCAGGCCATTCTATCTGCCAAGAATTGAAAACTCATGAAATTTACTTTAATATCCAACCGTCCTTGATCTAGGACGACTAACGAAGCTGCTGAAAATACAGAAAACCTGTTTTGAAAATTCTGAAACAGCTCTGCCTTATCTAGATATTTCCATGCTACTTAGAAATGTTTTTTCCCATTATGGTTTATCTTGTGTCACAAGATAAAAGCATCCAAACGTTGTGCATTCATCAATTTGCGGGCATTACCGCGAAAATGGGAAAGAACTTCGCCGTCGATGAGGCTGTTCTAGGGAAGATTAAAAGGAATCAGATTTGTTCTAGAAGTGTTGTGCATGTCGTAGGAGCATGTCATAAGTGTTGGATTAACTATAAGTGGTCTCAAACGACACGACCACAGAGTAAAAAGTCAAAGGCGTTCATAAAGACGGCTTAGTTGGAGGGATCAGGCGGTACAATAAGCAGAAGAGTTGTGATCTTGGTGAGAATGCTGAATAAGGTTGTTCAGAGGCCTCTATTAGTCACATGGAAATCTACAGCGCCCTCACCAGTAATGAGGAGCCGACAGGAGAAGCGATCAAACGGAACTAGTTGGTATAAACGGGAGGCGTGCTTCATGCGATATGGAATTACTTTCGCATGATCTTGTTACGTTTAGGGACGAAATGGAGAATGACCACTACAGCCGGACTACTTAGGGGGAAGGGCATGGTATTGCTGAAGTTGTAGGAGGAAGTGGCATAGTGCAGCAGATACTCTGTACTGCCACCATGCATGCACAGAATAACATTGTTGTATAGCGAGTCAGTAGCATTGAATGTCACTATAAAAAGGCATGGGTATTGGCTGTACAAACAAAAAGTGGTCTATCACTTGTTTATTTGAAGAATGAACTGTTCAAGTTTACACCAATTATGGCATAATGCATGTCGTGCCATAACAAATGATCTAAAACCTTGGTGGAGACTTATACCATTTGTCAGTGCTTAAAAATAAACCCTATCATAGCAACAGGAATTTTTTTAAGCAGCTTGATATGACCTGAAATTAGCATAGTTTAAAACTGTAACCTTCCCCATAATACAAAACCTACAAGTGTATTTTTAAGCATGCAGAGACTACCTCTAGCCTTACTTTTAAAGGAAAAACACTCACAGCTAAAAGCTCACAACATTACATTTTCAATAAAAGCTCACCCTCATTTGACACAAGTTTTCATACCTCCACAGCATGGACAATCCCTTTGTGCAAAGATTTCTTTACTGGATACATATTGAAAGTACACCCTCACATAACAAAAAAGCTACCCACATGTTGGTCTGGACACCTGTGACCTGGGACGCATGATGCATGCTCTCTCCTAAAGGTGCAGTGCAGTGTCTTTCTATGAAAATGTAGCTGAAGGGCACACAATGGCATAACAGAAAACATGAGACACTTAAAACAAGAGAGCCTTAAAGCAGAGTCCATCCATACGCAACGTAGATATGGAACAAACTACAAGGCTCAGATGCAACCACAACTCTATGAAAACAGCAGTCTTCACAATCATCTGAAACTAAGCTGGAGGTTTGCAAGGTTCCAAACATGAATCAAAACTTCAAGTCACAACAAGAGAAGTATTTTAAAGCAGAAATATACAATTACTATAAAACCATAACACACGCAGCCGCAAAATTTCAACATAAGCACACTCTCATTTAACACAGACGTTTTCCAACCACCACGCACAATTAGTTTGCATAACTGGATGGTTAAAAAAAAAAACCTTGCTGGAAGCTTGTAACATTAATCAAAAGAATTTGTTTAATGTTTAATCTCCAGGGAAAAATCCTTATTTAAGGATGTCATTATCCTTAAATAAGGATCGTCTTTTGCATTGCATACTTTTGCTAACCAAGCAAATTAGATAACATAAATGCTATTGGTCTATTGTATACTGATTAGCCTCCATAACAAACTGTAAATGATGTCAATATGATCAATGTCCATGTTTTAAAACAGGGATGAAGTGGCACATCCTTATTTAAGGATTGACACCATCCTTAAATAAGGATCACAACCGTAGAGGTTATTGACCTCAAAAACCATAGTGGTTTTAAAACTCTTGATTTTCTCTGATAGTCAGTTAACCCAGCTATGCTCACAACCTGATTCCTTGAAAAAATAACTTGTGGTTAATAAGTTATGAGCATTTACATCATAACACTTCAAAATTAATATCAAGCGTTTGTATAATGACACGTATGTGTACTGATGTAGATGCTATCTTCTGGTCAAACGCCAGCGTGGATGCATCCCTATAGCCTCGCTGAAACCAATGCACGACCACGTGCACTACATGTAGTTGCGCTCCATTGAACAGACTGAGTGTGCTTTCTATTCCTATCATTTCATGCATACAGTACCCGGGCATGTACAATGGTGGTGGGAGGGGGGGGGGGGGAGGGGCGGGGTTACGGGAGATGTTGGAAGCGTTGCCAATTCTTAGCCCCAATTAATCAGACTCGAGGGGACCACGTCATTGCCTAGGCCTACTGTTGCTGCCGCCATAGATTATGGAATTACGGTCACCTAGCTACATATGTATTTATAGGCCTAGTATATACATGTAGTCCCATCCATAGTGAGGAATTACATCCGTCGTTTTCTGTGGCTCTCTCGGTAACTAAGCAGAGTTGCTTAGCTATAGCTTGACACTTTCGAGTGTATGCAATCAGTACCTGTACACTGGCCGCGCCTAGCTCGGCCGCACGGTACGGTACGTACAATGTACGTGAGTCTTGAGCCAGCGTATCGCCGTGGATATTGTTCCACAGACGGGTCCATCTGATTTTGACAGTCTACATTCTACTCCTTCAGCTTTCAGAAACCTGCCCTTCCTTCGATTTGAGTTAATTGGCTCACTACTATATCGCCAATGGCAAATGGCGGCTTCGCCATAACGAGACTGTAATACCGGTTTTTAAGCAAGTCAAACCTGTTGTAGTTGCGGCAGTAACGCTAATCTGCCTTATCTTGAATCTAGTTAATCACACATATAAAAAAAAGCACAAAGTGTGCATCATTCTCTTAGAAAGTGGTCATCATCCTTATTTAAGGATGGCCATCCTTAAATAAGGATTCCGGGAGATTAAACATTAAAAAGCAGATCGATTACACAAGCAACAGCTTAAACTATCATCTGGAACTAGCAATAAAGCTCACATCTTGATGCAAAGCAGATCTTTTTATAAATAGTAATCTTCCAACTCATCTAAAACCTACGGGTGTTCTAACCTTATTTTACAAATAACACACACCTAGAAGTGCACAACTTTACATTTTAAAGTACACACCCACATTTAACACTGTGGTTTTCATACCTCAGCTGCATGTACAATCATTCTGTGCAAAGATTACTTTACTGGACCGGTATTGAAAGCTCACATAACAAAACAAGAGAACTATGACATGGAACTTGCTACATGATATTCCTTCTCATAAAAATGGCAGTTTTCCTATGAAAATCTAGGTGAAGGTTTGACACCATTGAGTTGATAGGCACACCATGACATGAAGATGTGAGTCAAATTAAATAATAGGGCCTTCAAGCATATACAACAACAAACATTATAATCTTGAACTAGTTACAAGGCTCAATCACAACCTGATCATGATGCAACCACACATCTATGAAAAATACAGATCTGAAACCTAGCTAGAGGCTTGTAACCAAAAATGAACTCACAACCTCCCACAACAGTCCTGAGGCTTTTAAAACAGACTCTACCATCAATAACACACACACGCATGCGCGCGCGCGCGCACACACACACACACACACACACACACACACACACACACACACACACACACACACACACACACACACACACACACACACACACACACACACACACACCATGAAACTCACAAGATTTCAATAAAAGCACACCCTTATTTAGACAGGGATTTTCCAAGCACATACTTCAAATCCTTTTGTGTGCAAACACATTACTGGATGGTATGAAATTATGCACAATGTCCAGGGAACTTCACTAAATGGCTCACAACATTCATCTCTTCAAACAGTAATGTTTTCAATACTCTACAGTTCCTACAGATGAGTTCCTACAGGTGTAATGTATTATTTTCTAGACGATGAAGCTTTTCTATAGACAAATAATATCTGAGTCTTAAAGCAGAGAGTACTCCTTCATTGACTTGGTGATGTAGTAGCTAAAAGGCTCAAACACTTATATCCAACCATCTAAAACCTAGAAGGAGGCTTGCAACATCACAACAGCAAACACAACATGGTGCTGTAAAACTACTCTGAAATCCAATTGCAGCTTCAGAATTAAACCTACTTGCAGCATTAGGCGATACCAAGGCAATTCTTCAAATCACAACTACAGGCATTTCCTAAACAAGAGAGCCTACCCATGTGTTATGCATTGAAATTAAAGCACACCCTATCTTTAAACGGCACTAGTACTCTTTCCATGAAATCATCTTGACACATAAGCTGATACTCTAAAATGAAAGCATCGGCCTCTAACATAAAAAAACGACTCACTTAAATACTAGAGTCTGTCCCTACATGATTCATCTTTCCCCAATCCTAACTGGTAGGTTGCAATATTAGGCTGTTAAGCATAAAGTAACAGATATCCATAAGCAAAGGTTAAAAACATTATGATACGGAAATAGCTACAACTTGATGCAAGCACATAGGTTTGTTATTTATCTAGCTTAAAGACTCAAAATTTTATGCATTGAAATTAAAGCACACCCTATCTTTAAATGGCACACTTTCCATGATATCATCCATACACGAGCTTCAAAAAATGGAGCACAGCTTCTCTTTAAACAAATCATCTAAAACCTTGCTGGAGGTTTGCAACATTTGTCAGTGCCTTAAAATAAGTAACAGAATTTGTGCACACTATCATCTAAAACCAGCAATAATTAAGGGTAGCTCACATCATGATTGCAAAGCAGACAGGTCTTTCTTTAAAACTGGAACTTTCCCCATACCTATTCCGTTATTTTTTACTGAAGGAATAACACACAACATTACAATTTAAATGAAAGCAAACCCTTAAAGGTTTTCTAAGCAGATAACCTCAACAGCACTGGATGGAGGCTTGAATGCTCACTGACCCTTCACATATGGATGGTACAAGGCTTCCATAAATGGCACTCACATGACACAGAAGTATTCTTTAAGCCGTAGACACAGCGATATACATGTAGCCTAGCAATGAGACAAAATCAGGTCTGCGCACAAGTTACTGCGTGCTGCTTGAGATGCTGGTATAGGCTATTATTAGCTCTGAGAGAGCTGGAAGGTATGTGATCAATTCTTACATTTCATTTTTGCGTGTCTACTAACCCGCGTGTGTGCGTCTCAGATTCATTAACTCACAGAATGGCACCGCATATCAATCCGTACGTACCACACAGTTCATTGCCTCTCGGTGCGATTGTGCTATAATTGAGGCGCACCACATTCGATGCTTGTAAACATGGATAATTAGCTTAGAGGAAAGCTAATTAAAAGTGGACTCGCAACACCCACGTAGGAGGTGGGGCATACGGAGTTGCATCCGCCTTCAAAATGTATCACGTGATGTGACACCCACTAGAAGGTGGGGCATCAGGTCTGAGTGCTTAAAATCCGCCTCCGTATATCACGTGACTATAACAGCGATTTAATCACGAGATTAAGTCTTAGGACAAGGTCATGTGCGCATGCGTATGCGAAGAAAAATAGGCAGTGGACCATAGTTTCAGTTTAGTAGGTGGAAAAAATCCAATATTTTGATCGAAGCTTCACAACCGATACCTGAACACAGACGAACTTTTAAATCAGTTAATTTATTGTGCTTATTAAATTTAATTAGCATTATTAATAATGTTTTAATTAAATTAATGGGAAAATATTTGAGGAAACCGACCAACTCTGTTTCAAAATACCAGATTTTTTGCTCCATCCTATCAAAAGTTATTTACAATCAAAAGCGTTGCATTCATTCGTGGACACCCTGTATAAGGGGATTGGAAATGAATCACGTGAGCCATACATTTCGACTCAGCGGGTGATGCTATCTGGTGCTAATCGCACCTTTAATGTGTTAGAAGGGGCAGATGAAGGGGTAGGAAAAGAAGCTTTTCGGTCTGGTACTCGAGAATTGTGACCAGGATCAGGTAGGTTTATATATTGATAGCGGGGTATTGTTTTAAGCAAAAAAAAAATGCGCTTTTCTGGTATTTTTATGTCACTTTATTATGTGTTTTTATTGGAGTCCACTTTTTTGTGGGGTAGCCACTTATCAACTATTCATGTGTGCGATTTGTAAAGCAGGTTAAAAAGTTAGTAATGTGGCGTGAGCTAGGTTTTGTCGCGAAAGCGCTTCTAGATTTGGATGTATCGATACGTTGATACCTCGGGTTTGTGGGGTTGCCTAGCCTTTGTTTCAAATCTAGAATGTCGGGAAATGCTCCAATATGTAGAAAACTGTTTCCTATGTGGCGTGGATGTACTTTTATGTGATGTCTGCATATGAGTATGTCTATAAATATTTTTAAAGAGATGGGAGGAAGAAAATTTCGAATGGCGTGCTATCGAAAGATTGAAGAAAGATAGCTCTATTGATGCCGCTCGTATCTGTTCTCTGAAATGCTATAACGTTGTCAATTGGTTTGATGACCATTCAGAGCTCAGCACCCTTCCTCTATCCTGCTGTTCAGTGTCAGTCTACAGATGAAACTGGTCCAATGCTTGTTTCTGTTCCACCATGAGAAAGGAACTACAGTAGTCAGTTTTGAATCAAATTTTAAGTGTGTTGTAAAATTTATGTAGCTAGTCATTACTACTCTTTGTGTTATTTGTGAAAAAAATAAAAAGAAGGGAGGGGGGGGGGGGGGGGGGGGAAATGTACTGAGAACCGTTGCGTATCTACTTACACATCGTCGGCGTTAATTGGTGTTGATTGGGTTCGTTTCCAATCCACTTATATATTATCTCTGGTTTCAATGTATGTCTAAAGGGGGGGGGGGGGGGGGGGGAGGCTCTTATAGTCGAATTAACAAACAATTAACAACTTCACGGAGTGCAAATGTATGGCTCACGTGCACCGTTTCCAATCTCTCTCCTATACAATCTACACCCGATTTACTCACGTAACAATGATAGGCGCATAATTGTTTTAGGGCTTGGTTTAACAGATCACTCATTATTGTAGTACCATAGATACCTCTATTAAACCGGTAGTATATCCTGCTCCATGACAGACTGACAGTACAGGAAAGCCATAGATTGATGACCTAACGTAACGGTCATCAATCTATGGGAAAGCTAACCTGGTACGTGGGGCCTCTGCTCGGCGCTCGGCAGTTTCTGGACTTTGTCTCCTACGTTTTCAAAAGGTGCCAATTATTTACAGCATTCATAATAATACAGAAACTCACGCAGTTGTTTCACAAGTGGAGTGTATTTTGGCTCTTTGCTAAGTATGTTGAGAAATTTATCGAAATTGGCGGGACTAATCACTATCGCTCTCCTGACAGCATCCAGGAGTCCAGCCGCCTTTTCCCCTGCTGTGCCTGCTGCTTCTACCGCATCGCGCTCGCTGGTTGATATTATGTGATTTGCAAAGCACCCTCCTATTACATCAGCCGTTGTTAAGCTTCTTCTCAAGAGATCGTACAAGCTGTCGAACGCTTCCAGTTCGTTATTCCTACTCATGATTCGTAAGCATGCTACATAGCCGCCCACTTTCGCAGCGGATGTTTTTCGTTCTTAGATGATACAACTTAAGGACATTCAACAGCTGTGGTCAACACTATATAAATTTAGACAAGGGCAGCTAGGCTGTTTGGTTCACACCCTAGTCGGGGTACCATACTTCTATAAACCGTAGTCAATAAAGACTACAAGATGTTTTAGGTTTTAGGTTTGCACATGTATCTCCTGCTTATGCCATATTGCATACACAGGGACATGTTGGGTACCGTATGTACAGAGCCCATGCATGGGATGTTGGTATAGTACCATGTTGGGTATGCACGTGTATATATGCCTTACTGCAATTGACACCCATGTACACGCACGCACAAGCACACACACACACACACATGCACACACACACACACACACACACACACACACACACACATGCACACACACACACACACACACACACACACACACACACACACACACACACAAAATACATGCACAGTCCTTGAATGATCTATGATGTAATGGACCACTCATTCTAGTTCATTAGATGCCACCTGGACTCTCTGTTATCATGGGTGGGCTCATAACTGTGTTCTGTAATTCTGTTTTGTTGGGGCGTTCATTACCTGCAGAAGGGAAGTGGTTATTCAGGTAAGTTATTGTTAGGGTAGGTATAGGGTGGGGCTTAAGTACTGTAGGGATGAATCATACCATGGATATTTGATACATGGATTGGAAACCCAGCAATGAATGTCATTAGTTACGTGCAGTCCGAATTTCGCCGGAAGTGGTCGTTAGTTGGGGTTTTATGGCTAAGTCAGTTACGAATTTTTTTTTTTTAATACAAGCTCATAGTACGCACATCCCCATACACCACGACGTGTGAACTCCACTTTTCAGTCTTCTAATTCACAGGCGTGTATATAAAAACGTGTTACAGTCCCACAAACAACAGTGGGCATTACATAGCACCGAACACCCTACACGCTACGCAGTGGTGGCGAGGTGGCTTGTCTATCACTGGGGGGGCAAATACACTGATTGCCGCCCCCGCCCCCCCCCCCCCCCCCCCCCCCCACATACACACACGCTGCCTTTCTGTCGGAATTTCTTATCTCATTATCAGTGGCGGTGTGGCCAGGGGGGGCAGGGGGGCAATTGCCCCCCCCCCCCCCCCCCCCCAGCGGCCCTAAAAACAGGGGCGCCAAAATATAGCTAGGGCGCCAAAATGACGGCTGAAGTATGCATGGTGTCTTAACAGACTCAAAGTAAAGTTAGCCTGGAATGCGCTGCTTAAATGTTTGAGGCTACAAAGCGATTTAATAATATCACTTAGGCTGCGATCGCTACTATATCTATTTATTTGTTAATAGAAATGAATTGCATTCGTTTATTTGGATAACCATACTGAAAACAAAGCGTGGTAAGCACTAAAGGGGCTGGGGCGGCAGCAGCGGCCCAACAACAAGGTTGATAAGCGCGCATATATAATTCAATAGCTGAGCAGCGCAATTGCTGCTAGTTAATGACATGCAAGTGGTCTTCAAATCGATCGTGAGAGCTAGTTCAAGCTAGGCTACCTGTGCAACGTAGTTTACAACGGTTACCAAAAGTGGCCTTGGCTGCACTATAGCCGTTTTGTTACATGCGCAGAGGCAAGGTCTCAAAACAAACTAACCTGGTTACAGTTTTAGCGTAGTTTTTGGGGGGTTTTCTATGCAAAAAGTGTTGGCTTCTGGGGCTCCGCCCCAGACCCCGATGGGGGAGCTTACAGCGCTCCCCCGTAACCCCTAGCTGAACGGGAGGGGTGCCCCCCTCCGTACCCTCCCCGGGGAGGCGGGGAAACCACCTTTGTTGGCCGCTGCACCCTATATTTCCTTCCTACGCCACTGGTTCCAATGTATTGGTTGGACAGGAGCACTTAACACGCCCCCCATTCTCCTTCAATTGCACGTGAAAATGACCGTGGCAATTTCGCTGTAAATTATATATACACTTCGTGATTAAAATGCGATTGATGGACATGTATGTGCAGAAGCTTTTTTGGGGGGGTGGGCGCCTTTATATATATCTGCCCCCCCAGCGGCGGGTGTGCCACAACGCCACTGCTCATTATAGAGTCGGACACTGTCCCACGCATAGCGGAGATAAGTGTAAACCCCCGAACTACAACCGTTGACGACACACGAGTCTCCAAAATATTTCACAGACGAAAAAAGGAAGACACACCCAACACGCATGCGCAATACATTACATCATTATTATTTGCCCAGCCTATTACATAGCCCTCCCTCATGAAAGATACGTCCTCGTATCGACTTAGTGAGTAACGAAATTCCCGAACCAGTCTGGTTCTTTTCGCTCTCTAACTGGATACCGTCTCTGTTCTAGAGGGGAAGCTGCATCTTCTTCCAGATCATCTGGTGCAGGAGAACCCTCATTCTCTAGAACTTCTTGAATGTTATCAGTCTCCTCAACTTGGCCTGGCAACTGACCCGCATTTTCCATCTCCACATCTCCCCCCTCTGATTTTTCTTCAATCTCTCTGACATGTGGGAGCGGCATCTCATCATCCGTATCTTCCTCTGCGTCAGGATTAGCAGGGTTTGTATTTGGAATTTGTACACTGACACGTAACTCCTGTGGTGTTGTAGCTGGTTGACTAACCTTGTGAAGGCGGACATCTGGGTTACAAGGTTTGAGGCGGTCAAAGTGCACAACTTGACGTTGCCTTCTCTTTGCTGTGTGCTGGATCCTGTATGTAACATCTGAAAGTTGCTTAATAACCTCAAAAGGTCCTTGCCAAGATCTGTGCAACTTTTTACAGTTGAATCCTTTTTTTCTTGGAACTGCAGGGTTCCACAGCCACACTAAATCACCTGTGTTGAACCTTTCCCCATGAATCCTTCTATCATAGAATGCTTTCTGCCGTAACTGACTTTGTCCTGTCTTTTCCCGAACTTTGTCAAACGTTTGACCCATTCTCTTCTGTACTTTGGCGACATATTCACTGTGTGACACGTTTTCCTGCTGTGGTGTTCCACACAAGAGATCCACTGGAAGTCGGGCCTCGTAACCGTGCATAAGGTAAAACGGCGTATAACCCGTTGAAGCATGCACACTTGTATTGTACGCAAAACAGGCCATCTTTACATGCCTATCCCAGGTGAAGTGGCAGCCTTCCAACGCAGTAGCCAGGATGTCACACAGTGTCTTATTAAATCTCTCTATCTCTCCGTTGCAAGAAGGATGATATGGTGTAGTTCTGGTTTTCTGAATACTCATGGTTTTGCACAACTCTGCAATTACATCGGACTCAAACTGTGGTCCCTGGTCTGAATGTAGTTGTTCCGGGAATCCATTTTGGCAGAAGTATTCTTCTACAAGAATTCTCGCTACCGTTTTAGCTTCCTGATTCGGAACAGCATAGGCTGACATATACTTCGTGAAGTGATCTCCAACCACCAGGATGTACCGGTTGCCATCTTCAGACTCCACGAGTGGACCAAGAAAATCCATTGCCACAATCTGCAGCGGGGATCCGACCTTAATAGAGGTCAATGGGGCTCTCCTCTTGGGTGCTGGACCTTTTCTAGCAGCACAATCCCTGCATGTGCGACACCAATTGATTACATCTTTCTGATGACCAGGCCAGTAGAATCTTTCTCGTAACCTATGCAATGTCTTATCCTCCCCAAAGTGCCCTCCACATGGGCCTTCATGCAACTGCCTTAACACTTCCTCTCTGAGGCTCTTTGGAACGATGAGTTGCAATCTGTTAGAAGTTCCATCTTGATTTTCGAACTGCCGATACAGGACCCCTTCCTCCAGCCGTAGTTGCATCCATTGTTGAAACAGGGCCCGTGTAGCAGAACTGAACCCTTTTGTCTGGCCAACTTCTGGCTGCTTGGCCCCCTCCTTGTGTCGCTTTAAAACTGGTCCAATATCCTTGTCTTGTAACTGCAAGCTGGAGACATCCATATCTGACACTGCCTCTGGTAATATAATAGGCACCACTGCACTCTCACCTGAGTAGGGTGTGTAACCGGTTATCAGGTTATTCGGGTTATTCGGGTACTTTCTTCTGGAAAAACCTGCATTTGTCTGGGTTTAGTGTCAGCCCTGCTGCCTGAAGTCTGGAAAGGACCATGCTCAAATTATCCAGGTGCTCATCAAACGATCGCCCCATGATAATAATATCGTCGAGGTATACTAGGCAAGATGACCATTGTACTCCCGCTAGTACGACATCCATGAGCCTTTGGAATGTGGCCGGAGCGTTGCATAATCCGAAAGGCATAACGTTAAACTCAAAATGACCATCCTGAGTGCAAAATGCGGTCTTCTCCTTATCCTCAGGGCATATCTCAACTTGCCAGTAGCCACTTGCAAGATCCAGAGTAGTGAACCACTTTGAACCTGCCAATGAGTTGAGCGTATCATCAATCCTTGGCAGCGCATATGCATCTTTACGTGTTAGTGAATTAAGTTTCCGAAAATCCACACAGAATCATAGCGACCCATCCTTCTTTTTCACCAGGACTACAGGAGATGCCCAAGGACTGGAAGATGGCTGAATTATGTTCTTGTCTAGCATATCCTGTAACACTTTCCTGCTCTCCTCTCGCTGATGGAATGGTGTTCTTCGAGGTCTCTGTCGAACTGGTTGTGCCTCTCCTGTGTAAATATGATGTTGCAGTACCTTTGTCTTTCCTATTTCCTTCTTCTGAGGAAACACTGCCTCGTACTTAACCAGCACATCAAACACCCGCTTTCTCTCTTCTGGACTGAATCCTGCAGCAATCCTTTGGGCTATCTCCCAGAGTTTTTCCTCCTTCTCTGGAGTAATCCTTGACTTTGTAGGTTTTGTACAGAAAGGCTCGCCACATTCTTCCATGGTCAAGGATCCAACAGTCACCCCTTCACTGCTCTTCAGTAGCTCCATCCTAGCTAAAGAGTCTCCACAGTACACCGTTATCGCCTCACAACTGGAATTCATCAGACACACCGGTACTGTTCCATTCTTTGGTATGACTAGAGCATTTGCAACCTGGATCGCCGCCTTCTTGGACATACTTGTCGAGTCTATCAGCCAAGGCCCTTGCTCCAAATCTCTCCCAACTAGTCCACAAACATCCACTTCATGCAAGGGTGGTATTTTGATGGTATTCCTTAATGTGATACAGGCTGTGGTGTACTTCTTTACCTGATCACGCTTTGGAGCCTTTCCTTCCAGTGGCAGAGTCATGCCTGGTTTACTCCTGACCACAATTTTCCCCTCAGCAGGGTCCAACACACAACCATTCAGTACAATGAAATCCATTCCCAAGAGCGCCTCCATAGGTAATCCTTCCACAACAATCACTGGATGTGTGAACTCTCCATTCCCAAGTCTAATTGATGCCACCTTCATTCCTACAACTCTCATGGGATGCCCAGATGCATCAATAAGCTTTTCCGTTCCTCCCCATGCATCCAGCTCTCCACCTTCCGATTCCTCCCACACATCTCTCCGCACAACAGACACGTCCGCTCCTGTATCTACTAAAAAACTGACGGGTACATTCGCCAGATAGCCTTGGATAAAACAATTTCCAGGACCTTTACTGGGAATTGTCAGCACTCGACTCCTTCCATTACCGGGTACCTCACATACCTGTCTAGCCCCCCCTATGACTCTGTAAGGGTAATCAGAACGCTCATCTTTTGACATGACCTCATTAAATTTATTAGTCCTACAGTTCCTAGCTATGTGGCCATGCCGCCCGCACTTAAAGCAACCTTCTCTTTTCGTGGCTCGACCACTGCGTGCTGATTCTAGTTGCCGCAGGCGATTTTCATGTTCACTCAGTGAGCTCTTCATACTTGCAAAACTAAGCTCTTGGGAGGCTTTAAGACCCGCTATCCCTTCAGCTAGCGTCTGAATGCTCTTGGCTAGGTCTGTTCCCTGTGAAGGTAGCCCCCTATCAACATTAACAGGAGCACTCACGTGGACGGTTCGTCTGTGCACAGCCTGGTGGATGCATTCTAGCCTGATTGCCTCTTGTACCGCTTCATCAAGTGTTTTAGGCCCACTCCTACGAACTCCTATTGCGAGATCACTGTCCTCTTCAAGTAGCACGAGAAATCGGGACATGGCAAACCCACTGGCCAGATCCTCTGACTCTGGGTTTGCTCGTGTAGCGAGCTCCTTCAAGTTCTCTGCCACGGAGGCCCAGTCCTCTCCTTTTTTCCTTTGGTAGGCCCACAGCTTCTCCTGGTATACTAGCCTCTTCGCCTCTGGTTCAAACCTACGAGTTAGGGCTTCGACAGTTGTCTCGAAGTTTTTTCGAGTGTCTGGATCCAGCGTTTCTAGCGTCAGAGCTGCTTGTCCCGTCAGTTTACAGTCCAGCCAAATTTGTTGTTCCGCTTCGTCCCAATCATACATCTCCGCGAGCCCTTTAAACTTTCGGAGCCATGTGTGCCAGTCCCCAGCACCGGAGTACTCGGACGGCTGCGCGACCGGACCACGCTTCTTTACGTTCCCGGTATTCGGAGTGTCTTGCGATGCCATATCCTGCCGACTACGCCAATGTAAACCCCCGAACTACAACCGTTGACGACACACGAGTCTCCAAAATATTTCACAGACGATAAAAGGAAGACACACCCAACACGCATGCGCAATACATTACATCATTATTATTTGCCCAGCCTATTACATAAGCATGCATACGTTGGGTCTGGGGCCGAGTATTGTCATAATCTCGAGCGCCTGCTGCGCGCGCCGTTATTCAAAAGAGTTCCAGAAATTATTATTTAGATACTAGCGTTAATGGTTACGACAATACGCTCGTTTCTCCGGCAGCGTTTTATGTGGATGGACAAGGGACACGCTTCCCCCCTCCCGCACCCCACACAAGGAGGTAGGGGGAGCAAGCGCTCTCATCGGGGTCTGGGGCGGAGCCCCAGCCGCTTTGCAACTTTCACGCTTTTCGAGTCCCAAAACTGACATAGCATAATTGCGTAGTAACACAGGAATTACTTGCTTCCAGACTTTCGTGTAGTCTCGCAAACCAAATACATCAATCTATGTGTCATGCAATAAGGATTCATCCACAAGTCCATAACATTATTGCACCTAGCGGCCGGATAGAAGCAATTTTTATAACTTTTATCTTGTCCATTTTAATAATGTACTCCTGGCGTGCTTAATTTTAATTTTCAATGACCCCAGTAAATATCTTGAAGCTCTACCAGTAATTATATTTTTTCTTCAGAATGACTGCACATTACGGTATTTGCAATTGGAACCACATGCATTGACAGTGGGGGCTTTCTACGTAGCCGATTCTCATGACATCAATCTAGCCAAAATTCATCTGAAACTTATTACAACTTAACTGGTACTATACAGTATATAAATAGTTGCACCCTGACGTCACGCGCAGCTTACATCATACAGTATGTTGCTATAAATATACACCGCATGGGTACGAGATAAACAATAACCGGACGGTAAGAAGCGAAGGTGGTGTCATACGCTCACGAGGTACATATTTATAGCAACTTGTATGCAACATACATGCGACGTAAGTTACGTAACTACATGTAAACAACACACGATGCACGTGACGTCAGTGCAATCCTCTAATAATAAACGCGATTCGCTTGGCGGCTGGCCGCCCCTATAGTCATTTTGCCGCCCCCTTTTTAAGGCCCGCTGGGGGGGCAATTGCCCCCCCTGCCCCCCGGCCACCTCGCCACTGCGGTGCAGGGGAAGCTTATACAGCGCTCCCCCATAACCCCTAGCCGTTGCAAGAGGGGGAGCCGCCCCCTTTGCACCCGGAATTCGAAGGCTGTCGAACACTCCAAGTGGACATATCAAGAAATTGTGGACATCAATGCATAACTCGGCTTTTTAAAGATCTGATTGCACCATTAAACTCACTAGGTACTTTAGAGATTTATCACGTTATTAAAACAGGTAATTAATTTATTAAAATATATTATCATTATTGTCTTGTAGTACGTTAATTGTATGTCTGCATGGCAGGAAAGTTAGGAATAGCCTTCGCTGTTACATAAAATCCTTCCGAACTAAAGCTATCGTCGATTTTAGTGATCTAAGCATACGCATGCGCAACTTAGGTTTACTCGTGCCCCTGCCACTGGATACATTCTGGTGGTCACGTGATATGTTATTTAACCATTTTGATCATTTCTGCATGTATAGCAGCTTAGTCTCGTTCCCAGACCCTATTTAATGAGAAACACCTTGATTTCGTAATAAATAGGGTCTGGGAACGAGACTAGGCATGGCTAGCCTTTTGGCGGAGGGTTGAGTATCAGCCTATGTTTGTATCCGTCTGATTAGTATTGTGGATATAATAGCACGACAATCGATTGCTATCAATAATTCTTGGTATACGCAAGTCTTGCTAGCCAGACGTACATGTACAACATCGAACTTCAATTGGACTGTGATTCTGTGTCAGAACGAGGGACGCATGTTGGAAGTAAGACTAGGTATTACTATATACATGTAGGCTTGAAACCCCCAAAACGCGGAGGTCGAGCTGATCAAGGACGGATCCAGGAATATTGAAAGGGGGGGCTAGGAAGGGGGTCCGGGGGCTCTGCCCCCGAAAAAAAATTTGAGCAATGAATTCCTGGTTTCGATACTTTTTTTCACACCTTTGAACGGTAAGTTGCAATTTTAGTCCATTTGCTTTTAAAACAGCCAGAGGCAGCCCCAGCATCTATCGAGGGGAGGGGCAAACACACGAGGGGCGCCAAAAGGGGCGTGGCTTACGATACTTCTGATGTGCGCGTAACCGTTTGACTCTGGATTGTTGCTAATAATGCATGCGAGTGAGCGCTAGAAGCTAAATTATGCTCTGCATGTTGTGGATTAGGGATTGGAGGTTGGGGGAGAGGGGCGCCATAGCCTGGGGAGGGGGGGGGGGGGCTAAGGCCCCCTGGGCGCCCCCTCCGGCCGCCTATGAACGCTCATGATCAGCTACAACAGTGTCCCCAGCATCACACCTAAATTTTAGCAGGTCTGTGTCTTCAAGGTACTTTACATTCTCATTGATGTTGACAGCAATTCGTGATTCGCGCTAGTGATTGGATCCACCGCTTTGTGTGGCGTGGGTTGTGGTTTAGCTATGAATATCTCATCGTCATTAATTGGGACTTCTTTTCGTACGTCACGCGTTGACTCGTTTTCACAAGGACACTTAATTACGGTGGCCCTGGAGGTCGCGTCCACAAACAGTGTTATTAGTGCACTCAAACAATGTACATTGTGCAAATAGACGATGTGCTCATGTGCAATGATGCAATATGCAGTGACGCAATGTGCACAGGTACGTCGAGCAAAACAGCGTAGTGCAGTAGAACAAAGATTCACCATCTGCATGACGTAATATATGCATGATGGCGGCTACATCATGTCGATACAGGCACACTTGGCTGAAAAATAAATTAGCGAAACTAGGATTACGAAGAAGGCATATTGTGGAAACCCAGCTTCCACTTCTGCATGATGCCATAAAGGTTGCTATATACTTATTGGCAAGCATCTATTATCAAGTACATGTACGGTTATAGTCTGACGTAGCCACACCCTCGCGCTGGGTCCATTATGGCCAATCATATCATCACAGTGGATCTACAGCTTAAGCACACACACAATCAGCACCAATGCATACTGAAGACAGTATATACCTTTTTACGGTGGAACCGTACTTGCTTTGGAGTAACCTCCACATTGCTCTGTACCCGAGAAGGCAGTTGGATGTGCACAACTCGGCCTTTTGTGTGCCCAAACCATCACAAAGAAGGGATTAAGATGCGTTGCCAATAAGTATATATAGCTGGTATCATGCAGACGTGGAAGCTGCATGGGTTTCCACAATATGGCTTCTTCGTAATCTTGTTATTTCTCAGCCAAGTGAGCCTGTATCGACACTGATGATATATTAAAATAAACTTCGTGCTCGTATATATATGTTTTAGGTTAAAACGAACCCCACTGACTAGTCTCGTACCCAGACCCAAATGTACGTAACGATGATTATCGCTTACAGTATAACATCACGTACAGAGGGTCTGGCCAACAAGTCGATCAAAGTTGTTCTGGTGCGCCGGAATGTTGGCGCTCCAATCAGAATCGAGAGCCCGCGTGACGTCACGGTAATTAGATTCCAATAGCATTCCACACTACAGAGAGGAGCCTGGTGCTTGATCGTGCGTGCGCGGCTAAGGTTGTGATATATGGACACGTGTCTAAGACGAAGGGAAAACCATTTCAATATGGAAGGAGTCATTACGAAGTACGTCTAAAATCTGTCGTGAATCGCTTTCCAGCCCATTGCGTTCACCACTCTGAGAGTGTCATTGCGGTGGTAGCCTTTTCTCTCCGTAGCTTAAGCAAGACAGATATGCTTTAACAAACCTCACGTTTTATCGTGCTGACGTACCGTTGCTATGACAACCCTAATTATCGAACATTCCAATTACATTCCCAAGAACAACTTTCTTCGACTTGTTGGCCAGACCCTATGTACGCTGTATTATACTGTAAGCGATAATGCTTACGTACGTTTGGGTCTGGGTACGAGACTACCCACTGACACAGATGTACTAGGCGCAAACAAGCCACAATTACAACAATGGGTTTCTGGCGTCTCCATGCAGTATCGCATAATAAGTCCTGCGTAAGTTAATGGGGGTCAAGGCAGGCAGCAGTTGCACACACTTACATTGATTCAACAAGTGGACTAGCTGTCCCGGAGTATGGTCGCCATCATATATTACGTCATGCAGATGGTGAATCTTTGTTCTACTGCACTACGCTGTTTTGCTCGACGTACCTGTGCACATAGCATCACTGCATATTGCATCATTGCACATGAGCACATCGTCTATTTGCACAATGTACATTGTTTGAGTGCACTAAGAACACTGTTTGTAGACGCGACCTCCAGGGCCACCGTACTTATAATTATTACATGGACTGGAAACCGCCGCGTAACGTAATACTATAAATTGTCGCAATCCTCGTTGCGCCTCGTTCCCAGATTTTTCGGACAAAGAAAGGGTTTTGTGAAGTTGTCTTAGCTTTGAGTGACTTACAGTTACAGAAAGCTGTTCTTTTGTTGAGGTAAATCCGTTGTAAGTCTTTAAAGATTACGTTAACGTACGGGTCTTAGCTTCTACGTGCACGTTTGCCTTGCTACGCTACTTTGGTTAGGCTCCTGGACACACCGATGAGCAGACATTTGTTTTGAAAGGTGTTTCCAGCGCTTAATGGTATGATACAACTCGTATGTTAGTTTGTATTGGAAAGGATGTTTCTTACAGAAAGGGCAAACGATTTTAATCGAACGATGCGCATGTTCTGCTTGTTAGGCCTCTGCAAATATGGTAATAGTTATGGCCTTATTTAACGTTCCACAGTATACCATGCAGGATGGTTTCTCTAACTCGAGATTATATTTACATGATGACTGAACCTGTATTTATTTCTATACATTACTTTGAACTGATGTTTATTAATTATTGGTTCATTGCTCATTTTGAATCAGCGATGCCAAAAATAGCGAAGAATGGTTTATACATAACAAAAAACAACGTCACGGCACCCCAGTCAAGTCCCAGTCTTCTGATACACTTCAACAGTCACATCGTCGTGTACATGTACTGACTCATTAATAATTCATGAGCAACTTTGATGGCGACATGAATTTATTGTGGTTTCCAGTCCATATAATAATTAAGTGTCCTTGGTTTTCACAAGTACGAAGATTGAGGCACTTCGGGAGCCTGAAGGGGCGTGGTACAAAATAAAAAAGGGGCGTGTTCTAAGGGAAGGGGGGGGGGGGGGCTATAGCCCCCTCAGCCCCCCCCCCCCCCCCCCCCCCCCCCCTGGATCCACCTCTGCTGATAGGACGGCTGTTGTGTAGTAGTTAATGGCTAGCCCAGGTACTTCCCGGCATAGCAGTCTCGTTTCCAGACCCAATATACGCAGCTGCTCTGCTACGTATGTCGGCCAAGGTATACAACAAGGATGAACAGCCGTAAACGTACTCGGAGAGTGGTTATAACTTATAAGTAGATCACATACATGCAGCTGTCTGTGTAATTTGCCCCTACAAATACTAAGCAATGGCACAGAAAAGGATGCCATGATGCAGCTCTGATATGCTATCAATGAACAGATCGATGGCATGAAGGCACAGCTAGGTATAGAACTACATGTATGCACTACAAGTACCGTGCATGTGAAACGTTTACACAAATCACCACATGCCACCACCCTAATTAAATAGGTGACCACAAAGACGTTGAGTCAGCTACAATGTACATTCTGTTAATACCAGCCCTTCTTGAACCTTCCACAATTATCACACACACATACACAATAAAATAGATAACCGAATAAATATAAATAAATATAAATGCCACACCATAACTGTTACATCGATCACCTATTACATACATCTGCAGAGCCATGTACAAATAGCCGGACTACATAAAGCCTTCCATTTGAGTTGGGTGCTGAAGTGCTTTCACCAGGTGCATGTTGGAAGGGTGGCTGGCACAGTCCATGAGATGCAAAACTTTGAGTCCAATCCTCCCTGGTCCATACCAGGTGGTCATGTAGGTAAACCTCCTCTCCTGGCAGACAACTGGTGACTGTCGTGTGTGTACAGCCAAACCCTCAGCCTCAGAAGGTAATGGTGGACAATTGTAGCCCCTTTAAATTAGTCCTACATCTACATGCATGCATGTTACTGTAACACATACATGTATTTCCTTCTCAGTGTAGACCCTTTACATCTTAACTTAATTTGTTCATATCCCAGTGGCTGCATCTGGGATGTGCTTAGTTGTGCTATCAAATTCCTCATCTCTAGGGGAGAAGGGCTGTACTATCTTTCCCTTAAAATTGTCCCAACTAAGCTTATTCTTGTTCCACAAGGATATATCTCACATCCACCTTCACAAGGCTCTCTCCTCTACCTCCACAAGGCTATCTCACAAGGCTACCTCCCGTCACCCAGAGCATTGCAATGATTAACAGGAGATCACATGCTCAGTGTGTGTTGTGTGTGTGTGTGTGTGTGTGTGTGTGTGTGTGTGTGTGTGTGTGTGTGTGTGTGTGTGTGTGTGTGTGTGTGTGTGTGTGTGTGTGTGTGTGTGTGTGTGTGTGTGTGTTTATATATATGCATCACATGACACCTATATGGAATCACATGTTCATGTGCTTTATGCGGTACTATAGGGAAATCCACACACCTGGGATATGAGGGCAGTTACAGCCAAATCCTACATAGGACCTCCTGATAAGAATTTTTAAATAAAATGTACAAATTTTCCTCCTCCTCTCGAGCGGCGTCAGCGGCCTCTGCCGCCATATTCCGGCCATGTTGCCAGCCAGGGAGGTAGTGGCATTACATGTAGTGGTAGGGCCAACGCTGCTGGTAGTGGTTGTGAAAGAATTCCACTTTCACAGGAACAGTCAACTCTCCCTCAAGAAGACCTCGGCACAAGAGCTCAACACCTCGCTGCTCTAGGACAACCCAGAGCAAGGCCGTAGATAAGGGGGAGCTTGGGGGGGCACGTGCCCCCCCAAAATTTCTGTAACATTATAATTATTTTTTAAAGTGCAGTCACATGCGTGGCAATCGCAATGTCAATATTGATATCTTCAAAGGAGGACTCCAAAATCTTGACCTGGGGTGGGGGTGGGGGGGTGTGATATAAGTCATGTCCAGGGGGGGCTGCTATAAATCTTGTCCTGGGGGAGGTGGGGGTGAATGGTATTAATCATGCCTTGGGGGGGAGTTATAATCCATGTAGCTATAAAATATGCCCGGGGGGAGGGGGGGGGCATAAATCATGTCAGTCTTGGGGGAAGTTTAAATCCATGTATTGGGGGTGGGGGTGGGGAATGGTATAAGTAATGTCCAGGGGAGGGGTGGTGCTATAAATCTTGTCCTGGGGGGGGGGGGGGGGGGGGGGGAGTGTGTGAATGGTATAAAACATGTCCTGCGGGAACTACAAATCATATCCTGGGTGTAGTGTACTGAGACATACTGCAGTCTTGAGGGATGTGGTGTGATGTGTGACTGTCCAGTAATATATGTCTTGAGGGAGGGTATAATTAGTATCTGTATCCAATGGCCGGGGGGGGGGTTACTTATAAATAACGTCATCAGTAGGGGTGTACACTTATTAATTGGAATAGCCCATTGTGTGGCATGGTCTTCTAGTGTATGCATTTTGAAGGGCAGTTTTCACCATGCACCTGTTGCTGCTACCCACTTGGTGCATACCAGTGCGTTGCATTGGAGCTCAGGGCGCTGTGTCAGAAGGCAGGAACACAGCTGACTGACACTTCAGCTGGTTGAAAATAGTCTGGCTTGCACGAGGTGGACAATGATCATGAGAGAAGAATGGAGGTGGGGCAATCTTCCAAAGTACTATGAACCTATTGGGTATGACTCGGGCCTTTGGTTGGCAGCCTCTGCCAACAGTTGACCTCCTCACATGTCCTCGAAGTGCGCACACACCTGCATAGTGATTGTGTATATTATGAAGTCATAGCAGTTATTCATTTTGAAAAAGTGCATGTACCTTGCATGCATTCGTCATTGGTATGTATATTTGCCACTGAAATGGCGCTATACATCACCTGTGATGTATCTCCTTTGTCAAAGGTGCATAGAATGCTTACATTAGACACAGAAACATCGAGTATGCTGATATGAACAGTTCAGGCGGTGAGGCCAATGGCAATAAGCAAATTATCTGCAATGTTTTGCAATTTTGCTTCTATTTGCACATTTTAGCCGTTGCCCACACACTCTGCAGTGCTTGGGCTCTTGGTGCATGTGGTAATCCATTCCTGTATATAACACGTACATACATATATAACGAGAATCGTATCGATTATTCATGAAATACGATCGCGTTGTTTGGGACGACAGAAAATTCGTTAGTACTTAAAGACTGAGAATTCTAACAGCCACATCTATCTTACTCATCGGTCCGGTGTTGTAAGCATACCTTCTGGATTAGTGCACGAAGTCCACTGTACTGAATTTAGTACCCACCCCTCCAAAATGATTGCCGCGTGGCGTTCTGTAAACACTTGCGCATACCATTGCCGTATGACGTAGAGTGTGTATGTAAAGTCTTGAAAACATAAAAATGAGTGTGGTGTTTGAATCCTTTTTCATAATGGGCATACATAGTCTCGGCCCCAGACCCAACGGACGCAGCTGCGGATGGATTACATCACCGCTACGCGTCAGTGACGCGTAGCGGTGATGTAATCTGCGTCCGTTGGGTCTGGGGCCGAGACTAGGGCATACATAATACCGTACGTTCTAATTGCTAGTTTCCAGCCGCATACAGCCGTGAGATGGCATCCAACACCACGTCCTCCAAGACCAGCACGGTGCCATGCAACAGCACACCTTGGTGCCCCGCTCAACGGTCACAACAGCTCTCTCGCTAACCTGACTGACACAAGCAGCCACACCCCTGTCAAGTACACAGCGAGAAATCAATAATTGGACCAATATTGACGCATTATTGGATCAGGATGATATCATCCTTGGTAGGCAATATGGGTAACAGCATATATTGGTTCAATGATTTAGGGGAACATGACCCAAACATGTGTACGCAATATTGATATAACATTGATAAAGTGTTGATCCAACCACGATAGCAGTATTGTGCCAAGCATGATATACCAAAGTATTGGCCCAATGCTGTTATTACAATATTGGCCCAAGAGGATATTACCTTTTAAGGCATCATTTTTAGGCATTCAAAATTTTTATTGAAACAATACAGATTGCATCACAATAATAAACTATTCTATTGAATCCGTTGTTCTGTTCCCTCTCCTTCTATTGGCACTGCGATCACCATGTCCTCGAAGTAGCATACTCCACCGGAGCAATGGACGGATACTTTGCATCCACTCAACAGCCTCGATGGTCTGTGTACAACCCTGTGCTGGATAGCAGAAGCATTACCACCACACATGTTCACATACCTTGCAGTGTAACTGGTCGTTTGGAAAGCTGTAAGACAAATCAACACCCTGGATATAACTCACATCCAAGTCACGATGACAACACCAAGCGCACTGTTGTTTTGATATCCAAAAGAGTTAGCCTGTGTGAATTGCACAAAATAAATGCTGTTATCAAGTCAACTCATGTAGCCACACACATCCAAGTTGCAAGACTTCATAAATGACAACACCAAGCACACTGGTGTTTTGATATCCAAAAGAGTTAGCCTGTGAGAATTGCAAAAAATAAATGCTGTTATCAAGTCAACTCACGTAGCCACATACATCCAATTTGCAAGACTCCATAAATGGCAACATGGTGTTTTGATATCCAAAAGAGTTAGCCTGTGTGAATAAATGCTGTTATCAAGTCAACTCACCGGTGTAGCCACACACATCCAAGTTGCAAGACTCCAGCGCACTGGTGTTTTGATATCCAAAAGTTAGCCTGTGTGAATAGACCCTATGCACACGCATAAATGAATAATTATCATCACGTGATTTGCTTGTGACTTCTTTAAGATTGCCAGTTTTACAAGGTAAAGGAGGGTACTGTTGAGTTGGATATCATCAAAAAATGCTTAAAACCTTCAAAAACGAAGAATTATGTGAGCTCTCTGTGCAACGTGTTGCTCTGGTGTTTTGATCGCCGCTGTACGCAATGCAACACCTTGTTTTCCCTCTGGTGGTCAGTAGAAGCGAATAAGAATATAAGTTTTAGAATAGCATGCTTATGTACCATCCATAGAGTGCGCCAAAAAAGGTTTTACCTTACCTGTACTAAGCAAACGGGCATAATTCAATTTTTTTGTGGATGGAATAGGACAAACTGTGCTCCCTTTTGCCACTTGTATTCAAACAAAAGAAGAGTAGAACATCATTCTAAAAAGGTTCAAAAGTGCGCATCATCTTACAGCACTTTTGGATCATGTTCTGTTGCAGAGTTATTCTATTTTGAATTCCATCGATATCACGAAATTGTAAACTTGCGATATCATTCGTAAGGGAGTTGCTCTGATGTTTCAGTTGACCCTGTTCCAGTCACTATTGCAGGTTGTGAAACTGTCTTTAGCATAACATGACATATAGGTTTGGTGTGTCTCATGCACTCAGTTCATGCCTCTTCATGATCAGCTAACAATTGGTCCCCATTATGCATGGTTCAGTGGCTGAACCCTCTTATTCACTGGCCGGCCTATAGTAAAGTGAAGAAGAGTATGCCGGCGACAATCATTTTAAAAGTTTGATGGTAGATGCATTTATTCCGTACTTGACTGCACAGAGATATTTATAGAGAGACCTATTTATCTTGTTGCATGCAAGGTATCTCTAAGGGCACTTTCTCTTTCCTTTCAGTCAAAACCAGGAAGAGCATTTATTCAGCAAGTACAGAGCAATATGGCATTTTAGAAAATCTGTTCCCTGGTGACATCACATTAGCTGATCATGGCTTCACAGTGGAAGATGCAGTGGGTTTTTATTGTGCTCAAGTTGTTGCTCCTGCTATCAATACTGAAAGTAAAAAAAAATATCAGAAGGCTGGTCAAGGGAAATATATATCACATGCAAGAATTCACGCTGAATTAACATGTGATTTCTCTCTTATATACAATTCTGAAGGACATTATGATCACACTTCTAAAAAACAATTGAAATGATATTCATACAATCATACTGATGTGTGAATCAGTTGTACCGTTTACATGCATACATGCTTGAGTCTTTTTTTTTAAGTTGCAGCTGTCAGTCTGGACAATAAGTTTCCATATTTAAATATGCATGCCACATGGAATCACTTGATTGGACAGCTAGAATTATTGCAGCCAATCATACTGAGCTTTGCCAGTCTCCTCTGGCATATTGCAATAGCATCACACTTCAGTTATATGTCCCTCCTCTGCTGCGGATGAATTTGTGTTGCTACTTTTTGATTTGAGTGCCATTTCTTGGAAGAATAGGTAAAAGGTTTGTACCTTGTTTTGTGACAGTGCTTAACCTGAGAGATAGATCAGTTTAAAAAATAAAATAAAATAAGCACTACATTCATGGCAATGCCGCTAGGCCTAGCTAATACGGCATCTATGGGTGGCTGGCTTTGCTAGATCAAGGCATATGTTTAGCTGTTTGATTTGCAGCAGCTTTATGTCACTTACGTAGCCCGCTGAAAAGTACGTCCGGCCGAACTTCTGCACTTCCAGATAGGCTTTCAACTCCTCTTTTTTGTAAGAACTTGGAGCATGAACCAAACAAATGCACAAGTAGAAAAAAAAATCTACTGAAGTGCTAGACACGTTTCTGGATCCTGGCATCAATCGGAGCATGTTGCGGATCGCTCGACAAACGCAACAGGTCAAGTTTCTTATTGCTCTGATGCAGCGCTGCTTCCCCGCAGTGTCTAGCTACTTGTAAACATCGGATTCCTCGTCGCACTACATTGTGTCATGTCACATGACTGTCACGCCCTAATTTATTAATTTATGCATGTGCATAGGGTCTATTGCACAAAATAAATGCTGTTATCAAGTCCACTAGTACTCACGTAGTCACACGCATCCAAGTTGCAAGACTCCATAAATGACAACACCAAGCGCACTGGTGTTTTGATGATGAATTAGTCTGTGTGAATTAATGATAGGCCTATATGTTCTTAACGCACTTAGCCACACCAGAGATATACCTCTGGCCAGCATCCAACTCAAAGACAACACCTCGTCCTCATGTAACCTGTCTATCTCCATCGCTTTCTCCTTTTTTTACCAATTCGTCGTCACTATTAGTACTCTCAATCAGATCACACGGTGCAGATGCGCTCTAATAAGAGGTACAAGATGAGCGAATTCATGGAACTTGGCAAGCGAAATACCACTAAAACGAAAAGAGACCGACACAATCACTCGCTTACCGATTCACACAGAGAACAGCGCGACATACTAATACCCGGTAGTCACTAACAACAAATCTGTGAAACGGCTCCATGTATAGATCGAAGTTTCCAACAACCTTCACCGTGTGTAGCAGTAGTCACTGTAGACGCTTTCAGTAGAGACCATACGTAACGATGGCAGAGCGAGCGATCCCTTTACACACTTGCAGCTGTGCTGCTGACGGAGGAATGGCCGTGCATGCCCGTCAAATTAATAATAGGCATTGGAAACAATAATTATTAAATACAGTGCTTCTCACAAAGAGAGGGAAAAATGAGAATGTCCCGTTTTTTAGCCATAACTCTGTAACAAAACATGATGTGGAAAAAAAACAATTACATTTTTGGAATCAGCAAGTATTTTTGCATCATCCTATGAATTTATGTTGTATCACGTGATGTTTTTTCGTTTCAGGACCACAACAAGTAACATAGGGTTAAAACAACATTTGTTGTTTATAACTCATGAATGCAATCGAGTTAATGCTTCAAATTTACAACACAACTGCACCATCATAGTCTGCATGTCCGTGAGCAGTTTGATCGTTACACGCTCTTTAGTTATGGAGATCGGTTCAAGATTGTAAAAAATTGAAGGTGAGTAGCGGTTAAGGAAACAACTCCAGAAAAGTTCCGAGGTAGGTTTAATTCTTTGTTCGTTACATTGCAAAGTCCCTGTAGTTAATATATGAAACATTTTAAGCTTACCCGTCATTGCGATCGTAAGTTGCAATTTGCCAAAGTTAAAAATTCCATTATCGGATAGAAATTTTAAAGGTTTTCCGTATACGTTAAGGTATTATTGCAAATTGGGAATTTGCGCAATTTATAAATTGCGCTGCGCAATTTGTGAATTAACAATTTGCGCAACAATTTATAAATTGTTGCGCAAATTGTGAATCGTCCTACTAACGGTCCGTTTATAAATTGCGCAAAGGTAGTTAAGTTGCGCAATTTGTAGCTACCTTGTCTCATTTCAGTCTTGATAAATGGCATGACAGCATACATGATATCATACATGTATACAAGGGGGCAATATTAATTTCAGCATGAAAAACACTTGTATGACTCATACTGTACCAGTTCATCCTTTGACACACATGCTACATTTCCAGTCACAATTTGAATCTGTAAATACTGCATCAGGAATATCTTCACAGGACTTGTGATACCACTCTTTGCATTTGGTATATACATTGGGCCATGTGTTTATCTGTTTCAGCTGGCATGCGACATGCACAGAATACATATATGTATACTCTGTTTTGGGCCTCCCTGGCTTTATTTACTTTGATGGGAATGGTACAATCTGTTTTGTAGACAAGCATTCAACAAAATGTGACCTTAACTTTGTTTTTTCATATTCATGACTAGCTGCATGGGTTGTTGCCATATGCCAAATCAGTAGCAAATGCTATAGAGTACACACCACAGTCAGAAGCTCTGTCTTGAAATTGAACCTTATGGATTTTCAATGTTATTCTTTGATTACCAATGTGAAGCAAGGAAGCTATTTGTATTTTTGTGTCAGTAGATACAGACCTGTATACACTGTCGCAAATGTTGACACAATCTGATGATACATGTTCTACCGCAATCCAGTGATTTCCATCAACATGAAGTATTTGAATGAATGCTTCGTTAGTCACTGGATAGGACAGATTCTGGCCTAATAAACAGTCGTACAATCCTGCCAAAGATGGGAACTGGCTCTTAATCATTTTTAAAGCAGCATTTATGTGGATATCTCCTAACCATTTACCTTCTTTAATAGCTTTATCTAGTTTTTCAGCAGATGTAGTTGTAGCTTTCTTTGTAAGAACCCTTCCACCTTTTGCTTCACTTTGGCTGGCCTTTATCTTAGTAGATTTTTCAACTTTTACAACACCAGTTATTTAGCAGTCTGACTCCATTTGATTGGCACATGATTTGGATTTAGGGTGGCAATGACTGCTGCAATTAAATCCAGCAGCTTTACATGCACAATGTTTATCTTTGCATCCTTTCTTGCAGATACATTTCAATTTATCCCTTCCTGTCTGAGCAGCTTCTCTAAGTGTTATTGTAGGCAATTTGGAATGGTCCTTTATATATGAAAATGGTACAGACCCCTTGAATGGCATTAACTCGCCACTTAAATACCAGTTAGATAGGATACCATGTTAACTCCTGAAAAGAAATACATCATAAATGCTATGTGGCTAAGTAATACTGAACATTTATAACACTGCACCCCATATACATCCAACCCAAAGTAGTAAATGCAGTTTGACTCTACCCATGCCCAGAAAGTTAAATATACACATGTATAACTTACTGTAGTTGATAAAGCTCATGTCTAACTTCTGCAACATAGCACAGCAAACGTGGCATATCAGTTGATGACCGTTCATTTGTTGGTACCCGCATTGTAACACTATCCAGCACAATAGGTATTGCACTGATGTCGCTTACACTTGGGTCTTGGATTCTCTGAAGGAGATACATTTTCACTGACGTTGTCCACATCTATAGAACATATGAAAAAATATTCAGTATACACATTGGTTATTCCAATATTTAACCGGCCCTACACCTTGGGGGGGGGGGGGGGGGGGGGGGTTGTTTAGCAATTATTGTCATCCATAGGGGTGTAAAATTGGAATAGCCCATTGTACTTACCATTCACCAAATCAGCCACTTCTTCCTCCATAATATATGATCCCTTTCCTTTAGGAAGCTCTGCAAATGGTGTTGTTCAGGGAGGCTGACCAAAAACCACTTCATATGGACTTTTCTTCAGGGTGCGGCATAGTTGTGTGTTTAGGTTATCTGAATGTGTAAGGAAATGGTCAATATTAAATTTTCTTGCAACCAATACTAACATACATTGAATTCGTGGCAACCAATCAGTCCATGGAACATTTCCTGTGCCTCCCCATTCCTTTTTCATAGCTTGAATCTGCATCTCTACACAGTGGTTACCCTTTTCCACCAATCCTTGAGATTGAGAATGGCGAGGACGTCCATTTATGATGACAACTTAACCTGGCCATAATGTCAATGTTTCTTTGACAAATTCCCTGCCATTATCTGACTGCAGTATCTTGGGAAGCCCCAAATATGAGAACACTTTTGTAGCAAGGCCAACAGCAACCTCCACTGCAGATTTCCTCATCAAAGGCCACAGCCAAGAATGATAATCTTGTGGGAATAATACAATACATGTAGTAACATTTTACTATACTAACTATGACCTACTCACAACTGTTTATTAAAAAACTACGACTAAAAGTCACAAGATGTAGTTGGTGAGACACATCTGGCCAAAATTGCCCTGGCATTCTGCCTCATAAGGATGAGGCTAAGGCGACTGTAGATGGTTGATGTAAGACATAGCTGGGTGGCCATCTTTTTAGACAGTTTAGTCAGCACATCAATAGCTTCATTGCCCCAACCCCCAAACACTTCCACAACCATAGGGATGCATGACCATCCTCTAAGGGCACATGCCTCGTCATTTACAGAGTGCTTGGATTCTTCTCCCATCTCAGCTGCATGACCACAGGTTTGAGCCGCTTCTTGTAAAAATTGCAAATTTAGCGGATTGATCACCTTTATGTCAAATGCAGCTAGGCAGGAGAGGGACCAGTTTGGCACTAGGATGTCTGCTGGTCTAGATAGATCCTTAGGAAGAATGCCACTTCCTTTCTCAATTTGTGGGGAAAGGCATGCCTTGTTGCAGAAGTCGGCAATGCAGTCTCTGAGCATGCAGGTTGTGCCTAGTTATCATATCACCTCCAGAACGGCAAGTAAGCATGTGATGTCCCCAAGCATCCATGTTGTGATGACAAAGCGGGCATGGAGTGCCATCAGGTGTCAAAACCACATGACATGAAACTTGGACCAGTGATCCATGTAGTGTGCGATGTAGTTGTATGAGTCACTGATCTGGCATATGCCTCATATCAATGAGGGCAATCTGCATAAGTATTCACATTATGCATTAAATCAAACAAGCGTTATATATTACTATGTCTTACTTGGCAACGAGTCAGGAATCCAGATGCAAGTATTGGCTTTAGCGGAGCAGTGCTGCTTTGAGGCTGCTTTAGCTGACAGATGGCACACGTGTTGCAAAACTATTGGACAGCCTTCCTAGGTAGACATTCGTAGGATCTTTGAACCTGCAATTAAAGGCCATGTTGTTATACCAATTTAACATGTTCAGGGATGCTTTACTTCAACAAGTGTTTTCTTATATAGCCGACATGTCCTTTCTCCAATGAGTAAATACGCTCCAAGATATCATAAAATTTCTCAACTGTGGCAACGACACGGTAGTTACCAAACATGGTTGTGTCGTTTTCATTCTGAATATAGTGGGGGGAAAAAAACGAAATGAACCAACCATCACATTTATGTACATGTAGAATACAAATGAATTAACTGAAGTGTATCTCGTAACATCACATAACGCGTGTGCATAGTATTCACCTTTATCTTTGCTGCCGGGTAGACAGAGAACATCATCCAATTCTAACTCCGACTAGCTTAGTAGCTTAAATTGTTTAGTTCTGTTGACCCATGCAGTGCTTAAATGATGCCGTGACGCTACCATCTTGTTCTCCTTTGATTGCTTGTCGTACCCTTTTCGCTTTCTCCTCGGTCACCGTTTTGCTATTCCTTTATCATAGTACCTCTCTTTACAAAACGTTTCAAACAACCTTTTGTGCTATCTGACAACTTTCACAGACAACTTTCACACTTCGCCACGTGGAATTATGCATACAGGATCAGGATGCGCAATTTATAAATTGTTGCGCAGATTATGAATTCATAAATTGCGCAGCGCAATTTATAAATTGCGCAAATTCACAATTTGCGCCCAACATTATCGTCCACTTTGACGTCACAACTGATTACAATAACGCAATGGCTTCTGGCGCATGCAGTTTCCAAGTCTTCTGTGATTTTGTTTCTGGTACTTGTTCTTTCCAGAACCTACCTTATACATACACACATGTATCTGGGAGTACCAGAAATAGATAGCGAAGAAGTTGGGAGGTAGAAGGCGTTACTGTGGTTGTACAAGAGCGGTCGAGCAAGGGGTACCCAACTCTGGCTCGCCTGTTGAGAACACAAATTTGTAGAACAGGCATTCTTTACTGATACAGTTTAAGAGTTATTCTCGACAAATCACAACAACGCGTCATCACTATAATGACATCATTTTTTGATACGTCTTCAATAATCAAAATTTCTATCCGATAATGGAATTTTCAACGTTGGCAAATTGCAACTTACGATCGCAATGAAGGATAAGAGTACAATGTTCCATATATTAACTACAGGGACTTTGCAATGTAACAAACAAAAAATCAAACCTTACCTCGGAAGTTTTCTGAAGTTTTTTCCTTAACCGCTACCCATCTTCAAATTTTTATAATCTTGAACCGATCTCCATCACTAGAGGGTGTGCAATGATCAAACTGTCCACGGACATGCAGACTATGATGGTGCAGTTGTGCTGTAAATTTGAAGCCCTTAACTCCATTGCGTTCATGAGTTATAAACAAAAAATGTTGTTTTAACCCTATGTTACTTGTTGTGGTCCTGAAACAAAAATACATCACGTGATACAACATAAATTCCCAGGATGATGCAGAAATACATGCTGATTCCAACAATGTAATTGGTGTTTCAACATCATGTTTGGTTACAGAGTTATGGCTAAAAAACAAGACGCTTTTATTTTTCCCTCTCTTTGTGAGAAGCACTGTATGTTATGCTGTAGATATATGCACATCATGCCATTGCATTATTGAAGCAATATTGATATCATGGTTTATGTATACATGATATTCAGATATTGTTCCAGGATTTTATCAACCTGTTCCATGTTGCTATATCAACATGGACCCAATAAAGATAATATATCAATATTGGGTCATGTTTCATATCATTATTGTACCAAGGTTTTTGTGTTTATCATCCTAGAGCCAATATCAGTAAGGGTTGGCTGTGGTACCAGGTGGGCATCACGTATCGCCACTCCCCCTTTAACACAGGAGATCACCAGGTAGAGCTCACACGTACCTCCACACCTGTGTGCACAAAACAGAAAGTAAAACAGTTGCCAAAGGATACATGTATGTCTACAACTCCAATTAATGTACCTCACTGGTGTGTGCATTAAGAAGTGTTGGGGGAAGTCCCTCACCTCTTCCGTAGGGCTAGCCTCTGCTCATTCTCCTCCCACAGGAGAAACTTCACAAACTTCTCACTAGCAGCAATCATTAAACGTATAGAATGTGGTCAGCTTCTTAAAATAAGCTATTCTAAAATTGAGGGTTCAGTATAATCAAGGACACTTAATTAATTATTAAGTGTCTTTAGCTTGGTATAATATATCCTTAAAGCTCCTATGATATACCAAGTTGTCCTTGCACTTGTGTGTGTGTGTGTGTTTTTTTTTTTTTTAATTCACTTTTATCAATAAATGAATGTTTCCTCGGCATCAGTGCTAGATCTTGAGGATCGATGTCCTTGTATATGATGATTATACTGACATGTATGTTTATAATGTGACGTATCGCATATGGAGAAATGGCCCATACATAGGCGGTCATCATGCTTTTATTTTTAAATTGAATTTTAAACACATTTATAATTTAGTATAAATCGGTCTGATTGTGAATCTGTGTTTTATATAATTATGACATGAACCATTCGTGTAGTAAAATCAAGACAAAAAATTAATTTCTACCGCGCATAATTTATTCATAAACAATATGTCATAACGTAATACCTTGCGTCATCTGGGATTAAGTTACAGTTATTGCGTACGTTGCAACTAGTTAACTGTTAATTGCAGATGAATTATTAACGATAATACACAATCGTAGCTTTGGATATGTGGAGGCAGCAATAAACGGATTGCCCTGCATGATTTCAACTTCTGAGATTCAAGTGTTTTGGTGAGTATACTGTGTGAATTTAGTATGTGCAGAACAGGCATATATTCGATGCAGTGAAGGGGGAGGAGATATGGCCTTCTCCCTATACTAGTACTGTATGGAATTCGCCCTGTACTGTTGGCCTTCTCCCGGACCGTTAATTGCCCGTCTCCTTATACTGTTGGTCTTCTTCCTGTAGTGTTAGACTGGTGGCCTTCTCGCTATACTGTTGGCCTTCTCCCTATACTGTTGGCCTTCTCGCTATACAGTTGGCCTTCTCCCTATACTGTTGGCCTTCTCCCTATACTGTTAGCCTTCTCCCTATATACTCTTGGCCTTCTCCCTATACTGTTGGCCTTCTCCCTATACTGTTGGCCTTCTCCCTGTACTGTTGGCCTTCTTCCTATGCTGGTGGCCTTCTCTTTATAATAAGCTGCGCTTATACTGTTGGCCTTCTCCCTATACTGTTGGCCTTCTCTCTATACTGTTGGCCTTCTCCCTATACTGTTGGCCTTCTCCCTATACTGTTGGCCTTCTCCCTATACTGTTGGCCTGCTCCCTATACTGTTGACCCTTCTCCCTATATGGTTGACCTTATCCCTATACAGTTGGCCGTCTCCCTATGCTGTTGGCTTTCTCCCTATACTGTTGACTTTCTACCTACATGTGTACTGTCGGCCTTATCCCTATACTATTTCCTATACAGTTGGCCTTCTCCCTATACTATTGGCTTTCTCCCTATATGAACCACTGAGCATTGTCCATTTGTGTAGCATCTCTGTCCCTTTGTTTACCATGTGTATAGCTGACCTGTGGGACACACACACACCACACGTGCATGGACACTTCCAGCAAGTCACGCACGCTCAGTTACAGTGTGGACACTCAATGTAGTAGCTCTACTGGTGGCGATGCACATATTCACAAGTGTCTCCATCATGTGCACACTACACACGCTGATGTAGAGCTGTGTATTGTGTGCTTCAAACATGGGCACACACACCAATGATGTCCACACATATACCTGTACACAGTGGTACTTACATGTACATCCATATACATCAGATATAATAATAATAATTTGGACACAAACACACACGCACGCACACACACACACACACACACACACACACACACACACACACACACACACACACACACACACAGATTGCTGTACAACCACAACAAGACACAACAATCTACCAGGAGAGAGCTACCATACTACTGGAGGAGCAGAGGATCAATGAAGACCTACTACATGTAACTGCAGTACTACAAACCAAAGTATTTACTGGTCTGGCTACTTCCCCAGTCCTTTGAACACAGTGACGACAGATAACAGGTGTGTGAATGGCTGTTTGGGGGCTATTGTGATGGTGGTTACATGCACTAGAGTACGCATGGTATTTTTGGACATGCTAATTTTTGTTTGCATGCATTGGTGTTGAGAACACTTCCTCACTCCCCTGGAGGGGTGTTGGTGGTGTCATTGGATCACCTCTCCAAATCCCCCAGAAAGGGGGGAGGTATCCTTTGTACACATACAATGCATCATTTGGGTGACGGCTCCATCAGAAGTCTTTGAACATGCATGTTAAAGTACTTCTGTTTAAGGGCCTGGAGAGGTACATTAACTTGTACATGTACTCTTTGTTACATGTACTATTGTCTATCTTTATAGACACCATCTACTGTTACATAATCCTGTACCTAGTATATGTACCCAGGACTAATTTCTCATCTGGTGGCTACCAGATACAGGTATAAACCCTAACCCTGACTACCTACACAAAAGTTCTGGTAAATTTAATATTACTACATTTGCATATGAGGCTGTGCTTTAAAAGGCTACCATGCGCTATATTCATTTGAGTTGCATGCAACATGTTACCTACATGTACGTGTGGTAACCTTAACCCTTCTATACATGTATGTAGCCAAGTCATCATATGCCCTTCATGCAACTTTTTTGGCTGTAGGTCACTACATGTACATGCAGTGGTACTTCAAAGATAGGTAGTGATTTTAGTGGTTACCTAAGTTTTGCAAAGCAACCACATCCATTGTGTGGACAAGGAAACCACAAGCCAGCCTTAAGCTGGTTTTGGCCCCTACTGGCCTAACAAGGGATAATGGTTCTGGGGCTATGCCAAAGCTTCATACATGTAGGTTGGCCCATGCCCATTTAGTGTTTGCATTAGTTATCACAAATAGAATAACCTTATGGGCCCACTTCGTACATACATATATGGACACACCTCCCTTGACTACTTACATGTACATGTACATGTTATATACTATACTGTTGGTCAGTTGGCCTTCTCCCTATACAGTGGCCTTCTCCCTATACAGTGGCCTTCTCCCTATACAGTGGCCTTCTCCCTATACAGTTGGCCTTCTCCCTATAGGTGGCCTTCTCCCTATATTGTTGGCCTTCCCTAAAGGTTTTCATTTTTAGTATGCACGGCATTACATGTAGTACCTTGCTCTCATTACTGTCAACAGTAAGGCTCTCAACTGTAGTACTCCAAGCCTAGCTGGCAACAAGTAGACAGGCAATAGAATAACCCTGGGGCTCACCAAAAATGTACATACATGTATGGACACAAGTAGTAGTGCTGCACATCTGTTAACATACTATGAACTTCCAGGACACAGCTTTTCCCTAGGACAACCAGCAAAACCAGGCCTAGGGGTTGTATTTGCACAAAGATGCATGGCATTGTGCATGAGATTATTCACTGTATGTACATGTACAGACCTAGACCTTTTATCAGCACAGTCTGGCCACACAACAAAATTCATAACATTGGGCCTTTGTTACTTTGTACAAACATCGAAATAAGATAGGATCAGCAGGTGTTTATGTACACACACACACATACATGTACACACACACACACACACACACACACACACACACACACACACACACACACATTCACACAAACACACACATTCACACACACACACACACACACACACACACACATTCACACAAACACACACATTCACACACACACACACACACACACACACACACACACACACACACACACATCAGCTGAACGTGGGGGAGGAGGAGGCAGGAATAGGCAACATCTGCCAGTATCACTTACGGTTTCCAGTCATGCATTTGCTACAGATGTTACGTGTACAAGAAGCACACCATTACATGCATGTACTTCCTATAACACCAGGGATTTACCGTACCTACCCCCTGGTGTACACGTGGCATGTCACTTGCTGTTCTGTCAATTAATCCAGGGTTCACAAACATGCCATTTAACTGTACATATGAAGGGAAGACTTCCTACAATAATACTGCAGCAATGGAAGTAGAACATCATAACACAAACTTTCATGAATCCTTCAATTGTATTTAGCCAGTCAGACACTCAATGTTTTGGCATATACAAACTGCCACCACAACCTGTACAAAAAAAAACAAATAATACTTTCTCTTTTCCTCCTCCATTCAATTTCCTTACCTCCCCTTCCATCTCCCTCCCTCCTCATCCCGTCAATTTTCCTACCTCCCCCTCCCTCCCATCACTCTCGCTCCTCCTCTCTCCTTTCCTCCCCTTATCCCCATTCACCCCGCTGGCCCCGGCTCTCATCTTATAGCGCATGTCAAATGAAGTACTATCAGACTGAAAGGATTGTGTATGAAAGGAAAAAGGTAAGCTAGCTGGGTTTGTTTGTAAAAAACAAAATAAAACTGAATAATACCATGCTTTCCAGTGTTGTAAAGTGGTTTTAAGAAGACACTTATATTGGGTTGAAGAAAAGGACGTAAGTTAACCTGTTCTCTTCTACAGTATGCAATATGTGTGTTCAGGTGTATTCTGGTAATCACTGCATTTTTATTTCAGGGAGTTCAAGTGTCAGCTTAAATTGATTTTTTACATACAACGCTCACTAGCTGCAGGAACAATCAGAAGGAACAGTGCATGTGCATGGATGTCACTATGGATGTAATGTAGCGTTACTGTTGTGTTAATTTAACTGCAGGTGTCACAACAAAGCACTGTTGTACATGTACATGTGATCATGTTTCAAAAGATTCAACCACATGCAATGGCGTCCTAGGCTGGTTTGTTTCTCAGACACTCGATACCTCAGGATGCACTCGGATAGCTCACAACATCAACAACCATTCATTCATTATACTGAATCATACACGTAATCACATGCACACACATCCTATTTATCTCTAATCACTGAATGTTTCCGGACATCACAGTTCCTCCCCATTTCACACTGGTGACAGACCACCATCCCTTGTTGTCCATTCTCAACCCTGAAAAGGGATTACCAGCAGTGACAGCAGCACGGTTGCATTGGTATATGCGGTAGGCTAGCCCTGTCTTGATATCAGGTACAAGAGTACCACTCACCACACAAATGCTGATGCACTTTCACGTCTCCCAGTGGTGGCCGACATGCAGATGGCACAAATGGACGAGGAGGAAGGTGGGACATTCCCAACTACAAACCCTCCTGGTCGCAGTGGCAGAATTACGAAGAACAACAACAATTAAGGGACCTGGTGTTAGCAAGGGTGTTTCAGTCTATTCAGGAGGGATGGCCACCCAAAACTACAGAAGAGGTCCGGTTATAAAGCCATGCTTTGAGTAGAGACATGAACTATACATGCACAGCAGTACAATCCTGTGAAAGGGTACAGGGAGAGGTATAGGCCTGTACCACTGTTCACGGAGGGGTACAGGCCTGCTCAGGGATACAGGCATGTTCAAGGAGGGGTACAGGGATACAAGCCTGGACAGGGGTACAGGCCTGTACTGGCGGGGGGGCAGGGGGGGGGGGGGGGGGTTTACAGGACTGTACAGTGGGTACAGGCTTGTACAGGGGTAAAGGCGTGTACATGCAGGGAGGGGTACAAGCCTGGACAGGGGTACAGGCCTGTACTGGGGTGGGTGGGGGGTACAGGACTGTACGAGGGTACAGGCTTGTACAGGGGTGCAGGCCTGTACAAGGGTAATGGCGTGTACAGGGAGGGGTAGTGGCCTGGACAGGGGTACAGGCCTGTACTTGGGGGGGGGGGGGGGGGGGGTGTACAGGACTGTACAAGGGTACAGGCTTGTACAGGGGTGCAGGCCTGTACAAGGGTAATGGCGTGTACAGGGAGGGGTAGTGGCCTGTACAGTGGTACAGGCCTATAAAATTGTACAGGCCTGTACAATTTGGGGTACAACCAATTGTATTGATACATAGCAGTTGTTCATTCATGATGAACTCCACATACATATAGGTTTACCCATTGTCCTCTGTTTCATTCCATATCTCTTGTCTTTTGCTAGGCCATGTAGTAATCCCCATTTCAGTCCGTCCCATTCTTCATTGCTTTCATCGTCCCCCTTTAGTTCCTTCACAGAGTGGTCTCTAGTGGGTACACCCTTTCCAACACCTGTTCCTTCTGCCCTTTTCTTTGCACAACACGCCCTCTCAATTTGCCCCCATTTCCTGCAAACTTTGTTTCTGAACCTGCACTGTTGAGTATCATGCGCTCCTCCACACCTGTTGCAAGCCCCTAGGCCTGACTGTCTCCCCCTTCTTGGTGGTGCTGCCACTTGATGTACTTCAGGGTCTTGTTCCTGTTTTGTGACACTCTGCAACTGTTCTGCGCGTCTTTAGTCTCCCTTTCCGCTATTTCCGCTGTCTCCAGCACCTTGGCAAAAGTGAGGTCTGCCTTTGTGAGGAGTCTCTTCTGTACCCCCTCGTCCCTCATACCAAAGAACACCCTGTCTCTCAGCGTCTCTGATAACGTCGCACCGAACGCACAGTTCTGCAAACTTGCTGCATACCACATATCCCTCCTTTTGTCCCGTTTGTGGAACCGTACGTTCTGCGATGACTAGAGGTTTAGGCGCTACGTGTGTCGTTAAGGCTGCGACCAGTTGCTCGTACGTTCGGTCTTTCAATTTCTGGGGTGCTACGAGCGCTCGGAGCAGGCCAAATGTAATACAGGCGAGGAAAGCGTCCTTTTTCTGTTCGGCTTCCACTTTATTTGCCAGGAAGAAATGTTCTAACCGCTCGACGTATTAACTCAACCAGTCTTCCGTTGACGCGTCACACTCCCCTGCCATCCTTCTTAGCTATCCCATGCACCCTCGTCGCCCTGTAGACCTCAGGATGCACTCGGATAGCTCAGATCCAGCTACAGCTACGTGTAGGCCTACATCTCTTGTCTGAGCAGCCGGTCGAGGTAAGCAGCCTAACATCATTTCAATACATCGATCTGTCTTGCAGAAAACACAGACTCGAAGCTTTTAGTATTCCATGGCATGTACTAGTAGTTACCCCCGGCACGGGGCGGCACCTGGCCCACCACGCCCTCTGCTCGACTCCAGCTTTGCAAAATGCTGGCATGTCCTAGTCTCATTTTATTCACTATGGAATATCCTTGATTTTACTAAATATCTATGGCAACACATAGAAACGCCATTTAAAAATGGCGCCTTATTGCACCAAAACTGATTTACTATTCTTAAAAATGGTCCCCAAATTCTTCACGACAACATCCACTTTTTTTCATATATTATATTATTTGGATAGTTGTAGAATTGTTTCAGAGGGTGGCAAAAGTTCTAACCCCCCTCTGTTCATTAGTTATAACTAATGGAATATCTTAATTAGCATGATTTTTTTCCATTTTCTGTACAAGTCTATGGAATATCATATTTTCAGAAATGGTCCCAGAATTTTGGACGATACAAGGTATAAAATTTGAAATTGCCTACATTTAAACATCATTTAGAGTAGTATTAGAGGGTGGCAAAAGTTGCAGGTCTGTTAGTTAAGTAAATAATAATCAAGTTAGTAAAAATGCCATACATTCTCTATGGAACGTACCGCGGAATGAAATCCAAAAATTTACAAACCGCAACTTTCGTGTCCGTTGATTTCTCCATATGGGCAGATATCAAGTAATACGAATGGATGCAAGTGCTGTCAATGAGGATTGCGAAAACGGTTTTTAACCTATACTATAAAGATGCTGCATCTTGCAGCCACTCACGACAAACGTCTAGTAAATCAGTAGCATTAAATTGGGAATTCGCTAGGCTAGCGTTCTATCACCCAAAGCTTTGAATCCTTGATGGCCAGCTTCTAAATAGCTAATTGTGTCCGCTTCACTTCCAGCTTTAGAGTTGCCTCTTGCTCTTTGACGTTTCTTGTAACCTGCCCAATTTGATGCTACTGATACAAGTCACATTATAAATATATTCATGATACAAAATGACGCAATAATGACGTTTCAAATGCAATTCATCACGGAGGTTTTCATGCAGGTAACGGGCCGGCTCAGCTCTGATGGCAGGCGCTGATCCAGGAATTTAGGAGGAGGGGGGGGGGGGGGGGGGGTGGCCGGACCCAGGGGGTGGGTGCGGGCGGACCCAGGGGGTGGGTGCGGGAGGGGGATGTGGAAGTTTTTTTTACTGGCGGTAGATATCTATCATATCTTATGCAGTTATGCTGTAGTTATGATAATCCACGCCCTCATCGTATCAGATTTGTGATCTTTATTCACTGAGTTCATCAGTTTTGCATGTTTTCCGTCAAAGATGTCAAAGTGCAAGTCCACATTGGACTTTTTCAAGTTCAACTCGGAAAGAAATACTCAAAGGTTTTGATCACAGCGAGCCATCAGTATCTGGCCTACCAGTTACTTGTGTATCCTACGAGCAGTGTTGCCGCGAAATAACCTTCGTCCTTAATCGTCTATATCGCGATACATCGCGATATGAGCATTTAATCGCGATAGCGATATATTAAGTTATTCATGATCAATTATCGCTTGGTTATTAAATTTTGGGGTGAATAGTTATGGTTACCACGAAGGATATGGTACAGGTATACGTGTACTTACGCTAAATGTACTTGCTACCGCAGAGGATTTCATGAGCGTTGATCGCAAAGCCTTCAAAATTGCCGTATGGGAGACTTTGGATGGCACAAAAAAACTCAATTGTTTTCAGTTTAGCTACATGATAGCTTGCGCAATGTTCCCAAGCAGCCTGTCAGCAGAAAACAATTTCAGAAAATATGATCCATTGTTGTGGTGAAGGAATCATTAGTCATACGTCCCTACCATAGCTAAACCAGCAAGCAAGTACTTGTGTGCATTTTTGCTTAGGTATTTTAAAGGTTGCGCCCGTGGGGGCGTAGCATCTTGCATGAAAGGCTGCATTGCCAAATGTATATTTCTAAGGCAAAATTCAAACTGAACTGGTTTAACTATAACAGTAAAATGTTTTCATTGATATACCTAAATGTATGCTTATTCTCTGCTTGTTTCTAAATTTTATTTCTGTATATCTTTGTTTACGTCCGTACACGTTTATTACGCGATATGACTAAAGATTAATCGCGATATATCGCCTTTCGCGATATAAACATTTAATCGCGATATATCGCCTTTCGCGATATATCGCGGCAACACTGCCTACGAGTCAGAATCTATGGATAATGATGATACATGCAGATTCTGATCTGGAAGCAGTATATAGATCTCAATCAGCATCTAAATGACACGGGTAAAACCTCCTCTGAACTTTCTAACACTGATCATGCAGACATGACCAGTCAGAGGAATAGGATCCTGCTCAGGATGTCTGTACAAGATGCAATGTGACAGTCAAGAACATTATATGATATCAGAAAGAACATTAAATGATAATGAAAGATATCAGTACTGATATCTGAGCAAGACAGGCTTGCAGATGCTGTTTTAATTAAATACCATTGTGTGATTTAGTGTTGCTGGGGTAAGGAAAAGGAAACAGGCTAAATTTCAGAGAGGTTGGCTTCAAGATTATAAATGGCTCTAATATGAAGGATGTCTCAAGGAGGTTGGTGCCTGCCATGCATTTTGTTTCTATCTCAAAGTGAAAAGAGTTGTTTTGGTGCTTTTGCATTTACAAACCATAATATAGGTCCAAAAAAATATTCCAAATATATATTCCAAGAAAGATTCTCAGTCATTTACGATCAATTGATTGTGCAGAAGACATGGCTTAATTGAAACCCACTGTATTAATAGCAATGCAAAGAATTTTTGACGTTTTCCTTTAATTGGAATATTTAGGAGTATATTAATCATTCACACAAAAGCATCATAGAAAGATGTGTAGTGAACCTGTTTTATATCACTATACTGAGATCATGCAGTCATAACGGAATATTTTAACTTTCTCATGCAGTAAGATACAACTATATTCCGGGGGGGGGGCTAGCCAGCAGCCACCATATCCACCCCCCTGGATCAGCCCCTGTTTTTTAACGGCAAAGGAGGGTCCAAGTACGATTTAGTGATGGATCTAACATGTGACGACTCGGAAGCGAAATACATGTATATCAGTCCAGTGTCAGCGTACTACGAAATAGCATCGGCGCTAAGCGCCACGGTGACAATTAGGAGTTTTCCGGCTGTGTATAACGCATGTATACGTTCTGCTTACATGTGTTTAACGCATGTTGTAACCATGTTGTATACAGCGTTGGATAACGAGTGAAAGGAGACTGACATCCGCTCGAGGGTATACTGGGTGGATAACACCTATGTATAACGCCGTATGTGGAGATGATAACAAGCGTAAAACGAGATTATAACAAGCTTATGTAGAGTGAAATCATTTGTAGGTATACGATAATTCATGACGCGTTATGATGCATGCATTCTGGTTTATTGACTTGCATGCATTCTGGTTTATTGACTTGAGTACGAATTTAATAATAATCATTCAGATATGCAAACTAATGCTGTGTTCTCATTATTTAACCATCCAGGCTTGCAATCCAGTTGGGGGCTCCACCTGCAGGACAGATCCATCCACCCTTTCTTTTCTTGCTACTTTCCACAGATCTGTACCCCTTCTATCCAGCTCATCAATCCATTTATTCATCTTGTCTGATCTCCAGTTCGGCCTTCTTCTCGATATCTTTCCATCTTCCATAGTCTCTTCCTCAGACATCATACCCGACGTAACGCACTTCCAAGCCTCCTTTTCATCACTTGTAATAACCTTACTGCGGCGTTCCCAAAGCTAAGTGAAAGAAACTTAATTTTATATACATTACGAATCAATATCACCAACGTACTCTTTGCTGTCTAGCTCTTGCACTTATACTTCTTGTACGGCCCTCAGTTACTACTCGCTTGAGTGACTTCCTGTAGGTAGTGAGTGCTGCTGCATGCAAAATACAATATATCATACAACTATCAAACACTGCATATAGACTTACACTTTACTTGCTCGTATGGAAATTCTTTCAATTCCTGGCGAAGTTTTACACAAACAGCCTTGTTGTGAGGACTTTCGATGCTATATGCATACCAATACATATATAAAAGAAAATTCGAATGGTCTTCATGCTTACTTTTCATCAATTCTCAGCTGAGAGTCTTCATTGAAAGACTTCAACATTTTGTGTACACTGTTCTGTTCAATTGAAAGCAACTGCATGGATTATAGGTTATGATTTATATTTATAACTGACAAACCTGCAGAGACAATGGAGTGCGTCTTTTCCTTTTTGCAGGTGTTTCTGGGTCAGTTGATGCAGAGGTACCGGTGTCGTAGGCATGGTTGTCCCCCCCGCAAAATGTCCCCCCGGACATTCATGCCTAGGCACCGCTGTCCCCCGGACACTCTTTCCTAGGCACCATTGTCCCCCGGACAATTATGCCTAGGCATATATGTCCGCAGGGGACATTTATGCCTAGGCATAATTGTCCTACCCTAGGCACCAGTGTCCCCCCATGGGGGGGATACTGGTGCCTAGGATAGAATGTCCTACACTTTAAATACAGGCCTGGAATGTACAAGCATAAGTATAATACAACCAAATCGGATACATGTACATGCGTCTGCGTGCCCGTTCGTCGAGTCCTTGCGCATGCATGTGAAAGTACAAGTGTGCAAGGGTAGTTACGTTGTGTGCAGAGCAGCTAAATAGTTATTACTAAAGGCTCTCATTTTAAGGAAAGGCATTCTTGTGTAAATGTTTACAAATGTTAATCGTATGAAAATTCATGTACATGCAAGTATGATTTAACTTGTCCGCGTGGGTACCATGATATCACAAAAAAACATGCTTCATGTGTCAGACAGATATTTGCTGCATGCAGTGCAGAGCCATTTACCTTGTAAACACCTTTGCCAACTGACTCTTGAACTTTGTATACGATTTTTCTTTGCTGGAAGTAAGTGAACACCCAATATCAAAGTTACAGTCATGCTTCAATACATGGTGGTCGCATGCATATATCCATATACAACGATCAGGAGCATATCCATATCCATAGAGGTTTCCGTGTCAGGGGCGCATCCAGGAATTGGGAGCGGGGGGGGGGCACAGGTGAGGGTGTGGCAGGGGGTGGGGCAAAGCTGGATGCGGAGCCGCCCCGGGGAGGGTGCGGGAGGGGGGCACCCCTCCCGCCCAGCTAGGGGGTCTGGGGGAGCGCTGTAAGCTCCCCCAGCGGGGTCTGGGGCTCCGCCCCAGAAGCCAACGCTTTTTGCGTTGAAAACCCCCCCAAAAGTACGTAAAAACTGCTCCAAAAACGTTATAACTCTTCTACGTAGATAAACTCTATTATCTCTGCGTGACGTGGCACCGAAGTTGGCCGGTCCGGTGGTGCACTTCGATTATCAGCATTGTGTACAAACGATTATAATATCATGCATCCAATGGCAAACCTTCTTTGCTTGGTCGCTTTCGACTCCGAGGCTCCATCTGGTCAGTCCAGAATAACTTCAACGTCAAAAGAACCAGTGAACTATAATATTAATTTTGACGGTATGGATTTGCTGCATAGGCCTACCTGCTGCTATTGAAAGATTTGACTTGTATAGGCGCCTTTGAATTCACTCAAACACACAAATTATTACAATTCCAGCTGTCGCGGACGTTTTAATTCAGAGCACGTGTATGCCTGCCCGATGTTCTAGACTGCATGGCTCCGCACCGGCTGGCACTGCTGCCTTTGCACGTACATTTAACCGTTTTCGCACATACTATTAATCGTGTAAGGCACCGCCCCTTAGCTATGAATATTTAATTTCTATTTG
>OX442417.1:16421974-16564770 GCA_949361645.1 Spongilla lacustris
ACCGGCAGCCTCTAGAGCTTGCACTTTGTTTTCAAGCGAACTTAACTGCTGGCAGATTGGTTCAAACTTCTCATTGATTTTAGAGACCTCGTTGGCGACCAGTGATTTGATATCACGCCACATTGCAGCGACAGGATCTGCTGGAGCTGGTGGTCTACCACCGCGAGAGCTGACAGGAGAGGCGAGCTCGTCGTTAAAAGGCAGTGCTAAATAGTATAGCGTGCAAAAAGATGGAGCATTTTGTTGAGTACACACCCACATGCATGCACGCGTACCTGCAGACGGTATTCTGGCCGGAGTTGTTTCAAATTCACTAACTGGATTGGTACCTATCCCAAGAAAAAACATAATAGCATCATCGAGAGTTCCTGCATGTGAAACATACGAGAACGTCGTCTTCCAGCTGGACTGGATCCATAGAACGATTCAACATTTTGTAACCCGAACTCAGGTGAAGTTTGAGAGTCACCGAAACCACAAGGACCCGAATAGAGAGATCGCCTTGGTGAGTAAGCATATTCTTCCATTGTTGAGAGTCTCAAACAGCTGAAAGACAATGAACCACTCTCTGCAGCTGCCTATGCGCACGCGCATGCATGACGCGTCACCAAATTTTTGAATTTCAAAATCTGCCTAAGACAAGATGGAAGAGACGAATAAACGGTACAGATGCTGGAAGTGTCAACAATACTTGTCCCGTTCGGTCTATTATCGGCATTTAAGACGAAACGGATGTTCGGATACCAGAAAAACTACGTCACGAGAAAGTCAAAAGCAGCGCAGCGTTGACATGGAAGTAGAGAGCTTCCATATCGGAAATGATAGCAATGCGCTGTGTAACAAAGATCACACTTCCGCGACAGACTCACACCTCCCTGATACCTCCCAGGAAACGGAGCTGGTACTCAAGAAACTGAAGTTGTCCTCGATTCAGATCATAATGAGCAAGACGAGAACTTACTTTTTGACACTTCAGACTATCGCAGTCCCGAAGGCTCCGAGTGTAATGGTTGGTTTGCTTCTAATGATAAACTGTTTCCAGTTAATGCCATATGTCTGTTCCTTAATTACTATCAACTTAAGTTTCATGTACCCGACAGAGGAATGCAGCTACTCATCTCTTTTTTAAAAGTCATTTTTGCTCTATTATCATTAATGGTCCCATCTAACTCATCATTAAAGCAAATAATGGATCAATTTCCTTCATCACTCAGTGTAATGAAAACAAGATTGAATGTGGTACAAGGACAACTTGTGCAGTATGTTATGTGCCCCAAGTGTGATACTTTGGGTGGTGAAGCAAAGGCCTTGATATTGTCTAATCAGCAAAAGTGTTTACACATACCATTTCCTAATCATCCACATCACAGCCGTAGAGTTGCTTGTCAGTCATTATTACTCAAAACCATCAAGTTTTCTGAAATGTCTAAGACTTTACCACAAAAAACGTACATATATAATAGCATATTAAACACATTAAAAGACCTTCTAAGACGAAGGAACTTTTTTTCAAAGTTACATGGGTGGATGTCAAGAAGTTGCGCTGAAAAATATGTTGACATTTATGATGGTGCAATATGGAAAGAGTTTATGGTAGTAAATGGAAGACCTTTTTTGGACATACCAAATAATTTAGGGCTAATTCTTAATGTCGATTGGTTTAGACCGTATGAACACACACAGTATAGCATTGGTGTAATTTATCTTGCCATTCTTAATTTGCCAAGAGCAGAACGATACAAGTTAGAGAATGTTATAATTGTAGGGTGCATTCCTGGTCCAAAAGAACCCACCACTATGAATTCATATTTAAAACCACTTGTGGATGACCTGCTAGTCCTCTGGGAAGGAATACCAATAGCTCACACCTCATGTGACTTTCCTGTAGTTATTCGTGGTGCTTTACTTGCAGTGTCCTGTGACATACCAGCAACTAGAAAAGTTTGTGGATTTTGTGGTCATTCAGCTACTATGGGGTGTTCAAAATGTTTAAAAAAATTTACCTGTGTGTCATTTGGTGAGAAGCTAGACTATTCAGGCTTTGATAGAGATACTTGGTCTGAAAGAAGTATAGAGCAACATTTACAGGCTATAAAAGAAGTTGAATCTGCAAGCACCCCTACTCAAGTAGAACAAATAACAAAAAAGAATGGAGTTCGATATTGTGAGCTTGTACGTCTTCCTTACTTTGACATTAAAAGACAGCATGTAATAGATGCTATGCACAATATGTATTTAGGAACAGCTAAACATGTTGTAAGCATATGGAAGGATATGGGACTTTTAGGAAATTCTGAGTTTGACATTATACAAACCAAAATTGATACTATGCTAGTTCCAATTGGAATTGGAAGAATACCATATAAAATAAGTTCTAAATTTAGTAAACTCACTGCAGACCAATGGCGTAATTGGACAAATATTTATTCATTGTATGCACTTAAAGGAATTCTACCAGAAAGGGATTATAGATGTTGGGCAATTTTTGTTGAGGCATCAATTATCTTATCCCAATCATCACTGTCATATCATGAAATTCTTTTAGCAGACACCAAACTGATTGAATTTTGTAAAATGTTTGAAGATATATATGGAAAGACAGCATGCACACCAAATATGCATCTGCATGCACATCTGAAGGAATGTATATTAGACTACGGGCCCATTTCTTCTTTCTGGGTATTTCCATTCGAGCGATATAACGGAGTCATGGGATCCTTCGTCAATAATTGGATGACTCCTGAGATGCAGATGATGAGAAAATTTACATCCTACCAGAATATACTTTCATATGCAAATGCCTCACCACTCAATTGTCCCCTTCAGGATTTCATTCAATCGTGCATGAATTCAGAATGTAACGTTGGATCCTTGCAGTCAACAATGGGAGATGTTTACAAGCAAGAAATGTATGCCAAAAATATTCATGATATCAAAATAAATGCAGTATTTTCATCCAATCATCACACAATTCGTTCTAAGTGTTATGAAAGGTATTTAAATGACACAGAACTTACTGCTTTGTCAGGTGTGTATCACATATTATATCCCAACATGAGCCAATCAGAGACAGTTTCTCGCAGGCATTTGGTTTGCAGTGATATAGATGTACACGGAGAACATTTTTTGTCAGGAAAATCCAAATCTCAATGTTCAGCAGTGGTTATGGCATCCTGGTATGATTCAAATGGGCATGTCAACATACACACTGGTGTATCATATAGATTTGGAATTGTACAGTATTTCTTGAAACATGCACATCGCATTGATGTTCAGGCTGAACCCAGCACTATCCCTGAGACAGATCATTTGTTTGCTAAAGTTGCCTGGTACGGAAAGCATCCTAGGGAAGATCACTTCCCTTACCCAATTAGAGTTGTGACAACATTGTTTGACACTGAAGGTACAGCATCCTTTATACCTGTGAGTCGAATAGCCAGTAGGTGTGCTGTTTCAAACAATCAGTACATTATGTTTGATTACGGAGAAGATTGTGTTTCTGTTGTGTGTCCACTAATAAAGCACACTTATTAGAATCATTGAAAATATGACTTCTCCTTTATTTGTTTTATGTATACTGATTTATCTGATTTCATTTCAATATTAAAAATTAAATAAAATGTAATTTATTGTACACTTAATATATGCAACGCACTACATGACAATGTAACACCTGCGTGTATAACGAGCATAAGTGGACTGAAAACACCACGTTAAACATAGAGAGTATCATGCGTTATACCCTAAAGTGTATAACACGTGTAATCTGAGCAAAAAACAATCGGCGTGTATAACAAGCGTACATAGACTGAAACACCACGTTATACTAATAGAGTAACATGGGTTATACGCTAAAGAGTATAACACGCGTAACCAGTCCGAATACACAAGTTATACCACGCATGTATATGTAGTGTGTACACATAAATGTATAACAAGTGTATAACTGGCGAATACACCCTGTGGATAATTTCAATTTGGCACTGTGCGCATATCTAGCTCGATAATACCGTAACTATTTACCGGACTTAAAAACCGACGCGGCCAACGGTTGCTAATGCTTGCCACTTGCCAGTGTTCTTTAGATATATTGCGAATATCATAGGCGGCCCCAGCATCTACCGAGGGGAGGGGCCAAACACACGAGGGGCGCCAAAAGGGGGCGTGACTTACGATACTTCAGATACGCGCGTAACCATTTGACTCTGGATTCTTGCTAATAATGCATGCGAGCTAGCGCTAGAAGCTAAATTATGCTCTGTATGTTGTAGTCACTTTGTATTGTAGTAGTTTTAGGGATCGGGGGTTGGGGGGAGGGGGCGCCATAGCCTGGGGAGGGGGGGGGCCAAGGCCCCCTGGGCCCCCCCTCCGGCCGCCTATGAATATGGTTAAGATCTATTGCCTACAGGAGGAGGAATTAGGCTTACCATTTTTTTTGTACCAGGGTCACAACAAGTGTTAATAACAAAAGTAAATAGTCACGTGATACTTTTTAACTTTCAGTATATATTGAAAATAGTTGTACACTATACGTACGTTGTCAAATTTCCATTTGAGCTCATTGTTATTGAAATATATTCAAGTGAACAAACAGTACAAATCTATAGAAGCATAGATATTAGAGTAGAAGGATTGGAAACGGAGCACGTGAGCCATAGAGCCCTGTACATTGCAAAGCGCGGACTCCACGATGGTGCTAATTCGATGAAGTGACGCCTCGCCCCTCTTGAGAAGAAAGTAAGTTGAGTGCTTTGTCGAATCTGATAGAAGAATACGATAGCGCAAAATGCGTACATTCGGGCAAACTTATCGCCATGTTTATAGCCCTTTTAGAACCCAAGATACAGAATTTGGAGGGCATACCATATTTTTAACAACTAACCGATACAACTCCCCTGAACTTATCTTTCTTTATAAAGAAGTAGCATGGCCAGATGCAGCACAAAATTTTACGTACGGTGAGGTGTGTTTAAAGCGTTTAGGTTGGAGGGTCTTGGACCCACATTGACATCGCCATGAACTAACCGATAAAACTACTGTGGTTAAGCTTTATTTCGATTCGAACATTTTTTCCAGATAGCTACACCAATTCTACGTACGGTAGGCACCATTCGCCCGTAACCAAGCTCTGGGTTTGGTCGTGAAAAAAATTCTAAACGGGTGATCCATTTTACTAATGCCATAATAGTACGAGGGGATTTGTATCGTGAAGGCTATTGATTATCGTTTTTGTTTAGCTGCATTATGGTGGGGGGTGGGGGTGGGGAGTTGTGATCGCTCTTTTCTTTTCACATTGTTTAGAAGAAAAACTGGACCAGTAGGTACCAGTAACTTCATCGATGAGTGAAGCGGTCTGAGTACGAGGAGCATCGAGGAGTCGGCGCGTGAAGCAGTGTTAATTGAGTCCGTTTCCAATCCTTCTACTCTAATATCTATGGTATAACCAACTTGGGCTTGTGCCAGTGACTCACGTGATCTTTTCTTGCGGCAACGATCAGCTAGCGATAAAGATTGCGAGAGAAACCTTCCAAAATACTATACAAAGCCCGGGAACTGCAAAATATATATCGAAATTACCTTCTGCGCGTCCAGGCCAGTTCAAGAAGATCCCTACTGTGAAGAAATTGTTAGGGAAGTTTGTTACTGTGGCTGCAATAAGGGATGCTCTAGCATCAGGTGATGTTTTGTTCATTGATTACTCAAAACTACTTGCATTGGTAACTTAATTTATACATATAGGGCCATATAGCTAATGGCTAATGTACTTCTTGATCTTGGTCTGCTCCACCTGGTTCGCTGCAGCACACACTTCAGAGGCTGTCATGGATAGATGGGAAGGGGCAAAAGTGTGTACGCAGGTAGCATCCCAAACCAATAATCTGCCATTTGACCCAGGAACCATGGTGATTCCATCAGGGCACTTACCATCTGCTCGATCATGATAAGTGGGCTCTAGCCGAGAAGGAACATTGGCAGAAGACAAAGTCCTGTGCAGAATGTCATTAAGCATGGCAATTTGAAACACAGAAACCTTACACACACACACACACACACACACACACACACACACAGGTCCAGGGAGACTGTGAAACTGTGTCGGGCCGCGATTGCTCTCTTTGTAGCATCGATGAATCAGGGTGTTGTAGTGCAGGGGTCAAGTTACGTGCAGTAAAGGAGAAGTGCAATCCCATTAAGCAGCCAGCGACAGATCTCACCTGTTTGTATTTGTGTGACATGCTCGCCTTGGTGAGAGCTGCCAGTTGTAGCTCCTGGTTGTGCTGACAATCCTGATGTCCCGATGAACCATGGGTTGGTGGAAGATTGATGTCTGGTCCAAAATGCAGGGTTTGTGACAACCATACTAGCAAAACCTCCTTTACTGCATCCCAGCTGAGGGCCTGTTGATTGTCTCTGGTTGCAGCCTGCCAGAAGAAGCTGCAAAAGTACGCCGAGAAGAGCTGGCAGATAATTGACTGGTATTTTACCAGCTCCAGTGTGGTGATATTCCAGGCCACCAGTCAGCTTCAAAAGTCGCAGACTTGGGTGTCTGTTCTGTCCCTTTTGCTTCCTGGGGAGTGAGGAAGGAGGTGCTGAACCCCTACCTTGACAGGAACCAAGGGAAACGCTTGTTCCCATGTGGTCACCCACACCTTAATGCTGGTCAAGGTAAGGAGGTTAAGGGGGAAAGAAGTTTGTCAAAATGGGCATACTTACCCCTCTTGACTTAGGTAGGAAACATGGTGGTGAAGGGGGCATTGAGGAAGCTGTGGTCCCACAACCTAGTTGAAGTGATGGTGCCTCTTATTACCACTTGGTCTTTCTACGTGTATCTGAGTCGCTGGACGAGCTGCAGGATCTGGATGTGCTTGTGAATGATGTGGATCGTCTGTGGCCTCTTTTCCTGGTGAAATGGAGGATACGGGGGGGGGGGGGGGGGGGGGGGGGAGTTGGTAGTCCTCACTCAGTCAGACCTGATCAGGCTGGCTGATGATGAAAAAATCAATACCAATTAACGAATGTATTTATATTTGGCGAACGCAAGGGGGAGGGGGACCCCCCTTTTCGCATTCCAATTTAGGTCACGCACTCCTCTTTGAAAGTCTAGCTACAGTCCTGCCGCTAGCTGGCCGTTTGAGTCTCTGTCGCCGGACGTTTCGTGATGGGACCGCGACCAGTGTCTCCTCCCATGCTGGTTGGTTGTCGAGGCTGCTCTCCGAAGAGTCACTGGAGCCGTTGGCTGTGGGCGGCATGACTGCCGATAGCTGGGCTTTTTAATTACACATGTAGTTATTGATGATGGTTATAGCATCTCGTACTCAGACCTAATGCATTACAATCTAAAGTACTGGGTACGAGCCATACACATCAATGCACGTGCAATAATGGCGGCCATGGATCAACGCAGCATGCCATATTGTGTGAAGCAAGCTAACCCCTACAACTGTCTACGATGCAGCAGATTATGCAGGAACTTTGAGGCAAGCTTTCAGCCGTTTATATCATTATTTATCTTATATCCCGTATAGGTACTAGGTTTAGCTTGCGTCAGCTCGTTTTCATCAGCCTGCTGTTCGAGCTAATAGCGATTGTCCACAGGTTAGTTTCACCTACGTACGGTCACCAAATACGCCTAAACAATTCGTGTGTACAGTACGTAATTTTATACACGACCACTGAATGTTAAAAATAAACGATCGCAAAGTGCGCGTGTCGGTCTTGACACTAATCAGGCGTAACTACACCTTTGAAATACTTATACCTAATTAACTTGTTCTTATTAGAGCGTGCTATGTCATGCCGCGAGAAATGCGGGCTTGCAAATTAACAAAACAAATACAAGCTTATATTTTACTGTGACACTGGCTTGAGATATGTGAGGCTGCTTCTACGCGTGTGTGTTGTTTGTTATTTTGCTAGCCAATTTATGTATCATGAATTAGAAGAATTCCTGTTTCAGTATAGGCATTTCCCCAGACCCAATGCTGATATTTAAGGCTACACCAGACTACTTGTGTGAAGTTTCGGACAAAATGTATACACTCGATATAAGCACCACGTTTGTTCCCTGTGCTTATAACGAATTTGTGCTTGTACCAAATGTGGTTTTGAGGTATAATTATTCCATATGAATTACATTACGGTAGGTACACTTAAACCACTAAACAAACTCGATAGGGATCTGGATTGTAATGGCTAGTTACAACGGTTTTTGTGCTATATCATTGTTTTTATTTGTCTGGGTACAAGATAATCAAATAACCGGACGGGAACGATCAACGGGATGAAAGAGGGCGGTGTATTTGTCTCATTGGTGCATATTTATAGTAACTTATCGTAGTGACGTATTGTAACTCCAACTAGCGTGACGTCAAACAACACGTAAAATTACATTACGTATGGCCAAAATTAGGCGTTTAGGTCCGGAGACAAGATCCAAAAGAGGTTTATTGCTTGTTTCTACGCTAACACGATAGGTTATTGCCAGAATTTGTTCAAGCGCTACCTATCCGATCCAGTTGAGCATGTCTATGTTGTTTTTAAATTCCAAAACCTTGTCAGAAAAAAGTGTCCCTTTTCCGATAACAGTATTACCCTCTCAACTCTAAACAAACGCAGGTCCTCGGCAGAAGTGGTTACAAGGCTGACAGTAGCTCCAAACATTATGTAGGGAGTTGAACTACTAGGTACACCGCTATTTGTGGCTATTGGAACCCTTCGAATTTCACGGACGCGGTGTTAAAAATATACTTATAATTATATTCCTCACTGACCAATCAACCCAACGTCGCAAGCCAAGACAAAATCATACATGTTTTATGATTCAGTGTGTTTCCCACAGAATGGATTAAAGTCCGCTGATAAATAATTGATGATATTGAGCACTGCAGTATCGCCCAGGTTAGGGGAGGGGAGGGGAGGGGAGGGGGGGCTGCTGATTGAAAACAGTGGGGGTGCTGTTCGTTGCGTGTGTTAATCGTGATTATTTTGTATGGTCGCTCGCTCGGGCATGGGAGATCCGTGCATCACAAGTGAATTAATTATATGAGCATGTTCGTTTTCTGGGGAATTCAAACAGTGTGAAGTGCCCTGTTTTTGGTATGCTGCGGGAAATGCTGAATGATTGGAGTTTTGGTTTCACGATGTAATGATGTCATCATTCTTCACAACAACCTTGCACATAATTTACCACTCTAGAAACAATGGTTTTGTATTTAAAGAGCTAATTTTCATCAACACAATGATTGTGTCTCACGAATCATTTGAAACCTCCAGCTTGAGTTATAAAGCATTGGAGATATAAAGAGTATCATAAAATTTAATGCTTGATGCTTGTGTGCAAGCATTCTATGGCAAATGTTTGGGTTTGATTTCCATGCATCAATCAAATCACCTATGTCTTTATTATCTATAATCAACTGTTTTCTTTTGTGAAGTTAGCTATTTTCCCACGTAAAATATTGAGGAGGTAAATATCACATTGTTACCAATCGTAGTATGAAAGACTTATACTGTCAAATTCACAATACATAGTCCATCTATTTTGTGTAGTTTTTGTGTGCATTATTAACATGCTTGTTTGGAAATATACCATTATTGGTGCATTATTAATGTCTATTGTCCTGAATGTCTACCCGGGGGTACAGTTGTATACCCGGGTGGACAGCAAAAAAAGTTATTGTCATTTGGTCACGGAAGGGACCTAGTGGCATTTAACGGTACTGGCTTATAGTACAAGTCTTTTCAGGATTGGGCCGAGATAAGCAAGGCTTAAATCAGTTTGGTACATGTAGAACGAGCTGTGCTAGGTGGACCTATCGATTACGCTCCGTGCAGATCGTTCGGAGCATAATGGGTAGGTCCACTAACACTGGTCATTTTATGAGTACTGCTTATCTCGGCCCAATCCTGAAAAGACTTGTTCTGTAAGCCAGTACCCTTGAATGCAGCCAGGTCCCTTCCGTGACCCGAACGACAAACTTTTTTTGCTGTCCACCCGGGTGTCGAATTGTACCCCCGGGTGGACATTCAGGACAATAGACATAAACAAGCTTGTTGGAAATATACCATACCTTCAGTTCAAGATACCAGCTTTTCATTACAAAAAGTCCTTTCTGTTAGCAATGATTACAATGCATACTGTTTTATTATTGCAGAATTCACAACATATGTGGGACAATAATATAGTCAACTGAATTGACCATACAAAAAATGATGGTGATCTTTTCCCAGGATTATTAGCAGTAAACCGCACTTATGGTTTTTTATTTTCAGAAATCAAATGGTATGTAATAACTATTCTTGTACCTTTAATCTTAAAATTTATGGAAATGTTTGAGCTTTGGATGCCTCTAAAATGGTATGTTTTAATAGGAATCATTTCATTAATATTTTATTATTTATTAAATTACTATTTAGTTTAATAGTTAGGCTGTACATGGAGTTTAACTTTTTTAGGTGTATCTTATGTATTTGTTTAATCAATATTTAAGCTCACGTTAATAGAGCATTTGTCAACAATCTTAAGTTAATAAACTGCTTGTGGTTAATTAATAAACCCTTGATTGTGAAACACCCTCTATACAGTTAGGATGTCTAGTGGTGCTGTGGGAACCCAATGGGATCATCCTGGTGTTCACAGTGGAGAGATAAAGTGGAGGTGGTAACTACTCTTCCATGGCGACAGTTGCTGTTCCCACGTTCCCCAGTTACCTTGGCAGCCAGATAATGCCACCACACTGTAGCTTCAAGAAGCATTGGTTCCACCACAGGACAAACTGTCTTCTGACACACAAGTAGGTTTACAGCATGTCTTTTGCCTGATTGAGAAAGCTGTGGGCTGTAAACTCATTTTTCTGAGGATCAGGAGTGTATTTATTTCTATGTCTACTTTATTGTATATTGAAATCTTGATTTGTTTTATTTTCGCAATGTACTGGATTTAGGGACCATTTAGAAGTTTATTAATAAATTCTGCCAAGTTGATGTTTTTATAGTTCAGAGAAATGTTTGAGCTTTGGATGCCTCTAAAATGGTATGTTTTAATCAAGTGTTATTAGAAGGAATTATTTTAGTTATACTTTGATTTTATTAAATTATTTATTAAGACCGCTCACGCCCCACAAACATTTTGCTACCCAATTGGGCCCTTGGTAAACCAGCTGCCTTTGGATTGTCAGCTGGGGCAACTGCGTTGTCCACTGAAGAGCATAAACACAGAAAATGACCCCAAATGCAATGCCTTGGGGTGGTGTTGTATACCTCTGGTTGCAGGGTTGTATGGTGCTTGGGGAAAAGAAGCCATAGATTCATATAGAATGCTTGCCTCCCGTCTTGCCAGAATATCGGGCAAAACAAAATCAGCGGTGCTGTCTGAGCTGTACAGTAGGCTCAACCTGCACCTAGTGAGAGCAAATGTGACAGCGATCCTTTCCAGGTCACAGCTCTTTGCTGGTGGACAAAAGGGTCCATAATTAGACAATACCGTAAACCCAAAAAAAAATCCATTGCGGCTAGATGCACCATGGCCTCATTAAAATGGCATTTTTTTTTTTTTAGAGAGCAAACTGTCTTCTGACACACAAGTAGGTTTGCAGCATGTCTTAGCCAGATTGAGAAAGCTGTGGGCTGTAAACTCATTTTTCTGTGGAACAGGGGTGTATTTATTCCTATGTCTACTTGCGATTCATGAGGACTGAAAATCAGTGACTTAAAAAAATCTAGGTTTTCAGTTAGGACAGTTCCAAAGCAGGGGGAGGATGTGCCCCTCTCACACAAAGTTTTAATATGTTTCTTGGTTTATGTAGCTTCGTACTTGCACTAGTTGGCTTTGCTATGTACATGTAACTATGCTATTGAACCATATGAATTATAATACTGCACGTAGGGGAGGAGTGGGTTAGTTGAGCCACTTTTTAGGTTTTGGTTTATACTGCCTCTGAGGCTTGGTATTAAGCAGAGGTTAATAGTCTGATGTAAAGAGGCATCACTTGGGTACATGTCGTAGGAATGTTAGAGACTGCGGATGTACGTGAGAATAGGGACATTATTAAAAATCAACAGGTGTCAAATGGCACAACTAACCCAGCCAAGTGGGTTAGTTGTGCCAGGTACATGGGTCAGTTGAGCCATATGCTGCCTTCAGCCAAAGTTAGTTGCATTGCGCAAAAAACAAAAGTAGGCCTAGGCCTTACGTTGTCAAATCATTGATCAAAGCAAATTCAAACACTAATGCATGACACTTTTTCAATGAGAGCTCTTGAAATTGATCGGCAAGTGTTTTTATAGTCATTTTTCCTTTTAGAAATAAAAACAGAATGCTTCTGAGATAGCTGCATAGCCAAATAAGCATAGCTCACTATTTCTGTTACATGAATCAATAAATCATTTAATGCCATACAATTGCAGCTAAAGTGTATGGCTCAACTAACCCCCTTTGCAAATGGCTCAACTAACCCCACTACTAACTTTTCCTGTAACTACCTAAGTTGTATAAAAAGGAAGCAAAGTATAGAATTCATTATAAACATAAATATAGCTGCATACATGTACTTTCAAACACCCAAGACTGAAACAAGAATATAGTCATTGGGTAGAAATTATGAGGGCACAAACCGTAAAAACAGAATTTCACTCTGATCATCAAAATTCTTATTTTTGAATTTCATATTCTGATGAATACTAAAACAAAATCCTAAAGTAGGACAAAAAGCTAGTCATAACATTTAATGCCAACTTATGTTAACATAATTCAATTATGTTTCTTCATGACGCTAAAACAGGGGGTGGCTCAACTAACCCACTCCTCCCCTACATTTATTGGACATCAGAGTAATAAGCTGCATCGTTAGTGGTCAGCTTCAATGATTAGTATGTCCCCAAAAAAGTAGAAGTCTGGGGAGGAGGGAAGGGAGAGGTGTAATTGGAAGGACAGTGCAGAACACAGTGGCAGGGGGCTATCTTGTGCAACAGATGGTTATCATGTCCTCATTTCCCCTTTGCAGCTCCTTCAACTATTAACCAGCACTGCTTGTCCACTGAAACACGAATTTGTATATGTGAATTTGCATTGTTGAGTGTTTTCCATTTTTGAATTCTCTTGTTAATATTGTTGGTGGGGATCTCTGCACGAGCTTAGTTAAACAGATCACCATTGCATTTGACTGCATGGTAAGAACATACTGGTCCTACGTACTGTCGAATTAGACGATGCACACCACATTCAGGAGAATATGTTCCTAGCATCGGGCAATCGAAAAGAACTGGGTGATTATGTATTTATATGGTTGGTGGTGATCTCTACACGAGCTTAGCCTTACATGATCTGGTCAGAACGTACCGGTCTTACCGTTGAATTAAGAACTGAGAGGAGAGGACACCCGCCGTTCATGGGCGCTTAGCTATGAGCATGTATAATATATATATATTATATATATATGGACCAATCGATACACGAAGGAGGCACTGTTTATCGCGAGGTCCAGCTGCTTTGTTGTGCTATAAATACATTCTTCCACTAAGCCTAGCTTACGGCTTTTAATTCGATGAATGAAGAGTAGTGTATCAGTATACGTAGGTAATTGACGCAAACAAGCAACAACGAGCCATAGAAATCGGTTTTATTTCGTCGATCTAACGAGCCAATGGGATCGGCCATAGAAACAATCTATTCTATTTATAGCACACGCTTGATTATAACATTTCTGTTACAGTTTGTAACTGCGAATCTCCGTAATTCTCAGTAAAGCCGCCTACGTGTGCTGTGCCGCGCACAAGTTTTGATGTTTCGTGTGCTGCGTGCACGGTTATTTAGATGTCGTTATTTATGGCACTAATCACCCGCCATACCCCCCCCCCCCCCCCTCATAGCGATTTGGTTGGGGCCGACTGGCCTATAAATAGCGCTAGGGAATTGCTCCCCCCCCCCCCCCCCCCTTTCAAGGCCCCATTTCACTAGTGATTCGGGTGTACCCCCTAGTGAAATAGGGCCCGCACATTATTATTGGTTCAACTGAGTGTACGTGTACTGATATGCATACAAGACACAACTCACAAACTATCTGTCTTTCAAACACAACAAGTTGAAGTATTTCCGCCGTTTTTGTGCTAGATTAAAGCATGCATTCTGCAGGTACAATGAAGAATAATGACATGGTGCCTCCCAGTGTTGCGGCGGCCCGGCCGTCCTGTAGCCATCATTAATTTTTGCATTTCAATTCGTGCAATTGTCGCCCAATAAATACATTTTGCTGCAGCTGGTAAAAGCCAATCTGATTACATTTATAATATTCATTGAACTCGATTATATAACATGCCAAAATTCATTGCCGCATTGCATAATATGCATGCCTGTACAAAAACTGTGCGGGTTTGGTACCCGACCTTCCGCCAATGCACGCTATACGCCCAACATTGAACAAGGTGCCACCCTGATAGTATATGTTGTAGTTGTGTAAGGAAATGTTCTGTGAATTATACAAAGTTGATGGGTGGAAACTTCAGCACATTAAGAACTTTGGGGGAGAATACATGTGTAGTAGAGGGCATCTTTGATGCTTGTTGCAATCATGTTTCTGTTACCATTTCTGAAGGTTTTGAGTTTTAAGTATTTGTACACCGTCACCTGCAGGATCAGCTGGGGAACCAATAGCAAAAGAGGACGTAGAGAGACTCAGGTGAGCACAAACTATACCAAACATGTTTAAATTGCCACACCTACGCGTATTTTGAGAACTAGGGAGCTATTATATGTTACCTTCAGCCAGGTCCCCAGACTAAGTGTTAATTACATCAACAGGCAAAGTTAACCCGCGTAAGCCTTTGTACAGGCAGGAATAGCGAAGGGCATATAAAAAGGAGAATTCGATTTCTTACCGATCTCTGCATATGAAGGAAACGAATATTGACTAAGAAAAACAGAATCAGTTATTTCGACTAAAAGCTATTCTGAAATCGGTAACCTGCTATTCTACTACATGCATAGTCGACCGAGTAGGTAATCACAAATAATCTAATAACCTACAAAACCTGAAAGTCGTATGCTAGCTAGTGCTTGGGTTGAAAATATAAAGGTTATCCAAAAGTCCATTGCACATTTACTTACATTAAGTCAAAGTACAAATTCTTTCCAAGAGTGCGTGTAATTGGCGTTAATTTCTTTGAACCCTCTATATACAGAGCCATGAATAGTGTAGATAAATGTTGATAGCCTCGCCATTGGCATAAAGATCACTTCCCATTAGCCTGAGGTAGCCAGCCTCGCCATTAGGCATAGCTTGAGAGCCTCGTGGTGCGAGGTAGCCAATATGGCCTAGTGTAGTGCTCGAAATGCTCTGTTTGGGATGTCCCCGTTGGGCCATAAGAGGCCTCCTAACCTGTGGCCATGAAGCAGGTAGCCGTTGGTAGTGTGCGATGTAGTAAAGAGAAGCGTGAAGTGTGTGCGGTGTGGACCTGTTGTGCGTACGAGCTAGCTAGGTCCCCAAACAAAGGTGGTGCTGTCTGTGAATTAACTATTAATAATTTCTTTTCTTTAGAACATAAAAATGTTTTCTTTTGAAGAGTGCGAAAATGTACCTGTGCGAGGTAGTCGAGGAGGTCTAGTGAAGGTGGAGGGTAGGGTTGTGTGGGGACGAGGACGAGGAGTGTACATGTTGGATGATAAGGATAAGTGGAAGAGATGGACTGATGGAATTGTTGGAGCAGTGGCCACACTAGGTGTGTGTGGAGGAAGGTTAGTGAAAGTGGGAGGTTGGAAGAATAATGTACACAGTAAGGAGGTGATGGTGTGGAGAAGAGGGAGGTGGTCCCTCATGTCAAACATGTTGGTAGGTTGTGAGAGGTCCTGTGTAGTTAGTGTTGGTGGAGGTGGTCTGGTGGTGATGGGAGGGAGAGGTGATGGGCCCTGTGACTTGGCTGCTGTTCAGGTCTTTGATGGGAAGACACAGACCTGGCACTTTGGACCATCACTTCCTAAGCCATGTCGGGCCATGTCAGCAGTGATCCATGAAGACCTGGTCTTCTTGATGGGAGGTAGTGGCAGCATGGCCACAGCTGTGTGGTGTGCCAACATCAATGACCTGGTGAGCCACTGAGCATTGTGTAGCATCTCTGTCCCTTTGTTTAGCGTGTCTATTGTACACAGTGGTTTAGGACCAGTGTCAATTTTCTTTACGCAAATACAATTACAATACCCTAGATCACTAACCATTATCTCAGATTATTTGAATTCCATAAAGGTGGATGACAGATGGATTTTTGCTCCTTAAATCTTCTAAATGCATTTCATTTTGATGGCAGATTCCTTATATGTACTTTGAAAGCCTATTTTCTTCTCTACTGAAGTGTAATAGTTAAAGTAATTCTGTATGGGTAATTTTTTATCCTGAAAGCAGAGAAAAAGATCGAAAAATTGAACTGTACCTCGAGCGTGATACCTTGTCATAACTCAAAATTGATTATTTTGACTATGAAAAAATGTCCAGTCAATTTTTCAGGTTTATAGCAACTTGCTGATTGGTTATTAGAAACATTAAATCGATTTTGGTGATATGCACTATCAATTACCTAGGTTATTTTAGATATTGGCACAGTAAATCAGTTTCTCAAGTCTATACAAGTATAGATTGCTTATCAGCTGCTTATGCCAACTTTAAATCATTTCTTAGTTACACATGCCCTATAAGATAGTATCCACAGGGACTGGGAACAAGGTGCATTCCAATTTGCACCACACCCACTGGTGGGAATACATCGCTGAATGTCTGGACTAGACCCAGTTTGGACACCTGTCACCTATACAAAAGAGTACGTAGCACGTTTGATTAACGCCATTTACTATACGCAGAGAGGGTAAAAGGATTTAAATTGCCGTGCCCACTGCACATGCACCGCATATTTTGAGGGAGGGCTGGTGGGCACTCCCAGTGTTGATTAGACTGCAGATGGTTACCACAAGCCGGGTCCCCAGGCTAAGTGTGGATTACATCAACAATGTTTCTTCTTACCGATTAACCAACCCGTTAGTAAAAGCCATTGTATATTTTCTACTGATTTTTGCATATAAAGGAAACTTATATCAACTAATCGTGACTAAGAAAAACAGAATTGGTTATTTGGACTAAAGGAAATTCTGAAGTCAGTAACCTGCTATTCTACTAAATGCATAGCAGACCAAATGGGTAACCACAAATAATCGATTAACCTACAAAACCTAAAAATTGGTTACACACCCTAACTGTACCGATGGCGAGAAATACAATTTATGGACGTTGCATTGTCAATCACATTGCTTTTTGCCGCATCAAGGTTTGGTGATGCTATCTTTACTAATGCGATATACACTCAAACAATATGTTCTATTAAGAGACTGGGGACTATTAAAGCCACTACGCTACGATGCAAATGAAGGTGTTCTCGGGCCTTTGTGCTGTCTGATAGATAGCATCTGTGTTCTTTGTGATGCGCCGTCTATGCTGTCTTTGTTAGAAACGAGAGTGCTTCGTGCGCGCACACTTTTGTCTTTTGTTGTATGTACATGTGCGTGTTTATACTAGTGGAGTACAATGAGCTGAAGGAATCCCTTCGGTACGTTTATATGCAATTCTAGCAAACTACTAAATAATATTATGTTCACAATATTTGATTTAATTGGGTTGATTTTGATTAATTATTCTAGGATGATTATTAAAATTTACATATTTTTGTTGTTCCATGTATTGAAATGTTTTACTAAAACTTTCAGTTAGCTATAGTGTATAGTTAAACTTGATTGTTTTGATTTGATCATTATTAATCAACCATAATTAATATTTTCGTTTACTTACCACTACCTCATTATACGCAAGGATACAAAATGTTCAAAATGACCTGCATGGTAAACTTTTAAACCACCGGGCTGTGCCGTGGGACACACAGAGTGCATGTGGACACTTGCTGTATTAGCTCTACCATCACCTAGTGCGTGGACGCTTCCTGCAACACACACACGCGCAAGCGTCTCCATCGTGTGCACACCATGCACGCTGACGTTAGAGCTGTGTAGTTGATGTGTGGTGTGTGCTTCACACATGGGCACACACACCAATGATGTCACTGCTTGTACATCACTCATCTTTAATGTGCATCCTCACACACACACACACACACACACACACACACACATGCACACACACACACACACATGCACACACACACATTCCCACACTCTCTCTCTCTCTCACTCATACTCACAGACCACTATACAAAAAGGCACACAACAATCTCCCTGGAGAGAGCTGCGGCCAGATGTACCATGCTTACGGTCTGCTATATGTGTGGTTGATGGTGTACTCCTTGCCATTGGAGGAGCAAAGGACGTTTTGGAATCAAAGAAGACTTCTGCCATCTATGCCCTCCACCCTGTTGATCAGAAGTGGCAGCATGTTGGAGACATGCCATTTGAGTGTTACTATGTAGACACTCTACTGCTGTCAGGAGGAAGGCTGTTGGTGGTTGATGGGAACAGTCAGAGGGTCTTGAGGGTCACTGTGGAAGGTAAGCCATGCAAGTGTTATGGTCAGTACTACTAACCAGACTATTTTCAGGTCTGGCTATGGTCTTCCCTAGTCCAATGGATGACAGGTATGTGAATGGTTAGAATGTGTTGATGGCGGTGATGTGTACTAGAGTATACACATGGTGTGTAATTTTACAATAGTGCACATATATGTATAGGAACCCTTCTAAGAGATGGAGTTATGTCATTAGGATTACCTATACACAAATTGTTTACTTTTTTGAGAGGACTCTAACATCCAAGCGAAGTAATTCAGTATACTGTGGTGATGGTGGCTATGTGGCTAGCCACCTTTTATGTATCTGATTTGATACCTTCATTCAGGAGGCTCTATGAGGAGGCCATGACCAAGGGATATGTGGAAACTTCAGTGACCAAGTGTCTCATCCTTGGAGCTGCTGGTGTTGGCAAGACTCTCCTCAAACACCTCCTTCTCAAGAAGGACCATCCAGAGCAACGTGTCAGTACAGGACTGGCTGACAACCCTGTAAGAGCCATCTCCTTCACACTGGCTGGTGTGGGTGGACAAGAGGAGGATGACTGGTTTGTGGTTGAAGATGACCAGGCACTGATGAGTGTTATTGGAGGAACCATCAAAGGTGGTGTATCCATGGCACCATCATTGGCTGATGTGGTGAGCACTCTCCCAAAGATGGCCATAGACCCTTCCAATGTAGCCAGTGATGGAGCTGTTGGTCCCACCCCTGCTGGTGTGAGCATCACCAAGGACACCACCCAGCCTGAACAGAGCAGGACTGCAGATATAGAGGATGAGCTGGTTCGTCACATCAACCAATCCTCAGGTAAGAGCAGCAGGCCTTGTTATTTGCTTGTATTAACCCTAAATCTCCCCATGTAGATAACAGGAAGTTGTTTGGTGTGAAGTGGATCCAGTTCATTGACAGTGGTGGTCAGCTGCAATACCATGACATCCTTCCATTGTTCATTCAAGATCCCATGGTAACAATATTTGTAGTGAAGCTGTCAGAAGAGCTATCACATCACCCCACCATTGAGTACTATGGAGCAGATGGCAAGCCTGTTGGTAAACCATATCGATCATCTCTGATACCAAAGATAGCTGTGCAGAAACCATCCAAGAGAAAAACCAACAAATCAAGGCATTACTGGATCCTGACAAGTTTGATGTGCTTAACTGTGAAGAAGGGCTGATATTTGCTGTGAATGGCCTTTCCCCTGAAGATGTGGACAGACATGTTGCCCAGGTACTTAGGAATTTTGCATCTGAGTTCCCCCAGCAATTAGTAAAGCGGCCTATAGCATGGTTTGGGCTGGAAGTTGTCCTCCAAAGGTCTTCCCATGATGGTGTCTTGAGTCTTGTAGAATGTCAGGTGTCTGCTAAAAGGTTTCACATTGAAGGAGATGCATTCTCTGCTGCCTTGCACGATCTTGTCAAACACAAAGTGTTCTTATATTACCCCGAGGTTCTTCCCCAGACAGTGTTCTGTGACCCCCAGGTAGTCCTCACCAAGGTGACTGAACTAGTGCAGTACCACCACAAGCTGAGGGATGGGGGTGTGGCAGTTAGAAGGAACCAGATCATGTTCAGGGACCAAGGCCTGTTGTCAGTGGAGCTACTGAGGAAGTTTAAAGGGCACTACAAAGATGGTCTGTTCAGTCCACAAGATCTAGTGAAGTTGCTGGTGAGTCGTGGTGCCATAGCTATGATCAGAGATGGTGAGTACTTGATGCCTGCTCTGCTGCCCCACCTGGACTCCACCCAAGTGTCCAAGTACCTTGAAAGAGGTGCCTCCCTGATGATTAGGTTCCCCCATGGCTATATTCCTAGTGGTCTGTTTTGCTGTCTTGTGGCCCTTCTACTTTCATCTCCTTGGAAGGTGTGCATGGCTAGGAGCAAGCCATTGTGTCTATATCGCAACTGCATCAAATTAGTACATACGCATTCTACAGAAGTTGTGACCCTTGTTGACATGTTCTCCTATATAGGAGTGCATGTTGATGAGGCTTCAAGTGAGGTGTGTAGGGAGATAAGAGGTCTTGTCCACAGTGGTATCAAGAGTGCCTGTAGTGTGCTCAAGTACCATAATGTCCAGTTAGAAGATGCCTTCATATGTGCAGGAGCCCGTTGTACCTCAGACCCTCCTCATGTAGCTGTAGTGGTGTGTTCAAGGTCAGCATACAAGTGGAAGTGTACCATTTTAGAAGACCAGAATGGAGACCTGAGTGAGGACCAGCTGATGTGGTTGGTTGGTATTGTACAAACAGGTTTGGAGGACCAAAAGCCCAGTACAACAGGTGGGTGATGTGTGTGGTAGTACCATTTGACCACCATCTATCTGTTCCATCTCTGTACAGTTCCTTTGTCCCTGGACAGTGAACCATCATTACCACACCTCATGGACAGGGTAGCAGCTGTGATTCCCCACACTGTTGGCCCCTCACCAACAAGACTAGATGGTAAGATGGTTCCTTCCTTCCCTTGTCTCATTCCTATAGTGTGTCCAATACCCAATGTGGGTACATGGTTCTCTGTATGGTATCTAAACTTAGCTTAATTCTTCATCCTTCCCTTCATCAGCCACACCTTCCATCAGGGAGCTGATGTCCATATCTGTTGGTCACCTGAACATGATCCAAAGTGTTGGTACCAGGTACCCCACCCTGGGGATATCCCTGCTGGAGGATGTTAATGGAGTGTTGGTGGATGCACTCACATTGGAGCACCAGCGTAATGCTGAAGAGATCACACGTGCCATCTTCCAGAGGTGGATTGGTGGTACTGGAAGGAAACCCACAACATGGAGGACACTAGTTGTTGTTCTTAGACAGAGCCAGTTGGCTACACAGGCTGATGCCATTGAACATTTCATTCAGTAGGTAGCCATGTGTGTTTAATTGTAGATGTGTTCTGTTTGATGGAGATTTGGTTATGGCATCCAACTTTGAGGCAATGAAGCCAGTGGGTGTGGAGGTCTTGCCAAGACATGGCAGTCAAGTACTCGCTTAATTTGAAGGGATATACCAATGTTATTTTACCATGGAAGCACCTCATAGGCCCTCTTACCTACCAGAATTATGTTGCAGACTCTCAGCCACAACTGGTGACACCAAAAGTTACAGTTACCTGCTCCAGTGCCTCTTTCAAAGTGACAAGGCAGTCTCCATTTTGTTCAAGTGTGTGTGTGTGTGTGTGTGTGTGTGTGTGTGTGTGTGTGTGTGTGTGTGTGTGTGTGTGTGTGCGTACATTCCCCTGGGTACCTGTGATGTTAGCAAGGAACGAAGAGAGCTATTCTCAAACATGCCTCTGGGGACTCGACACTTTGGTGCATGTAGGTGCATGGTCACCATTCCATTCCAAGGCAGAATGGGAAGCCAATCAAATATCCAATGGGGGAAATGATAACTATATTTATCAGTTTTGTTTTCTTTTAATAACTGCAAACATGTCATCAGAACAACAGTGTACCACATGTACAGTTTGGGTCTGGGTCATACCACTCTGCCTATGAATGGAGGGTCTGAAGCTGTTGGGCCCATTTGTCCATAGCCTGGTACCTGTAGTGGGGGGTGGAGCTTATATAACGTTCACAACATTTGAACATGACACTAACAGGACATACATTGTACATGTAAATGTATATACAATAAAAACTCCATTCTGTTCTTGAAGATGGGTGCAATGAGTTAAGTAGGAGGAGGAATATGGTGCATGCATAAACTAATTATAGCAAGTAGTACAACTCCTCAAATGAATTTCTGATCAGCAACATAGTTACCAGTGCATCCCACAGGTCATATGCTACGTGTGCACATTATTGATGTGGGAGAAACTAACGCAAGTAGTTATCAGCAATTGACAGTTTGTGGAGCAAATCAAATTCATGTACAGTACTTGATCATGCAAACATTATTTGATACATGTAAATTGTACCATGCACATAATTATATCATTATTATACACATCTGGCACCCAAAGAGTTAAAGAGTGCTCCAAAGAAGCATTGACTTCTAGGGCTGATGGGGAAGCGCTGCCCCCTAGCTGGTTGGGAGGGGTGCACCACCCCTCTCAAACCTTCCCCGGGGCTTTCTCAATTTCATACAACTATGAAACCTGCATCTGGCAGTGTGGGCAGTGTGTCCTACCCTACATACATGTATTATCCTAATCCCCTTCCCTCCCCCCAAAACACAACAAACTATACGGTATAAATGTCATGTCCGGAGTAAAAAACCTCAGCGGTTGCCTAGAGACATTGTATCACATTCACATAATAAAATGGCAAAGCTCGGACAGTGATCCTCCGGCCGATCCAGTTCCTGATCAAACCATGCTGCCAATGTAAGCCTGACATACCAAGAGCCCTTTCAAAGCCATCCATTTAAAAAGATTCTGCATTAGCTGACAAAGCACAGTGTGATTACTGCCACAAGCCCTTAGTCTGGGGACCAGACCTTCAGGTCCACTATTGTACCCAACCCTAGAATGTTTTGTGCGCCAGAGGAACGTAATTCCAGCAGTACGGCAGGCTGCTATCCATGGCATGCTCATTGTGGGCATTTCTACATGTATAGGTGAAGAGTCTCTGTATAGGGACATTTAATACAAACATAGTGGAGCCTTGGACGTTCCGTATAGTGAATCAAACAAAAATGGAAGAACAAAAATACATATTGATTTCCCTCTGCCTGCATGTTGGTAGTGTCATTACGTTGTACTGAGTCGTGCTGTTCTTTTTTAAGCATTACACCTATAGCTTTTTTCATGTCTGGTCTTAAAGCGTGCTCAAACCTGTCAGCCATTGCAAGTGACCTACACTAAGCAACAATCAGCATTTCTGTGCAACCAGCATACCCATATTTTCATAGGCCTATAATATGGTCTGGCCCCCAGTCAAATAAGCCCAATGCTCTCTATGAGCTGTTCAAGCTCTAGCTGGAGTCAAAGCAATTCCTTCTTTGCTTTGGCCCGCAACGCGCACTCTCAAAGGTAACAATTAAAAAAAAAGGCTAATTTGAACTACAACGAAAGTTTCCCTTTAAAGGGATAGATGCATTCTGACAATCTACTTCCCCCCCTCCCCCCCCCCCCCCCCCCCCCTTCTTGCCTTGTGGGCGGACCCCGGCCTGTCAGGTCAGGGTCCAACCTGCCAGGCCAGTCCAGTCTGGCTGGCAGGCCTGGCTGGCCTTCAGCAACCCTGGGATTAGCCACTCATGTCCGGTTGGGGTGCCTGTAAGTGTTTACTCTTGATCTGGAAAGCACTTCACCACAATGTCAATGATGACTCCTTCAATGGCAGAAGTCTTCATTGGTGCAATGTTGACCGGCTACAAATTCCGGCATTCTGATCTAAACGCAACTCACATTCAGTGTGCCAAAGCTTAAAATCAGCCACTTTGGAAAAACTGCAACAAGTGCACATTAGAGGTTGTAAAGTTGGAACACCTTTTGTATTGTACAACTCTTGGCTACGCAGTAAAACATTCCACAAGTGACGTAATATGACATGTGGCAAGCAAAACAATACCATGTAACTTGATGTTAACTGATGATTGAAATTAATAAATAAACTTCACGCATTGAGTATTTTTAAAAATAAAATATAAATAAATTCTAGCTTTACTTATCCTTGCCTCATATTTCTTTTCTATAGAATACATAAATGTTTCATTTTGAAACATGTCCTAACGTACCTGATGAAGGTGGTCGAGGGTGGGGTGTTCCTGGTCTACTGGAGGTTGATGGTTGGGTTGTGTGGGGTGGAGAAGGAAGTGGTGTGTACAGGTTAGAGGAGAAGGATGAGTGGAAGAGATGGACTGATGGTGTTGAGGATGGGGCCACAGTAGGTGTATGTGAAGGCAGGTTGGTGGCAGTGGGAGGTTATAAGAATGGTGTGCTTAGTAAGAAGGTGATGGTGTGGGGAGGAGGGAAGTGGTCCCTCATGTCAGACATGTTGGTAGGATGTAGGAGGTCCTGTGTAGTTAGTGTTGGTGGAGGTGGTCTGGTGGTGATGGGAGGGAGAGGTGATGGGTCAAATCTCTTTGCTACTGTTCAAGTGTTTAATGGCAAGACACAGACCTGGCACTTTGGACCATCACTACCTAAGCCATGTAGGGACATGTCCGCAGTGGTCCATGAAGACCTGGTCTTCGTGATGGGAGGCTGGGGCATGGCCACAGCTGTGTGGTGTGCCAACATCAATGACCTGGTGAGCCATGCACACTGACGTTAGAGCTGTGTAGTTGATGTGTGGTGTGTGCTTCACACATGGGCACACACACCAATGATGTCCACACATGCACACTATGTGTACCCAGTGGTGCACACATCCACATGATTGCTTGTACATCCACTACATATCAGACTGCTGTACAGTCACAAAAAGACACACAGGAATCTACCTGGAGAGATCTACCAGATGTACCATACAAAGGTTCAGCTGTATGTGTGGTTGATGGTGTGCTCCTTGCCATTGGAGGCTCAGATGGATCAAAAGAGACCTCTGCCATCTATGCCCTCCACCATGTTGATCAGAAGTGGCAGCATGTTGGAGACATGCCATTTGAGTGTTCAGATCTAGAAACTCTACTGTTGTCGGATGGAAGGATGTTGGTGGTTGATGGGATAAGTCAGAGCGTCTTGAGGGTCACTGTGGAAGGTAAGCCATGCAAGTGTTATGGTCAGTACTACTAACCAGACTATTTTCAGGTCTGGCTATGGTCTTCCCTAGTCCTTTGAGCACAGGAAGACAGATGGTTCTTTGAACACAGTGAAGACAGATAGTTCCGATGGCTAGCAATTGCGGACTGATAAATAAGTTACCTTAGCATTATTATATTAAAATTCTGATTTAACCAATACATTTTTCTGATGTTTTTAATGATTTATCATACTTTCAAAATAGCTAAATATTAATAAAAGTTATTTAACTTTATTTACACAGCACATTATTTTTATAAACGCCTCATTAGTCATAGTAGGTAGCTAAAGACAAGTCCTGTATTTTTGGTTGCTAAGACTCGTTTTGCAGCTCAAAAGATACAACAATGCTTTTGCAAGAAAGAGTGATAATTTTAAGCAACTTTTAAAACCATAAAAAGAGCTGCTGTGCATGTGGTCTTTGTATACTATTACATGTAAGGGGGAGAGGTGACCTTGTGCTACCCCTCTCTGCACCTCCTCCCTCTAACACTAGCACCTGCATACCTTCTAGGGGTGTGGAGAATGGTGGGCATTATGTTACAACACAAGATGGTGCATCTACACAACATGTAACATTGATCTCATATAGTTATTAATTCACATATAGCAAAGTCTCCTATGTGAGAACAAATCTTTTTTTTTTACCAATAATAGGAATTTGCATATATGGACTACAGCTGGTAAGTATCACTCCACAGGTTCCCAGTGTTGTATGAGTAATGGCATGCAGAAATACATGGACAAATGAGACTTAATGATCTAAATTAATTTAATAAACAAGTCTTGAGACAATGAGACCTCTGATCTCATCAGTAACAAACAAAATACTCTAATACACTACAGTGCACATGTTCATGACTCAGGCACACACCTTGAGGCACACATATTGCATTTGTCCAGCCTTGCAGTCTAGCTGTGTGTAGTACCAGGTGAGGGTGATGGTTGGTTACATTTGTAATGAGCAGCTGAAAACTGCAACTTCCCTGACAGACGAAGTTCTGGATGGTCGATCCTGATAATTTGAGAACCAACAGAACCTTGCAATTATAATGTGATGCAATAATCTTTGTTTCCTATGTACCATTAGTGGCCCAAATAATCTACACCGTATATATTCAAGATTATCACAGTACTAAGTAGTCTTTTAAAATAGAGAAAAGTAGTGGATTTGCCGAATAAAATACCCAGAAAGCCCCACCCTTCATCAGTGAAAAATGGCTCATGACCCTCTAACTGCTGCTACTATGTAAACACGTACCGTCAACAGTGGAGCCATATGACCCATAGAGAGATGCAAGGTATTCTGTCCATTATTGTTTCTCAGTTAGCTACTCCACTAGTTATTATATCATAACCCATTTTATAAGGCATGGTGGAGGAAGACAGTACTGCTGCAAACACATAAAAGCACTACATGTAATGCCTGGAAGGACCACATAGCTACCACACAATCTACACTAGCTACCACATGCACCGCTGAATCTTCAGGGTGGAACTGTCGCTAAAGAGTCCCTCACATTATACATGTAGATTATTCAACAACTATTTGTGTACGTGTGTATGTGTGTGTGTGTGTGTGTGTGTGTGTGTGTGTGTGTGTGTGTGTGTGTGTGTGTGTGTGTGCGTGTGTGCGTGTGTGTCAATTGCAGTAAGGCATACATTTCATGTACATACTCAACATGGTACTACCAACATCCCATGGTCTCTACATACCCAACATGATACTACCAACATCCCATGGGCCCTACATACCCAACATGGTACTACCAACATCCCAGGGGCTCTACATACCCAACATGGTACTACCAACATCCCATGGGCTGTACATACCCAACATGGTACTACCAACATTCCATGGGCTGTACATACTCAACATGGTACTACCAACATCCCATGGGCCCTACATACTCAACATGGTACTACCAACATCCCATGGGCTGTACATACCCAACATGGTACTACCAACATCCCATGGGCTGTACATACCCAACATGGTACTACCAACATCCCATGGGCTATACATACCCAACATGGTACTACCAACATACCATGGGCTCTACATACCCAACATGGTACTACCAACATACCATGGGCTCTACATACCCAACATGGTACTACCAACATCCCATGGGTCCTACATACCCAACATGGTACTACCAACATCCCAGGGGCTCTACATACCCAACATGGTACTACCAACATCCCATGGGCTCTACATATATACCCAATATGTCCCTGTGTATATGCAATATGGCTCAAGCAGGAGATACATGTGCAGACCTAAAACATCTTGTAGTCTGACCCTTTATTGACTACACTCTGACTAGGGTGTGAACCAAACCCTAGTCAGGATACCGGGGGTCGCACAGGACATGCCCGTGGTCTAGCTGCGTTTAGGCCCTGTCTAAATATGTACTCTATGGTGTCAACCACAGTGGTTGAATGTCCTTATGTTGTATCATCTAAGAACGAAAAACATCCGCTGCAAAAGCCAAAAGTGGGCGACTATGTAGATCTATTCCTATTAGTAGTAGTAACAGCATGCGTACGAATCATGAGTACGAATAACGAACTGAAAGCGTTCGACAGCTTGTACGATCTCTTGAGAAGAAGCTTAACAACGGCCGATGTAATAGGAGAGTGCTTTGCAAATCACATCATATCAACCAGCGAGCGCGATGCGGTAGAAGCAGCGGGTACAGCAGGGGAAAAGGCGGCTGTACTCCTGGATGCTGTCAGGAGAGCGATAGATATTAGTCCCGCCAATTTCGGTACATTTCTCACCATACTTAGCAAAGAGGCAAAATACACTTCACTTGTGGAACAACTACGTGAGTTTCTGTATTATTATAAATGTTTTAAAGATTTGGCATCTTTTGAAAACGTAGGTGACAAAGTCCAGAAACCGCCGAGCGCCGAGCAGAGGCCCCACGTAACAGGTTAGTGTGCATGTCATGGAGTAGGATATACTACCGGTTAGGGGTATCTATATTCTATAATATATGGTATACTGCAATATTGAGTATTGCATTGACATGTGCACATATGTTCAAACTTCTGTTAAACCAAGAACTATGTACTACACGGCTAGCGCTAACTCCTACCGGATACGTAACGCCGAAAATTGCCGATCGTACGCGTTACGGACAGTTAATACGGCACCTCAATGGAGGCGTTTAGATTACTAGATGCCCGTTGCAGCTTTGCATGCATTATTATCCATTAATGGTTTACATGTACATAGTTCAGATTGTTCTATTTATTAAAATGACCCAATACTTCGGGGAATCGGAGGGTAGTCGGGCGGGCCCTACCACCGCGTTTGGTCGGGTGGTAGGGTGACAACATGTACCAAGATTTGTGCACAATATTGTTGTGAATATCATTATACATGTATATACACATTTACATGTAGTGTTAGGCCAGAGATAATATGTAGAGGGATTGGAAACGAATCACGTGCGAGATAGACTTAAGCAATTCGCGATGCTCGCAAGCGTGAATCACACCTAAGTAGACCAAAAAAGGGGCGGATTTTGTACTTTGAATACCACAAGGTAACCAACTACCCTTTTTTGATCAGCGTATAACATGTAGATAATCCACCATGGGCCCGACCAAAAAACGAACACAGAGAGACAGACAGACCAAGTTTATTAATCTATGGACAGACAGACTGTCCACGCATTTATAAATAGTTCATATGATCAGAACGTGTCACGCAGGCGTATTTGAAACGTAATCGCCGCAGGGGCGGCCGGATTTAGGGGGGGGTGGGGGGGGGGGGGGGGGGGTCCAGGGGGTCCGGACCCCCCCTTTCCTATATGAAGAATGACGTAATGCATAAGAATGACGTAATGCATACTGTAATCTATGCAGCATTCTGCATGTTACCATCCTTTGCAGGCTTGCACATTCTAGCCAAGCGGGATCTAGATCGATCTAACTAAATCCTCCCCTAATGGCTATTTAACTTTGCATGTGTGGTTAATCAGAATTTAATCGCGCGATCGATCGAATGGTGCGTGTGAGCAGGAATTGAGGTAAGCGATCAAAAGACGTGAATGTGATGGATCTCAGATTCTTTTTCTAGGATATTACCGTAGCTATAGAGCTAAACAAACTAAAAGTACTACACATGTAATACTATAGTAAAACGTACGTGAGTCGTTTATAGACCGACATGTAGCTGGTGCATGGCCACGTGCACGCTTCGGTCACAAATTCACAAGAGCTTTACGTCACGAAGTAGCAGTAGGAGCCATAGCATTGTGAAAAATGAAGAGTTTTCTCGTCGCTATCCGCCATGTAAGTGCAGGCTCTAGTAATCCTGATATCGCATGATGTTTGTATTGGATATCACTGTGAATTTCATGCTAAATAAACGCAAAAGCAAAAAGCGGCTGGGGCTTCGCCCCAGACCCCACTGGGGGAGCTATCAGCGCTCCTCCAGACCCCCTTGCCGCCCCTGATCGCATACTGTTGTTTGTAAACATTTTCGTACGCTATCTCGTTCCCAGCGTAAACTCTTTCTCGTCCCAGACTGTCGTATATGTACAGACCAGGAAGAGTTTACGCTGAGAACGAGATGGTGTACGGAAAGGTTTACAAACAAAAATTACAACAGTATGCGATGGTGCAATGTACATTTAGGTTTAGCTGAACAAGAAGCCTGCTTATGTCATTGTTATGGATAGCAGAGTAGGATTTAAGGGGGGGGGGGGGGGGGGGGGGGGGGGATTAAAAAGATTAATTGTGTTGCACCTCTTTATCTCAGTGTGTAAAATTTGATGGGTTGCGTTCATTTTAATTACATCAGTCTATTTTTATACTACAATTTGCTTACTAAATCTAAATTGAAACTTCTGCTCATGTGTTTGCATTACAGTTTCACCTGGAGCAACCAAATCACCACCAGTGGCTAAATGTGGTTGTGGACAATGTGCATATGTGGATATCATTTATCATCGCTGTAATGTGCAACGGGATGGAGTGACATTTCCCTTCATTAACACAAAGGAGATGTCTGATTCTGTAAGAAATATGTTGAAGTTCAGACTACGTACTGAATCAGATGAAATACTGAATGAATTTGATCTTTTTTGCATTGAAATTAATAAATGGTTAGAGCAAAAAGTCTCTTTAAAAATGTACAAAGAGATCCTTCAAAATATACGAGCATTTGAAGCACTCAATGCCCAGGATGGTTCCACTAATTTATTGATAAGCAGAAGTGTGGAAATCAGTGCAGCACAAGAATTTCAAACATTACATAATATTGTTAACGATTATGTTAACTGGTTCAACTACAAACTGCTGGAAGTAATAGTTGATAGAGCATGTCGTGAGCTTAAAATAGATATAAATGACTGTGGTCTAAACTTGACATCATACAAAACAGAGCTGCATTCTTTTTGTAAACGATGTATATATGAATGCCCCGTACCAAAAGATGACATAAACAAACACAGCAAATTTCTTTGTGTTAAAGTTCAAATGCCTGAAGAATTTATTAAAATAAAAGCGGACAATATCGAAGAATTTCAGGGAGAACTTAGCATTGCCTTGGGACTGACCTCCTATACTCTTAAGCTTTGGCTTGTTGCTGATGGATGTGTAGAAGTGTTATTCAGCATTCCTACATCAGTACACACTGTACTTTTCCCACTAAGCAGTGATGCACTTTCAAAACTTGTACCACTTGGAGTGATGAAGATCTGCACTGATGGATATGTTGTTGAGAGGGACAAAAGCTCCAGTGACTTTAATGTGATGACAGATAATGTAAGTATTTGTGGTGTAATATCCATTCTATGGAGCAGTTGGCAGATCCGGGGGGGGGGGGGGGGGGGGGGGGGGGGATTGGTTAGCCTGCAACACGTTCCCCTAAGGATATTGTACACAAACACTTCATAGCTCTACCGAGTAATGTTACTGGATAGCTGTTTCACACTGAAAGATTTAGAAAGTGGCTGTGATCGATGCAAGCCCAGACTGCCTTGCTGTCATGCCCCAGGGCTCCCGTACCACCCTTTGTATTATTAGACCCCTTACCTGTGGCGGATTGATATGATGGTTTACTTTTATGAATATATATTAAATCATTATGTGATGTTACTTTAGATCATCAGGAATTACCAGATCCCCAACCACATTCTCTCACATCACACACATGTTGCATGATTGGCTGTCCTACAGGGAATGGGTGACAAGTCCAAGGTGGTCTCCATTGGCACCATTACTAAATCTGAAAAGTCTCCACATTTGGAGACATCCATAACACAACAGCTTCTGCAGGATCCTCCTATGACCATGGACCCCAACATAAAGACTCCTCCGACTTCTGTCCTTCCCAATCCATTCAACAGAAGTATGCTAGAAAATGCAGGTTTGTGCGTCACGTTATTTATCCTTGTATGTGTTTATATGTGTATGTGTAATGCACATGTACACACCCCACACATGCAGTATATACTTGTAATTGAACTTGCATGTTCGCAAATGGGCAATAACTAATGTGAAGGCTGGTAAGAAATAGTACTGCTTTGAACTAAAATCAAGAGCACAGCAACATTCTTTTTTCAGTCTTGAAATTATTTCACTTTGTATAATTTTAGGAGTTCTTTCTACACAAAAAGCACGGGGGAAAAGTTGTTTTATTCAAACCATCAGGGGACAGAAATCAGTACGAGGCCCCATCGTCCATGTAGATTATTCGACCGCAAAAATGAATATATTCTTGTGTGACATGCATGTGACATAATTGGAAAGGCGTCGCCGTTAATGAGATACACGAATATGGCTGAACTGTCGGATTCGTTTAAGCCAACGCCGTAGACAACGGGGTGCTTGGGGGTGCTGAAGCACCCCCAAATTTTTTGGACACTTTTTTTAAAAGCGGTTTTCTACAGTTCTTTTGAGCACTGATCCTTGCTCGATTTCATGTTTGTGCCTCCGCAAGGAAAGTGCGCTTAAGTTGGTCATTTTGCATGAGTCATTTCAAAAGTCCTGAACTATATAGTTACTACTGTAGTCCCAACTCATCGCCAGCATAAATTCATCCAAAACAGACTGAACTGGTGTCCACAAGACCTAAAAGGTGAAGAGATCTCCTATAGACCTCAAGAGATTGGCATGTTCAGGTTGTTTGTGTAATGCATTAATTTACCTTCACACATAATTAATTACTCATTGCAGAAGAAATTGATTGATATCACTACTATTAACATCCTGCATGTACCTTGTATTTGCATGCATGCATGCGTCAATTTCGTGCCAGGCTATAGAGAACACGGTCTAAAAAAAAAAGAAATATGCAGAAGGTCTGAGGTCGGACTAAGTCTCAGTGTCGTGTCTTCTAGAACGTTGAGTTCAGTATTAAGTATGTTTTAGGCGCAGCGCGCGCTATCGAGCATATCCGTAATAATATTTTCATTGCAGTTTTTGCGTTGTTTTGGAGGGTTTTCCAACGCAAAAAGCATTGGCGTCTGGGGCTCCGCCCCAGGCCCCGATGAGAGAGCTCACAGTGCTCCCTGATACCATAGATATTGGCGGGAGGGGGCACCTCCTACCGCACCCTTCCGGGGGCGGCTCCAATTAGGTCCGCCCCTCCCCTTTCCCCGGATCCGTTACTGCTATATCTACCCATTTTTCAGCACCCCCAAAGAAAAATAGTTGTCTACGGCCCTGCAAGCAGTTTGATACGGTGGGAAAGTTACGCTATAAAGAGAAGCTTGGTATGCTAAGGGTAACCACAGATCCATACAGTACTTCAAGAGACGTTTGGCCGGTGTCACAGGAGTACGCGTCCCCCGGATTACGCGTCCGGCCGGACATTGTATCCTAGAATACTGCGTCCGCCGGACATCCAGTCCTAGGAGTCACTGTCCCCCCGGACAGTGTATCATAGGATAGTATGTCCCCCCTTAGGAGTAACTGTCCCCCCGGACAGCGTATCCTAGAATAGTATGTCCTCTCATAATAGTATCAGTCTTATTCTCACCTATCACCAAGTCTATGTTCGTTTATACTGGTGTCGTATAGGATTATACCATGCAGGAACTGTCCACATGGGATATGATAAATAACACCTCACGTTTATACTCTTTTTTGCGATAACACGGCTGCTTGGTGTATCTGAACCAGGAAATGCAGTTAATCTTCCACTTTCTAAATATTTTGACAAATGTTGACGTATCAGTACTGCGTCATACACTGTGCAAAAAGTTTGTTATACGATAGTGTATATTTATGCGTATATTTGAGGAATGCGCAAAATATATCCTGTGTAGTATATTTGAAGTGTACGACCGCGTATATTTGAGAATACGCAAGTGTCAAATACGTCACCGTTTATATAAGCACACCTTCAAAATATACGATAGTGTATTCTTAAGAGTATATTTGAATATACTGTAGTGAGTTATACTACTGCGTATATTTCATTCCACAGTATTAATTCATGAGTGGTCAGACCCGTACCCGGACCCACGTGAGGTAGGAAGGTGTGTAGGCATCGAAGTCTGGGAAGGAGTGCTACTTTGCTTCTATTAATGCTGCTGGACGTCAAAGGTTAGCTATATACATATATGTCTGCTTGGTGTACCCGTATATACGGCGGTAAATTTTGTAAGCGGTAGGCCGGGCCCATGGTGCATGGCTATGGCCTATGCTAACTCGCCAGTTGAGTTTGGTCATGATCACATCGGATCCCAGTAAATGCTACAATGGAAGCAGTAGAATGCCTACACAGTAGACCTCTATTGGACCCCTGTACAAATGTTTGTGTAGTACGATAAAAAGTGCTCCAATTAGAAATGTGGTTAACTAACCGTGCATGTGATTTTTTAGGCGGGCTATTTCATGGTCGTGTTGCTTTTGTTATAAACAGACAGAAGGACTGTAAGAATCGCGCTGATATCAGGGTTTTGATCGTTAAATGGCAATAGTTCGTCTTTCCAGAGTGTACAAGTTACCGGTATTATGTGTTGCAGTTGCTAAAGAATGAATTCACCTTTCTGTATTTGCACTAGGTTGGCAAGTGTCCTAAGTGTTCCCGTTCGGTTGAACAACCGAAATGATAGAACAACAGGCACAATGGAGCGCGATATAAAAAGGTATAGGCCTATTCATTTGTTGTGCTTTGCTAAGGTTTTTTTTTAACTTGCAGACTCCGACCGGACGGTACGGTAAGTGTTTAACCCGCACTGTTCCATTGTTTTAAGTCAAACATCAGAGATAGGAGACAGGAAAGGTAAGCATATCACTTACCCGATAATGTATCTGTTGCTTTATATATAGAATCATGTATAAACAGAACGAGGATATGATATGTGGTGAGTGAAATATTTTTTTTTACGATATGAATTTATTGTTCGTATTCTGTACAGGTGCCTTGGATCGAATATATGCAGATTGCCGCCTCGGACTGTTAGTTTGTTGTTTTGTTGTACATGTGCAAAATGATTAAAATTTTTGAATTGACTAAACTGGATCGGGAACGAGGGGTGGGAGTGGTAGGAGGATAATATACGGAATATGAAGCACTTAGTATACGGTGACCGACAACGTAGCCACAAAGTGAATTCAACGGTTTGCTAAGCAACCACAAATGTCGCGTGATCGGTTATATTTGAATATACGCACCTGCGTATATGGTTCTATACGCTGGTGTGTATATCTAAGGTGTATATTCAAATATACGCTATAGAATACGCTATCGTATAACAAAGTTTTTGCACAGTGATATTTCCTATAACACACATCTTCATCACGGCATAAATCAATGGCATAAGCTATGGTATACAGGCCGCAGTTTGTATGATTAGTCTGTTTATCAACATCCATGAAATGGAGATGCACTGCATTGTTAGGAGTATAAAGAATGGAACAAATTTGTTCAATACCATGATCATGCAGTACAAGTGTTATATAGACTATCATAGATGCACATGGCCTGACGGCGATCCAAGGGTTGAAATTTTAAACCAATGATCCTCTCCAATGTGCAGAATTTGAATAAAACCTTTTCTCATTACATCAAAATGATATCCCAATGTTGTTGCTTGAAATCCAGGCAAACCATATTGGCTATGGAGAAGGTATTGCACAGCATTAATTATAGCATCATCCAGCCACTTCTTGTCACTGTCAAGAATGCATCTGTGTTCTTCATACAGTATAACTTTTCCCACCTCCAACCAGTGGTGACGTAGATTTGATGAACCTTGTGCTTTAACCTTTCTGCTTTTCTTTATCCGTTTCACCTCTTCATCACAAGCTACCCCACTGCTTTTCTTTATCTGTATCACCTCACCATTGCAAGCAATCGTGCTCCTTTTTGCTTCATTCACTGTACAATTATTAGGTTGAAAGATGCCAATAATTAGTGAATCAGAGGCACAGACACTCAAATCTGGCTTACTGGCTAAGTGGAGGCTGTCGAGAGTCACACCATCTTCATTACACATCTTTCTTGTGTCCAAAATCTACTGAATATTCGATTAGTAAGTATCTTTTGTCCATGGCGGTGCAAAGTAAAATTCTTCGGGGTGCATGCCGATGGGGGAAAAAAAAAAGTATTTTGGACAAAAAGGGGGGGTTGCAACCCCCAACCCCCCCCCCCCCCCCCCCCCCCCCCCCCCGCCCCCCCTCTCTATCCGCCCCTGGATAAACCCCTTGACCTTGTGCGAGTTCTTAATTGGCTTAGCAATTATTGCGAAAGGTGTGGCAAGTACTTTATAAGTAATTATATGACGACAACAACTATATTCGTGTAAAAGAAAGCGGCTCCTGTGAACAAGCGCTACGCTTCTCCAGAGGAACGCTCAGCGATGATCCCGTTGCTAGCTAGTGTAGAGTATTTCTTCCACTTCCTTTCACTTTTGAACAATCGGGGTTATGCTTCATGTCGTTCATGCAACCAGCTTCAGTATATATAATGTCAAGGTGCTTTGGACAGTCTATATGCATGTTACCATAGCAGAAGTGGTGATTATTCATTGCTAAGTGGTGTCAGCCTGGTGGTGTGGCTATACGTGTGAGGGTACCCTTTTTATAAACTGTTTACAAAACTTCCCCCCCCCCCCCCCCCCCCCCCCCCCCCCCCCCTAGTCTCGTACCCAGACCCTGATTCCCACAGCTGCGGATGGATTACATCACCGCTACGTGGAAAGAGGGGACCATGCCATTGCCTAAGCCTACTGTTGCTGTCGCTGTCATTTGACGAATCATGCAATGCTGCCGCTTTGGTCACCTAGGCCTACATGTATGTAATCCATCCGTACTGAGGAACTACATCCATCGCTTTCTGTGGCTCTCTCGGTATCTAAGCAGGGTTGCTTAGCTTGACGCTTTCGAGTGTATGCAATCGCTTCGATCTTTGGAAGTACTGGATGGTAAGTTAGCGTAGAATGTTGAAGCTGTGGATATTGTTCCACAGATCCACCTGACAGTGTACATTCTGCTCCCTAAAGCTACCAGAAACCTGTCCTTCCTTGCCATACGTCGCTTTGAGTAACTTTGCTCACTACATATTTACACTGTAATACCAGTTTTTGAGCAAGCCAAACCTGTTTTATTGAATCTAGTGAATCATTTATATAAAACAAAGCATCAAGTGTATATCATTCTCTTAGAAAGTGGTCATCATCCTTTTAAGGATGGCCATCCTTAAATAAGGATTGCGGGAGATTAAACATTAAAGGTTTGCTACATAATATTACAACCCTCAAACAACATTCTACTGGAGAAGTGCTGCTGATGATTTAGGTCTTCCATCTCAGTGTAAACTCATGTGAAAAGAGAATTAGTGACTAACTACATACATGATTTAATGACTAATTATAGCTATTTTGACGAGGCAGGAGACTCTCTAACTATAGGGAGCAATTATTGAATCTTGCCAACAAAATAAAATTTATTAAACAAAAACCAGGTAAAAAACCTAATTAATGATGCTGTGCCTCATAACTTAATTTGATTTTTAAAAATAATGATATAAGGATTTTACCGCTTGATCACCTCCCCATACCCTAAATATTAACTTGGCTCAATTTACATAAGATAACTATCTGGTACTGAATCCAATGCAACATCAGCCATATCGATCGTTGAATCAGGTCTAACTAAAAGTTTGCGGAAATAGGATGTATGGAGTATATTGACCGTTACCAAGCCCAACTTGAGCTTACCTCCTATATCACTTATTGCTGGATAAATAGCTCCTGCATGCATGTCCGTCAAGTCATGCGTTTTTGGTCCTCAAATGGCACTTTTATGCAATCTTCATGGAACCGTTCATCACAACCATCACAACTGCATGAGCCACCGTGTTACCATTCATTATGTTTCGACATGTGCAATATATTGGCATTCGCAGGTTCTCAGTTCAAAACACTTGGAAATGGTTCCATCTTCACATCATTTAGGCACTTCAGTAGGTGTTGCCGCATAACAGCGTGGGTTTTCACCAGCACATAGTGCTGTGCTGAATGCCAGTGAGTACATGCCACAATCACTTGCATTATTCGTACATTTATGCACTACACATCAGGAATGTGCAGATGTTATTTATTGTTGCCTCTGGAATGGTGGAATGCAGGCCGTCATATACATTTATGGTGGAATATGGACAATGAATGGATGATATGGTCAACCAGTGGTTTCCTCCTGAGTGTAATACTTGCACAAATTCATTTCGTCCTACAGCATTACATGCCTTTATACCAACCAGTAGTGTGTCTTGAAGTCCTGGTGTACCATACGAACATTTCGTCAGGTTTTGATTAATGATACAATCATTCACCCACTCATGCATGTTCACTTTTAAGTGCTTTTCTATAGTAAAATAGAGAGTACTATAACAACTGGCACAACATTGCATACAGTATACCTGTCTGTTTCATACAATGGAATGTTATCAACCACTTTCCACAACTTTTTGTCACAGTTGGTGAGGTCTCTGACCTTCTTGCCTTCATTTTGCAGTCCAGTATATGTGCCCAGCTCAGCTTGCTTTTCCTTGTCTTAATAACCCACTCACATAGGTCATCCATTTCAGAGTAGTGTAGTACAACATATTGGTTCTCAAGCAAAGTGGTGACATGTGCAGGAGATTCTCGCGCATGCCAGTCCCAGTGCTGTAATAATAAACCAAACTGTAAGTAGGAAGATTCACATGATGGTAGTGCTACAGTGAACATCATTAAATCATCATTAAATTTGGACCAATGATCCATTGGGATGGGGGGGGGGGGGGGGGGGGGGGTATAAAAAGGAAAATTGTGTTGCGCCTCTTTATCTCAGAGTCAAGTTTTTAAAATTTGATGGGTTGAGTTCATTTTTAGTACTTATTTTTTACATCAGTCTATTTTTATACTACAATTTGCTTACTAAATCTAAATTGAAACTTCTGCTCATGTGTTTGCATTACAGTTTCACCTGGAACAACCAAATCACCACCAGTGGCTAAATGTGGTTGTGGACAATGTGCATATGTGGATATCATTTATCATCGCTGTAATGTGCGACAGGATGGAGTGACTTTTCCCTTCATTAACACAAAGGAGATGTCTGATACTGAAAGAGATATATTGATGTACAGACTAGCTACTGAATCACGTAAACTACTGAATAAATTTGATCTTTTTTGCATTGAAATTAATACTTGGTTAGAGCAAAAAGTCTATTTAAAAATGTACAAAGAGATCCTTAAAAATATAACAGCATTTGACGCACTCAATGGCCAGGAGGGTTCTTCTAATTTATTGATGAGCAGAAGCGTGGAAATCAGTGCAGCACAAGAGCATCAAACATTACATAATATTGTTAAGGATTATGTAAACTGGTTTAACTACGAACTGCTGGAAGTAATAGTTGATAGAGCATGTCGTGAGCTTAAAATAGATATAAATGACTGTGGTCTAAACTTCACATCATACAAAACAGAGCTGCATTCTTTTTGTAAACGATGTATATATGAATGCCCAATACCAGAAAAGGACTTAAACAAACACAGCAAATATCTTTGTGTTAAAGTTTGTATGCCTGAAGAATTTACTAATATCAAAGCCAACAAAATTGCAACATTTCAGGCAGAACTTAGCATTGCCTTGGGACTGACCTCCTACACCCTCAAGCTGGAGAGTAAGCCATGCAAGTGTTATGGTCAGTACTACTAACCAGACTATTTTCAGATCTGGCTATGGTCTTCCCTAGTCCTTTGAACACAGTGAAGACAGATGACAGGTGTGTGAATGTTTGGAATGTGCCTGTGGGGGTGTTGATGGTGGTGATGTGTACTAGTAGAGTACACATGGTATGTTTCAAAATACTAATTTTACAAAAGTGCACATATATGTAGGAACACTTCCTCACTTCCCTACGAGGTGGAGTTATGTCATTAGGATCACCTCCCCAAATCTCCCTTAGGTAGGGAGGTGTCCTTAGTACACATCCAATGCATCACTAGCGTGAGGGTTCCGACCTCATTCCCCTCAGAGAGGTCACACCAGGGTGAGGGTAACACACCCTTATGTAGAGGTACCTGACCATAGTGATGCATGGATGTGTGCTAAGGACACCTTTTACATATTTGCTTCATTCAGGAGGCTCTATGAGGAGGCCATGACCAAGGGATATGTGGAAACTTCAGTGACCAAGTGTCTCATCCTTGGAGCTGCTGGTGTTGGCAAGACTCACCTCAAACATATCCTTCTCAAGAAGGACCATCCAAAGCAATGTGTCAGTACTGGACTGGCTGACAACCCTGTTAGAGCCATCTCCTTCACACTGGCTGGTGTGGGTAGACAAGAGGAGGATGACTGGTTTGTGGTTGAAGATGACCAGGCACTGATGAGTGTTATTGGAGGAATCATTGAAGGTGGTGTATCCATGGCACCATCATTGGCTGATGTGGTGAGCACTCTCCCAAAGATGGCCATAGACCCTTCCAATGTAACCAGTGATGAAGCTATTGGTCCCACCCCTGCTGGTGTGAACATTACCAAAGACACCACCCAGCCTGAACAGAGCAGGACTGCAGATATAGAGGATGAGCTGGTTCATCACATCAACCAATCCTCAGGTAAGAGCAGCAGGCCTTGTTATTTGCTTGTATTCACCCTAAATCTCCCTCTTTAGACAACAGGAAGTTGTTTGGTGTGAAGTGGATCCAGTTCATTGACAGTGGTGGTCAGCTGCAATACCATGACATCCTTCCATTGTTCATTCAAGATCCCATGGTAACAATATTTGTACTGAAGCTGTCAGAAGAGCTATCACATCACCCCACCATTGAGTACTTTGGAGCAGATGGCAAGCCTGTTGGTAAACCATCTCGATCATCTCTCTCTCATAAACAGATCCTTCAACACTGTCTTGGGGCAATTCACTCCCAGGATGCTCATCCTCTGATCATCGTCGTGGGAACGCATCGAGATACCAAAGATAGCTGTGCAGAAACCATCCAAGAGAAAAATCAACAACTCAAGGCATTACTGGATTCCGCCCACTTTAAGGTGCTATTTGCTGGAGATAAAAGGGATGATTCAGAACTAATATTTGCTGTGAATGGCCTTTCTCCTGAAGATGTGGACAGACATGTTGCTGAGATTCTTAAGAAGCAAATCATATCAGAGTCACCTCAGCAGTTAACAAGAATGCCTTTAGCATGGTTTGGGCTGGAAGTTGTTCTCCAAAGGTCTTCCCATGATGGTGTCTTGAGTCTTGTAGAATGTCAGGCGTCTGCCAAAAGGTTTCACATTGAAGGAGATGCATTCTCTGCTGCCTTGCACCATCTTGTCAAACACAATGTGTTCTTATATTACCCAGAGGTTCTTCCCCAGACAGTGTTCTGTGACCCCCAGGTAGTCCTCACCAAGGTGACTGAACTAGTGCAGTACCACCACAAGCTGAGGAATAATCCAGAGGAGGGTGTGGCAGTTACACGTAATGATGTCGTGTTCAGGGACCATGGCCGGTTGTCAGTGGAGCTACTGAGGAAGTTTCCAAAGCACTACAAAGATGGTCTGTTCAGTCCACAAGATCTAGTGAAGTTGCTGGTGAGTCGTGGTGCCATAGCTATGATCAGAGATGGTGAGTACTTGATGCCTGCTCTGCTGCCCCACCTGGACTCCACCCAAGTGTCCAAGTACCTTGAAAGAGGTGCCTCCCTGATGATTAGGTTCCCCCATGGCTATATTCCTAGTGGTCTGTTTTGCTGTCTTGTGGCCCTTCTACTTTCATCGTCTTGGAAGGTGTGCATGGATAGGGGCAAGCCATTGTGTCTGTATCGCAACTGCATCTCATTTGAGCAAAGGGCTAGTGCTGAAATTGTGACCCTTGTTGACATGTTCTCCTATATAGAAGTGCATGTTGATGAGGCTTCAAGTGAGGTGTGTAGGAAGATAAGAGGTCTTGTCCACAGTGGTATCAAGAGTGCCTGTAGTGTGCTCAAGTACCATAATGTCCAGTTAGAAGATGCCTTCATGTGCGCAGGAGCCCATTGTACCTCAGACCCTCCTCATGTAGCTGTAGTGTTGTGTTCAAGGCACCCCAGTCGACCAGTGTACAAGTGGAGGTGTACCGTCAGACATGATCAGGTTGGAGACCTGAGCATGGACCAGCTGATGTGGTTAAGATCCAGGAAAAGTGAGTGCCATCCCTTTGGTACAGCTGCAGTGCTTATGTGCCACATTTGTATTTATAGGGACGAGGTCATCAGAACCAACAATGGAGGACCTGATGAATGATGTTGCAGCTGTGGTTCCAGCCAAGTGGAGATTTGTTGGCATACAACTAAAAGTGCCCCAGAGGGACCTCGATGATATCCAGTCCCAAATGGCTGGGAGGCCAAATAGTAATCTTCATGCATTTGAAGAGATGTTGGCTAAATGGAGCACCCTTGACCCTTATCAGTACACCTGGAGCACCATTATTGGTGCTCTGGAGACACCAAGTGTTGGAGAAGTAGCACTGGCAGCTGAGCTAAGGACAAAATACTTATGTTAGGTGTGCATTTATTAGAATGTAATTTTCTGTCTGATCTGTTAGTCTGTGCTTTAATTCTTTTCATAAAATCAAATATAACTTCCTCCTATCTTTCCTCAGTCTCCCATGTAGATTGGGGATGGGCTATAAGTAGGGAGTATTTAATTTACTTTTTTATGTGTGTTCTAGCTGCATGTGTCTGCATTTCATTGTACATGTGTTCTGTTTGATGGGGATTTGGTTATGGCATCCAACTGTGTGGTGCATTTAAGCAATGACTCCAGTGGGTGTGGTGGTCTTCCCAAGAACCAGGCATGGCAGATCTAACACCTGGCACAGTTAAGTACTAGCATAATTTGGAGGGACAATCCAATGTTGTTTATTTTCCACCCATATCACCATAGAAACACCTCGAGTAGCTAGGCCATCTTACCTACCAGAGCTAGGTCACAGGCTCTCAGCCACAACTGGAGACACCAAAAGCTACAGCTACCTGCTCCTGTGCCTTTCAAAGGACACAGTAGACTCCTTTTTGTTCAATTGACATCCTATGTCTAGTACTGTGCATGCAAAATGATACAATGCATGGTGTGTGTGTGTGTGTGTGTGTGTGTGTGTGTGTGTGTGTGTGTGTGTGTGTGTGTGTGTGTGTGTGTGTGTGTGTGTGTGTGTGTGTGTGTGTGTGTGTGTGTGTGTGTGTGTGTGTGTGTGTGTGTGTGTGTGAGTGTGTGTGTGTGTCACTGTGTACATTCCCCTGGGTACCAGTGATGTTAACAAAGAACGAAGAGAGCTATTCTCAAACATGCCTCTGGGGACTCGACACTTTGGTACATGTAGGTGCATGGTCGCCATTCCATTCCAGACAGAATGGGAAGCCAATCAAATATCCAATGAGGGCAATGATAACTATAGCCTGGTACCTGCAGTGGATATAGAAGCTCATATAACCTTCACAACATTTGAACATGACACTAAAGCATCACTGCATACAATGTCTACCTGGCCCCTCCTCCTGATCACATGACTTACCTGGCCCCTCCCCCTGATCACATGACCTCCCCCTGATCAATGTCTTACCTGGCCCTTCCCCCTGATCACATAACTTACCTGGCCCCTCCCCCTGATCACATGACTTACCTGGCCCCTCCCCCTGATCACATGACTTACCTGGCCCCTCCCACTGATCACATGATTTACCTGGCCCCTCCCCCTGATCACATGACTTACCTGGCCCCTCCCTGTGGCTCCTGGTCCAGTTCCATGAATTGGTTCACCTGGTCGATCCTGCCATTAATGGAGTTGTCCAGTATACAGGACACCAACAAAGCCTCCACCTCGGCTGCATCAATACCCAGCTCCTGGGGGAGAAGAGGATCAAAGATGGCCACCAGGGGGAGGCAGAGGAGGTTACCTGGGAGACAAAGGATATCCTCACACGTGTGTAAGGTCTGATCAGCTTGATGAGGACTTGTGTCCTTATGTTCCTGAGGAGCTCCTCGATGTACTCTCTGATGAACTGGTCCTCCATGATGGCAGCTCTGTGGGAGGAAGGGGGTGTGTGATGTAGTGTGTGTATATGTGTGCATGTGTGTGTTGTGAGGGTGTGTGTGGTGTTTGTAGGTGTGTGTGTGTGCATGTATGTGGTGTGGGAAGTTGTGTGAGGGTGTGTGTGGTATGTGTGCATGTATGTGGTGTGTGGTGTGAAGTGATCGGTTTAAAAGGGTTATCTTATCACACATCTTACACCTTTTCCATACACACCTGTGGGCACTCAGAATCTTCTTAAACTCCACAATGTCATCATTTTGATAAGCACTGATCAGACTGGTCACAGCCTTGATCTCAGGGTTGTTCTTATAAGGTTTGGCCTGGGGAGGAGGGGCATGTAGAACAATATGGGGCATACATAACCAATACAGAAGAGAAAGGCCAGCATGATTGGAAATCAATGGCTCGCACAGACTTCTTTGAGTCCTTCAAAAACTATGATGAGTCAGGCAGTCCAAGGTATGTGGTGTGGTGTATGGTGTATGTTATATGGGCGCTTACTATAGTGGCAGGGGGAATGTTTGGCATACAAACAGCAGTGGAAGTTTGGCAAATCAAATTTATGACTTTAAAATGCCAGATGATGCAGAAACAGTCATATTCTATATAGATGCCCCAAACCAGTTTTATTTAAAGTCCACTTAAATGTAAAAGTTATGCAATGTACCAGATAACATTTAAACATGTGTGCATTTTATGTGTGAATGTATGTACGTATGTGGAGTGTGTGTTAGTGTTTACATGTGCGAGCATATCTCATTCTCTCTCACACACATGCCTTACTTCTACCTCAGAGTCCAGCTTGTAGGAGTGGCTTCAGCACCAGATGATTCTCACTCACTGGTGACCATGTTGTCCTCAGCAACTGTGAGTGAGGAGCTGGTGGTACCTACAGATGGGGTGTATCTGCTTGATGGCAGAACCAGACTCTGTCTGTGCCACAAACATAACTCCAGGTTTACCAAAAGTTAATAACTGGTACCAGCTCAGTTAGGGTCAATAGCCTTGGATATGCATGTACTCAAGCAGTTATACACACACACACACACACACACACACACACACACACACACACACACACACACACACACACACACACACACACATGCACACACACACACACACACACACACACACGCACACACACACACACACACACACACACACAACACACACACACACACACAAGACACACATACAATAGCATGTACACACACACAGATGTGACATGGAGTCGGATACACCCTAAGTTCTCATGTCTTGAAGCTGGTGTTCATGGTCATATCCAAGTGCTGTAGGTCCTGTTGGAAACCCATGGCACACTGTTTATGTGTGATCATGAAGGGATGTACATTGCGTGATGTGTGTGCATGCATTTGTGCATATTCATGTGTGTAAGTTATGGTGTTAGTGCCAGATAATTATGACCAACTCACATTCCTCCCATATAACCAGAAGCACCTCCTACATAACTATAAAACCAACACCTAAAAACCACCTCAACATCCTTAACACTCTGTTTAGCTATCTGTGTGTGACAACTAGATGCTGGTGGAGCATTAAGCCATTGGCAGATGCTCGCATGCATATTTAATTATCCCAATAAGTATTTTCATGACTTGAAGGAAACTCTTTGGCTTGAATGGGTGATCTTCTCCCCCTCAAAGGTTGTAAAGTCGCAGAGAGAAAAGGCCCCTGTGTTGGTGCAACACAAGTGTAAGATACGTAAATAAGAAAAATAAAACACTTTATTAACTACAGTGTGCAGGAAATTCACCCCAAATGGAAACATGTCACTTGTAAGGGCAGTCTTAGTGAAGAGGAACAATGTATGTTTTTGTATGCCCTTCGTTCTTCATAAATTTAAAATTTTAATTTTAAAAATTAATACTGCTGACGTTAATCACATCAGTGGCCTGCTTTGTACTGTTCATTACATTTATTAAAAATAATTATTATAACTACTATACATACATTACACGGCTGTTTTGGTCGTGACTTTAGGCTTTAAATTCTCCACCACGATGATTTGATCATGAATTACGGTATTTCCAATTCATGGTGGACTCGAAGCTCATTAACAAACACCTAACATCGGAGACAGTTTATTCACTACCTTTTTCGTTTTAGAGGAACACATGATTTTATAAGTTTGAGCACACACTTACGGTAGGGATAATTAATTAACAACACATCATTTGATGCAAAAGGCAATAGTATAATCAATAATTCACAGCTCCTCTCAAGAGTAGTCAATCTATAGTATTTAAAGTAGGTGCTTCTTATAAAAAGCAAATGAAAGAGCAATTGTTGGTCGGCCACACCACGTATCGAGACCTGTGTGTGACGCGTCTACAGTGACATGGTTTCAGCAGCACAAACTTCTATCAGATAGCAAGATGTGTCCAAAATGTGGTAGGGCCATTTAATGCATCTTGTAAATTTGTCTTGCGGTCCGGGGTTTACCCGACAGGTACGGGGTTAACCCCGAATAAAATTTTGGTTTCATTTAAGCTCGATTTACTAACAAATAGCGACCATTGGAATATCAATATTTGCACTGAATATTTATCTACCTTTTCCCAAGAGAAGTACCAAATTACATGTCACAAATATGTTTCAATGTAAAGTTATATAAGCACAAAGTACCCCCTCTTTTTAAAAAATACCGCGACTGTACTTTTGTTTGCGCAAAGCTACGTGTCTTACAATGATCATTTTCCCGATGACTTGGTAAGTGATTAGGATTATTAATATAACTAGTCCTGCCACTTTAAAAACTGTTATCTTCTGCACTGTATACTAATTCCGGATATTGTAGCATCTTTTTGCGACACTGTTCTCTTGCCTAGTACTTAATTATATTCGTTGTATAAGGCTGTAACAACACTGCGGCTTGAGGTTTACATGTAGATCACATGCGAAAATGGCTGCTTGTAATACTATTAGATTTGTACGTGACAACGCCGTCTGGCTGGCCAGCAATAGGCTCCTGCGTAACAACAAAGCTAGGCTTTCAGAGTTTTCCGAAACCAAGGAATTGCTTGGTAACGGATATCTAAGCAAACCAGTTAATGGTATTGTGATCGGAATGTCTGCTGGGGATGTCAGCAAATGTGTAGTGACGTGGAAGTCATCTACATCAGACCAATATATAGATTTGCCTATGTCTACAAGAAAATTGAATAACTTGTTTCACCCGACGTACGCAGGATCAAGAGACATGAAATCGACACCATGCAATGCACGCACAACAGGCACACCATGCAATGCACACACAGCAGGCACTTTACACACGCGCGCAAGAGACAAAGGTACGTATACGCATTAAATTAACAGGAACTACATATCTTGTTTGCAAGGTACGCCTACACGTGACATTTAATTGGTTTTAGTGGTTTGCAGTTGCTACATATGAAATCAATTGTTTGTATAGTAAAATAGCATTGAATAAACGGAATACCATCTGCAAGAATGACGATTTCGACCATTTATATTTATAAGTATCGTGTAATGAGAAGAACCAAATAAGTCGACTGGTTGTTCTAACAGTCGGCTTAATTTGTTTTAGTATAATGCGGAAATTAGCCATAAATTTTAACATCCGAAAAGTTAGGGGTATACCCCGAAATTTCGGGGTTAACCCCGTTACGGACCGCAAGACAGTAAAGGGGAAGGATGTGACCCCGAAAAGGCTGCAGGAAGGAAATTGAATTGCATTCAGGGACTTTTTTCGAAGGTACGGAACATGATATGAGTAGGCCTACGTTAGATACACTAACCATAGGCTTTAATAATTATACGTCTAACAGGAAGTAAATTGAAACCGTCCGGTAGCGATTAAATCGTCTCTACGACTAGGACAAATGAAGGATGAGGTATTAGTTGAAGTAAAGTTATATAGTTGTGCGCATAATAATGTAGACGTTTTTATGCACCTAACAGATTGCTTTCCAAACTGCTCAATGTGGATTGGGTATTTTGATTGACCATCCAGCTGTCATTGGAGGACAGGATGCAGAAATCGAAATAGATGAGAAAACAAATATTCTCCAGCACATTGCAGAACAATATTCTGTGTAAGATGATGCTTTGTTGATTATCGATTGTACTGTTGCCTTTTGCATCAAATGATGTTAATTGAGTTGTTAATTTATTATTGCGTTCATTACGTAGTGGGTCTGGGAACGAGACCACTGCCCGACAAACCGACGTGTAAGTACCAATGCTTGCATTAGTGGCATGACATATTAGGGTAGTGTGATCCACGTAACTGAAATTTTGGAGGTAGATCCAGAATTGTATGGAGGGAGAGGGGAATGAGGTTTTTAGCGCCACGCCCCATTGGCCACAGCTGTTTAGCCTTTTATACTTGTTATATGATAAAAACAATAGTTATGTCCTGGTACCACTATGTGTTATGTCCTGGTACCACTATGTGTTATGTCCTGGTACCACTATGTGTTATGTCCTGGTACCACTATGTTATGTCCTGGTACCACTGTGTGTTATGTCTTGGTACCACTATCCACTGGTCAGAAATAGCTAGGCCTTTCTTTTTCACAGTAAACCTGCAGGCAAGCCCACACAGAAGGTACTCTACATGCAATCACTTCTCCCCCCCCCCCCCCCCCCCCCCCACTGAACATTGGCTAGCCAGTTCCTGGTACAAGTGCTACGTTTAGGGCAGGTCCATGGGGCCACCTAAGGCACACATGTCCCTGGTCAGTTCCAAGTGGCTTACCTCCAGTACCTGTATACGTAGCTACGCCCATCACTTGCCTAACTTTATACATGTATCCTGCTGGTGTCTGGTGGAAATTATTATTGTATTGAGTTATCGTGCTGGGTTGGCGGATAATTGGGGGAATGCAGGTGGCACATTCGGCATTCCATCCCATGCACCTCTCTACCATTCCCTCCCACCTTCCCATTCCTCCTATATCATCCCCATTCCCTCCCGCCTCATCCCCATACTCCCATTCCATCCCACCTCTTTACCATTCCCTTCCCACTCCATCCCACCTCCTCCCCATCCCTCCCATACACACAGTGGTGGAGAAGGTTGACCTCCTAACAGACAGGCTGAACACACTTCTAGCAGAGAGGGTCCTAGAGAGGATACCTGAGGTGCCCACCACCTGTACTGACCACGCCCATGGCCCCGCTTCTCATCCTGTGGCTGACCCCTTCCCTCGTACTGTCATCCAATCCAGTCTGCAGTCCAGGGTGTGTGCATAAGGGAGTGCTTGTGTGAGGAGTGTGAAGGTGTGAGGAGTGTGAAGGTGGGTGCTTAGGATGGGTGATATCTTATGTTGGCATGGTAACATACCACTTGTGTGTCAATACATTACAACCATGTCACATGTGTACATGAGGTGATGGATCTGGGGTTATTCCTAAGATTGTACAATTGTTAATGGTAGAAACTGTCTGCAGTTTGTTGTTATCTTTGTGTGTGTGTTTTTATGTAGAGCTGCAAGCTTCCTTTTGTTTTTGTGTGTTTATGTGGTTGTTTGAATTTCTATTATGACCAGATTGAAAATGAAGAAGGAATGCAAAACTTTGATGACATCTTGAGAGCCAGTGATGGCATCATGGTGGCCAGAGGGGACCTGGGCATTGAGATACCTGTGGAGAAGGTGTTCTTGGCCCAGACGATGATGGTCAGTCATTGCAACAGGGCAGGAAAGCCTGTCATTGTGGCCACACAGGTTAGCCTCTCTGAATGCTTGGCTCCTCCCCCTACTGTTGGCATGGTAACCACCTCTGTACCAGATGTTGGAGAGCATGGTGTACAAGCCACGCCCCACACGTGCTGAGGCCAGCAATGTAGCTAATGCTGTGATAGATGGAGCAGACTGTAATGTTGTCAGGGGAGACAGCCAAAGGTAAGTGTTGTAAAGGTTTACACCCCTCACCACCCCACCTCTCCCTCCTCCCCTAGGAAAGTACCCTGTGGAGGTGGTCAACCTGATGCACAAGGTATGTCTGGAGGCTGAGGCTGCCATGTTCCATCGTGTGGTCTTTGAGGAGATACGAAGGCTCACTCCTAAACCAACCAACACTGCAACCACCGCGGCCATTGCAGCTGTGGATGCCTCATTCCAGCAGAATGCTGCCGCCATCTTGACACTCACAACCACTGGGAGGTGAGGTCTCGCCCCTAACTCATGGTGTCAACATGTGTACATGTATGGAGATGTGGGCTGATAAGATGAGGTCAGGCGGCCCCATTGTGTACATGTATGAACTGGCCACTGGAGCAGGCCGCCAACAGGCCGTCAATTGGATGAACTGGTTCTGCTATATGCTATATATTTGTATGCATTTGCAGGTTTGTGCCATAATAAATATATAGTGAGTCCTGTGCCAGGCTAATAGTGATCACTTCAGGAGGTGATGTAAGCTACCAATGTGCCTCATCCCCAGACCCTGCCTTATTTCCAATCTCCTGATCAAGTTCTTTCTGATTAGTGCACACCTGCCCCAAGTCCACAGTGGGTGTGGGAGCCCCTGTTCCTCCTCTCCTCTGGTGGGTGTGGTAATGGTGGAGGATGAAGTGGTGTGGGTGAGAAGAGGAGCAGATGGTATGTTTGTGGACTGCTTGACACTGCCTGGGGACTGGTCACCTTCAGTCAGGTTTGAAGAGGGAGTGAAGCTCAAACTGGGTTGGCAGTTACACTGCTCATGCCCTTTGCTGCACAACCAAAGAATGTTAGTCACATTCAGCATGGTGTTTAATGGCGAATGAAGCTTACATGTAAGGAATTATATGGTTGATATTAAAGTATTGGACTTTGTACCAACCTTCTTATCGTTCACCAGATATATTTCTAATTGTACAGTCTGCTGAAGTACACCACTAGATGCCTAGTTGTGCAAGGGGTGGGGAGGAGGATGATGGAGTGGGGAGCTGTGCAGAGCTTACATGTTGAGCAGCCAGGAAGAAGTCTGAGACCAGGTCACTTCTGTTGATCTTGCTGTCTTGAGATACTGTCACATGCATCAAAATGGGATTACAGCATATAGACGTGTTGCCATGGCTACTGCCATGGCAACACATAAGGGAGGTTTTTAATTTGAGTAATGGTGTGTAATACGTCACGTGAGTTAACTCTACATATATAATACAGTAGCTAGAGATGCTGTTGAGCGCACGGTTAATAGGCTAGTGCCTACTATAGTTCTTGTTAGCCATTAGTGGAGCAAAATATCGCGGCTGAGCGATGTTCGTGTGCGGCACGGCTGCTGATTAAGGTGAGGATGTACAACATAGCATTATCAAGGACTGCGTTAGTTGCCCTTATTGGTTACAGTGCACGTAGTTAAAATACGCGGGGAAAAGCGAGGGTGAGGGCACTGAGGCGGCGGTAGGGGCCCAGGGGCAAGAAGTTTACCCAAGTTAGCGATGAATTTTCTGCATGGAGTTTTAACCGCTCAAAACAGCGTTGGCCCTTGTCTTGTGCGTGTACCGGTATTGGTATTTTTATTTTTATTTTGACCTCTTGAATTATATTCATCATTTATACATGTAACATCATAGAGCGATACATGTACATGTAGGATCCGTAGTAGTAGCAATGAATACTAATGACGGAACCCCACCCTTTAATTTCCCCCCCCCCCCCCCCCCCCCCCCCTCATAGCGATTTGGTTGGGGCCGACTGGCCTATAAATAGCACTAGGGAATTGCTCCCCCCCCCCCCCCCCCCCCCCCCCCCCCTCCTTTCAAGGCCCCATTTCACTAGTGATTCGGGTGTACCCCCTAGTGAAATAGGGCCCGCACATTAATAGATGATTTCGGTGAGAACCCGCGCGTCACGTGAGAGTCATGTGAAATTTTTATGGAGGGCAAAACATTATTGAGACGTATGGTAAATCGTGATGGATCGGCAGATTTCAAGCGAAAGGAGCGTTACAAACAAAAACTGGAGTCGGTGGGGCTGACACCAAGCTATGACCTTTTCATGAGGGGTGATGGTCGTCGTTTCGGCGATGCTATGTCGTTGTGGCAGCGTATAGAGTATGGCAATATATTTGGCTATTTTATCGATCGCCCGGGAACTTGAAGCCTACAACTAGTTTCAATCGGGCTCTGTGAGGACTGTGTTTGTGGTGTGTTTCGGCCGAGGCAAACAAAAGTGCAGACCAGGCCCACGAAGCGTGGATTAGGGCCTATTGCACGGTCATCTGACTTGATCGTTGCCGACTGAACTAGCTTGCTAAGTTAAGCTTATTTTTAAAAGAATGCACGGTGTACATGTCTACAGACCTATCTGTAATCGATAAGCTAGGTCCATACATGTAGCAAGTAGGCTTATAGCAATCGATCGGCAACAGACATCTTTGTCCTCCGTCATGTAGGCCTATAGCTTTTGTAGGCTGTAGCCAAAGGCAAAGCAGGGCAGCATGACAGCACACATGCTCATCATCGTTGCTACGACATAAGCAGATCCAGCTATTGGTGCAGATGGGGTGGCTATTCCAGACATCCCTATGCTTCCCATACTGATGATTTCTGTCTGTTGCGAGTCCTGCGTGAACTAGCAAACGACCCTCTACACTAGTACAGCTGAAGCAGAGATAATATAAAGCACACCTCTCCTTTTCTTCTTTGCCCCGCTTTCGCCTGCCGCGCTTTCACTGCCATCATTTTGATCAAATACTTCCTCTTGCATACCATCCTTGAAAGAGAATCGTGAAGAGACATAGCCACATCACTGGGTTCGTCAACAGGCTTGCCTACAATAAAAACAAATGACTTTCTCACTCAATTGTGACTTCAACACTTCTAACTAACATGACACAAAATGGTCGCCACAGATTCGCGAGTGCTTCGAAGGCTGCCAATCCTATCTACGGACCACTTGAACCCACCTTCGTAGTCTGCCTTCATTATTGAATGGAAACCGATAGAAACCTATGCCCAAACGCTGACCACCACGATTTCTACAGCCAAAAGCACAACACCTCCATACCATTTCACGTATACCTTGCCCTCCACTTCAATTATTCATCGTTTTAGGTCACGCGTTTCCAAGGAAACGACTTCTCACCGAAATCATCTATATTGGTTCAACTGAGTGTACGTGTACTGATATGCATACAAGACACAACTCACAAACTATCTGTCTTTCAAACACAACAAGTTGAAGTATTTCCACCGTTTTTGTGCTAGATTAAAGCATGCATTCTGCAGGTACAATGAAGAATAATGACATGGTGCCTCCCAGTGTTGCGGCGGCCCGGCCGTCCTGTAGCCATCATTAATTTTTGCATTTCAATTCATGCAATTGTCGCCCAATAAATACATTTTGCTGCAGCTGGTAAAAGCCAATCTGATGTACATTTATAATTTCATTGAACTCGATTATATAACATGCCAAAATTCATTGCCGCATTGCATAATATGCATGCCTGTACAAAAACTGTGCGGGTTTGGTACCCGACCTTCCGCCAATGCGCGCTATACGCCCAACATTGAACAAGGTGCCACCCTGATAGTATATGTTGTAGTTGTATTATACAAAGTTGATGGGTGGAAACTTCAGCACGTTAAGAACTTTGGGGGAGAATACATGTGTAGTAGAGGGCATCTTTAATGCTTGTTGCAATCATGTTTCTGTTACCATTTCTGAAGGTTTTGAGTTTTAAGTATTTGTACACCGTCACCTGCAGGATCAGCTGGGGAACCAATAGCAAAAGAGGACGTAGAGAGACTCAGGTGAGCACAAACTATACCAAACATGTTTAAATTGCCACACCTACGCGTATTTTGAGAACTAGGGAGCTATTATATGTTACCTTCAGCCAGGTCCCCAGACTAAGTGTTAATTACATCAACAGGCAAAGTTAACCCGCGTAAGCCTTTGTACAGGCAGGAATAGCGAAGGGCATATAAAAAGGAGAATTCGATTTCTTACCGATTTCTGCATATGAAGGAAATGAATATTGACTAAGAAAAACAGAATCGGTTATTTCGACTAAAAGCTATTCTGAAATCGGTAACCTGCTATTCTACTACATGCATAGTCGACCGAGTAGGTAATCACAAATAATCTAATAACCTATAAAACCTGAAAATCGTATGCTAGCTAGTGCTTGGGGTTATCCAAAAGTCCATTGCACATTTACTTACATTAAGTCAAAGTACAAATTCTTTCCAAGAGTGCGTGTAATTGGCGTTAATTTCTTTGAACCCTCTATATACAGAGCCATGAATAGTCTAGATAAATGTTGATAGCCTCGCCATTAGCATAAAGATCACTTCCCATTAGCCTGAGGTAGCCAGCCTCGCCATTAGGCATAGCTTGAGAGCCCTCGTGGTGCGAGGTAGCCAATATGGCCTAGTGTAGTGCTCGAAATGCTCTGTTTGGGATGTCCCCGTTGGGCCATAAGAGGCCTCCTAACCTGTGGCCATGAAGCAGGTAGCCGTTGGTAGTGTGCGATGTAGTAAAGAGAAGCGTGAAGTGTGTGCGGTGTGGACCTGTTGTGCGTACGAGCTAGCTAGGTCCCCAAACAAAGGTGGTGCTGTCTGTGAATTAACTATTAATAATTTCTTTTCTTTAGAACATAAAAATGTTTTCTTTTGAAGAGTGCGAAAATGTACCTGTGCGAGGTAGTCGAGGAGGTCTAGTGAAGGTGGAGGGTAGGGTTGTGTGGGGACGAGGACGAGGAGTGTACATGTTGGATGATAAGGATAAGTGGAAGAGATGGACTGATGGAATTGTTGGAGCAGTGGCCACACTAGGTGTGTGTGGAGGAAGGTTAGTGAAAGTGGGAGGTTGGAAGAATAATGTACACAGTAAGGAGGTGATGGTGTGGAGAAGAGGGAGGTGGTCCCTCATGTCAAACATGTTGGTAGGTTGTGAGAGGTCCTGTGTAGTTAGTGTTGGTGGAGGTGGTCTGGTGGTGATGGGAGGGAGAGGTGATGGGCCCTGTGACTTGGCTGCTGTTCAGGTCTTTGATGGAAAGACACAGACCTGGCACTTTGGACCATCACTTCCTAAGCCATGTCGGGCCATGTCAGCAGTGATCCATGAAGACCTGGTCTTCTTGATGGGAGGTAGTGGCGGCATGGCCACAGCTGTGTGGTGTGCCAACATCTATGACCTGGTGAGCCACTGAGCATTGTGTAGCATCTCTGTCCCTTTGTTTAGCGTGTCTATTGTACACAGTGGTTTAGGACCAGTGTCAATTTTCTTTACGCAAATACAATTACAATACCCTAGATCACTAACCATTATCTCAGATTATTTGAATTCCATAAAGGTGGATGACAGATGGATTTTTGCTCCTTAAATCTTCTAAATGCATTTCATTTTGATGGCAGATTCCTTATATGTACTTTGAAAGCCTATTTTCTTCTCTACTGAAGTGTAATAGTTAAAGTAATTCTGTATGGGTAATTTTTTATCCTGAAAGCAGAGAAAAAGATCGAAAAATTGAACTGTACCTCGAGCGTGATACCTTGTCATAACTCAAAATTGATTATTTTGACTATGAAAAAATGTCCAGTCAATTTTTCAGGTTTATAGCAACTTGCTAATTGGTTATTAGAAACATTAAATCGATTTTGGTGATATGCACTATCAATTACCTAGGTTATTTTAGATATTGGCACAGTAAATCAGTTTCTCAAGTCTATACAAGTATAGATTGCTTATCAGCTGCTTATGCCAACTTTAAATCATTTCTTAGTTACACATGCCCTATAGGATAGTATCCACAGGGACTGTGAACAAGGTGCATTCCAATTTGCACCACACACACTGGTGGGAATAATTCACTGAATGTCTGGACTAGACCCAATTTGGACACCTGTCACCTATACAAAAGAGTATGTAGCACATTTGATTAACGCCATTTACTATACGCAGAGAGGGTAAAAGGATTTAAATTGCCGTGCCCACTGCACATGCACCGCATATTTTGAGGGAGGGCTGGTGGGCACTCCCAGTGTTGATTAGACTGCAGGTGGTTACCACAAGCCGGGTCCCCAAGCTAAGTGTGGATTACATCAACAATGTTTATTCTTACCGATTAACCAACCCGTTAGTAAAAGCCTTTGTATATTTTCTACTGATTTTTGCATATAAAGGAAACTTATATCGACTAATCGCGACTAAGAAAAACAGAATTGGTTATTTGGACTAAAGGAAATTCTGAAGTCAGTAACCTGCTATTCTACTAAATGCATAGCAGACCAAATGGGTAATCACAAATAATCGATTAACCTACAAAACCTAAAAATTGGTTACACACCCTAACTGTACCGATGGCGAGAAATACAATTTATGGACGTTGCATTGTCAATCACATTGCTTTTTGCCGCATCAAGGTTTGGTGATGCTATCTTTACTAATGCACTCAAACAATATGTTCTATTAAGAGACTGGGGACTATTAAAGCCACTACGCTACGATGCAAATGAAGGTGTTCTCGGGCCTTTGTGCTGTCTGATAGATAGCATCTGTGTTCTTTGTGATGCGCCGTCTATGCTGTCTTTGTTAGAAACGAGAGTGCTTCGTGCGCGCACACTTTTGTCTTTTGTTGTATGTACATGTGCGTGTTTATACTAGTGGAGTACAATGAGCTGAAGGAATCCCTTCGGTACGTTTATATGCAATTCTAGCAAACTACTAAATAATATTATGTTCACAATATTTGATTTAATTGGGTTGATTTTGATTAATTATTCTAGGATGATTATTAAAATTTACATATTTTTGTTGTTCCATGTATTGAAATGTTTTACTAAAACTTTCAGTTAGCTATAGTGTATAGTTAAACTTGATTGTTTTGATTTGATCATTATTAATCAACCATAATTAATATTTTCGTTTACTTACCACTACCTCATTATACGCAAGGATACAAAATGTTCAAAATGACCTGCATGGTAAACTTTTAAACCACCGGGCTGTGCCGTGGGACACACAGAGTGCATGTGGACACTTGCTGTATTAGCTCTACCATCACCTAGTGCGTGGACGCTTCCTGCAACACACACACGCGCAAGCGTCTCCATCGTGTGCACACCATGCACGCTGACGTTAGAGCTGTGTAGTTGATGTGTGGTGTGTGCTTCACACATGGGCACACACACCAATGATGTCACTGCTTGTACATCACTCATCTTTAATGTGCATCCTCACACACACACACACACACACACACACACACATGCACACACACACACACACATGCACACACACACATTCCCACACTCTCTCTCTCTCTCTCTCACTCATACTCACAGACCACTATACAAAAAGGCACACAACAATCTCCCTGGAGAGAGCTGCGGCCAGATGTACCATGCTTACGGTCTGCTATATGTGTGGTTGATGGTGTACTCCTTGCCATTGGAGGAGCAAAGGACGTTTTGGAATCAAAGAAGACTTCTGCCATCTATGCCCTCCACCCTGTTGATCAGAAGTGGCAGCATGTTGGAGACATGCCATTTGAGTGTTACTATGTAGACACTCTACTGCTGTCAGGAGGAAGGCTGTTGGTGGTTGATGGGAACAGTCAGAGGGTCTTGAGGGTCACTGTGGAAGGTAAGCCATGCAAGTGTTATGGTCAGTACTACTAACCAGACTATTTTCAGGTCTGGCTATGGTCTTCCCTAGTCCAATGGATGACAGGTATGTGAATGGTTAGAATGTGTTGATGGCGGTGATGTGTACTAGAGTATACACATGGTGTGTAATTTTACAATAGTGCACATATATGTATAGGAACCCTTCTAAGAGATGGAGTTATGTCATTAGGATTACCTATACACAAATTGTTTACTTTTTTGAGAGGACTCTAACATCCAAGCGAAGTAATTCAGTATACTGTGGTGATGGTGGCTATGTGGCTAGCCACCTTTTATGTATCTGATTTGATACCTTCATTCAGGAGGCTCTATGAGGAGGCCATGACCAAGGGATATGTGGAAACTTCAGTGACCAAGTGTCTCATCCTTGGAGCTGCTGGTGTTGGCAAGACTCTCCTCAAACACCTCCTTCTCAAGAAGGACCATCCAGAGCAACGTGTCAGTACAGGACTGGCTGACAACCCTGTAAGAGCCATCTCCTTCACACTGGCTGGTGTGGGTGGACAAGAGGAGGATGACTGGTTTGTGGTTGAAGATGACCAGGCACTGATGAGTGTTATTGGAGGAACCATCAAAGGTGGTGTATCCATGGCACCATCATTGGCTGATGTGGTGAGCACTCTCCCAAAGATGGCCATAGACCCTTCCAATGTAGCCAGTGATGGAGCTGTTGGTCCCACCCCTGCTGGTGTGAGCATCACCAAGGACACCACCCAGCCTGAACAGAGCAGGACTGCAGATATAGAGGATGAGCTGGTTCGTCACATCAACCAATCCTCAGGTAAGAGCAGCAGGCCTTGTTATTTGCTTGTATTAACCCTAAATCTCCCCATGTAGATAACAGGAAGTTGTTTGGTGTGAAGTGGATCCAGTTCATTGACAGTGGTGGTCAGCTGCAATACCATGACATCCTTCCATTGTTCATTCAAGATCCCATGGTAACAATATTTGTAGTGAAGCTGTCAGAAGAGCTATCACATCACCCCACCATTGAGTACTATGGAGCAGATGGCAAGCCTGTTGGTAAACCATATCGATCATCTCTGATACCAAAGATAGCTGTGCAGAAACCATCCAAGAGAAAAACCAACAAATCAAGGCATTACTGGATCCTGACAAGTTTGATGTGCTTAACTGTGAAGAAGGGCTGATATTTGCTGTGAATGGCCTTTCCCCTGAAGATGTGGACAGACATGTTGCCCAGGTACTTAGGAATTTTGCATCTGAGTTCCCCCAGCAATTAGTAAAGCGGCCTATAGCATGGTTTGGGCTGGAAGTTGTCCTCCAAAGGTCTTCCCATGATGGTGTCTTGAGTCTTGTAGAATGTCAGGTGTCTGCTAAAAGGTTTCACATTGAAGGAGATGCATTCTCTGCTGCCTTGCACGATCTTGTCAAACACAAAGTGTTCTTATATTACCCCGAGGTTCTTCCCCAGACAGTGTTCTGTGACCCCCAGGTAGTCCTCACCAAGGTGACTGAACTAGTGCAGTACCACCACAAGCTGAGGGATGGGGGTGTGGCAGTTAGAAGGAACCAGATCATGTTCAGGGACCAAGGCCTGTTGTCAGTGGAGCTACTGAGGAAGTTTAAAGGGCACTACAAAGATGGTCTGTTCAGTCCACAAGATCTAGTGAAGTTGCTGGTGAGTCGTGGTGCCATAGCTATGATCAGAGATGGTGAGTACTTGATGCCTGCTCTGCTGCCCCACCTGGACTCCACCCAAGTGTCCAAGTACCTTGAAAGAGGTGCCTCCCTGATGATTAGGTTCCCCCATGGCTATATTCCTAGTGGTCTGTTTTGCTGTCTTGTGGCCCTTCTACTTTCATCTCCTTGGAAGGTGTGCATGGCTAGGAGCAAGCCATTGTGTCTATATCGCAACTGCATCAAATTAGTACATACGCATTCTACAGAAGTTGTGACCCTTGTTGACATGTTCTCCTATATAGGAGTGCATGTTGATGAGGCTTCAAGTGAGGTGTGTAGGGAGATAAGAGGTCTTGTCCACAGTGGTATCAAGAGTGCCTGTAGTGTGCTCAAGTACCATAATGTCCAGTTAGAAGATGCCTTCATATGTGCAGGAGCCCGTTGTACCTCAGACCCTCCTCATGTAGCTGTAGTGGTGTGTTCAAGGTCAGCATACAAGTGGAAGTGTACCATTTTAGAAGACCAGAATGGAGACCTGAGTGAGGACCAGCTGATGTGGTTGGTTGGTATTGTACAAACAGGTTTGGAGGACCAAAAGCCCAGTACAACAGGTGGGTGATGTGTGTGGTAGTACCATTTGACCACCATCTATCTGTTCCATCTCTGTACAGTTCCTTTGTCCCTGGACAGTGAACCATCATTACCACACCTCATGGACAGGGTAGCAGCTGTGATTCCCCACACTGTTGGCCCCTCACCAACAAGACTAGATGGTAAGATGGTTCCTTCCTTCCCTTGTCTCATTCCTATAGTGTGTCCAATACCCAATGTGGGTACATGGTTCTCTGTATGGTATCTAAACTTAGCTTAATTCTTCATCCTTCCCTCCATCAGCCACACCTTCCATCAGGGAGCTGATGTCCATATCTGTTGGTCACCTGAACATGATCCAAAGTGTTGGTACCAGGTACCCCACCCTGGGGATATCCCTGCTGGAGGATGATAATGGAGTGTTGGTGGATGCACTCACATTGGAGCACCAGCGTAATGCTGAAGAGATCACACGTGCCATCTTCCAGAGGTGGATTGGTGGTACTGGAAGGAAACCCACAACATGGAGGACACTAGTTGTTGTTCTTAGACAGAGCCAGTTGGCTACACAGGCTGATGCCATTGAACATTTCATTCAGTAGGTAGCCATGTGTGTTTAATTGTAGATGTGTTCTGTTTGATGGAGATTTGGTTATGGCATCCAACTTTGAGGCAATGAAGCCAGTGGGTGTGGAGGTCTTGCCAAGACATGGCAGTCAAGTACTCGCTTAATTTGAAGGGATATACCAATGTTATTTTACCATGGAAGCACCTCATAGGCCCTCTTACCTACCAGAATTATGTTGCAGACTCTCAGCCACAACTGGTGACACCAAAAGTTACAGTTACCTGCTCCAGTGCCTCTTTCAAAGTGACAAGGCAGTCTCCATTTTGTTCAAGTGTGTGTGTGTGTGTGTGTGTGTGTGTGTGTGTGTGTGTGTGTGTGTGTGTGTGTGTGTGTGTGCGTACATTCCCCTGGGTACCTGTGATGTTAGCAAGGAACGAAGAGAGCTATTCTCAAACATGCCTCTGGGGACTCGACACTTTGGTGCATGTAGGTGCATGGTCACCATTCCATTCCAAGGCAGAATGGGAAGCCAATCAAATATCCAATGGGGGAAATGATAACTATATTTATCAGTTTTGTTTTCTTTTAATAACTGCAAACATGTCATCAGAACAACAGTGTACCACATGTACAGTTTGGGTCTGGGTCATACCACTCTGCCTATGAATGGAGGGTCTGAAGCTGTTGGGCCCATTTGTCCATAGCCTGGTACCTGTAGTGGGGGGTGGAGCTTATATAACGTTCACAACATTTGAACATGACACTAACAGGACATACATTGTACATGTAAATGTATATACAATAAAAACTCCATTCTGTTCTTGAAGATGGGTGCAATGAGTTAAGTAGGAGGAGGAATATGGTGCATGCATAAACTAATTATAGCAAGTAGTACAACTCCTCAAATGAATTTCTGATCAGCAACATAGTTACCAGTGCATCCCACAGGTCATATGCTACGTGTGCACATTATTGATGTGGGAGAAACTAACGCAAGTAGTTATCAGCAATTGACAGTTTGTGGAGCAAATCAAATTCATGTACAGTACTTGATCATGCAAACATTATTTGATACATGTAAATTGTACCATGCACATAATTATATCATTATTATACACATCTGGCACCCAAAGAGTTAAAGAGTGCTCCAAAGAAGCATTGACTTCTAGGGCTGATGGGGAAGCGCTGCCCCCTAGCTGGTTGGGAGGGGTGCACCACCCCTCTCAAACCTTCCCCGGGGCTTTCTCAATTTCATACAACTATGAAACCTGCATCTGGCAGTGTGGGCAGTGTGTCCTACCCTACATACATGTATTATCCTAATCCCCTTCCCTCCCCCCAAAACACAACAAACTATACGGTATAAATGTCATGTCCGGAGTAAAAAACCTCAGCGGTTGCCTAGAGACAATGTATCACATTCACGTAATAAAATGGCAAAGCTCGGACAGTGATCCTCCGGCTGATCCTGTTCCTGATCAAACCATGCTGCCAATGTAAGCCTGACATATTAAGAGCCCTTTTAAAGCCATCCATTTAAAAAGGTTCTGCATTAGGGACCAGACCTTCAGGTCCACTATTGTACCCAACCCTAGAATGTTTTGCGTCAGAAGAACGTAATTCCAGCAGTACGGCAGGCTGCATAATTTTAATCCATGGCATGCTTATTGTGGGCATTTCTACATGTATAGGCGAAGAGTCTCTGTATAGGGACACTTAATACAAACATAATGGAGCCTTGGACGTTCCGTATATTGAATCAAACAAAAATGGAAGAACAAAAATACACATTGATTTCCCTCTGCCTGCATGTTGGTAGTGTCATTACTTTGTACTGAGTCGTGCTGCTCTTTTCTAAGCATTACACCTATAGCTTTTTGCATGTCTGGTCTTAAAGCATGCTCAAACCTGTCAGCCATTGCAAGTGACCCACACTAAGCAACAATTAGCATTTCTGTGCAACCAGCAGACCCAAATTCTCATAGGCCTATAGTATGGTCTGGCCCCCAGTCAAACAAGCCCAATGCTATCTATGAAGACAGGGAGCGCTCAGCTGCTGTTAGGCATCTACAACGATATCATGAAGAGTGGCTGTTCAAGCCCTAGGCTGGGGTCAAAGCAATTCCTTCTTTGCTTTGGCCAACAATGCGCACTCTCAAAGGTAAAAATTAAAAAAAAATTGAACTACAATGAAAGTTTCCCTTTAAAGGGATAGATGCATTCTGACAATCTACTTCCCCCCCCCCCCCCCCCCTTCTTGCCTTGTGGGCAGACCCCAGCCTGTCAGGTCAGGGTCCAACCTGCCAGGCCAGTCCAGTCTGGCTGGCAGGCCGGGCTGGCCTTCAGCAACCCTGGGATTAGCCACTGGTGTCTGGCACCCGTCTACACTTCGGTCGGGGTGCCTGTAAGTGTTTACTCTCGATCTGGAACGCACTTCACCACAATGATGACTCCTTCAATGGCAGAAGTCTTCATTGGTACAATGTTGACCTCAAATTCTGGCACTCTGATCTAAAGGCAACTCACATTCAGTGCGCCAAAGCTTAAAATCAGCCACTATGGAAAAACTAGTGCACATTAGAGGTTGTAAAGTTGTATCCTTTGAACACTTTTTTGAATTGTACAACTCTTGGCTACACAGTAAGACATTCCACAAGTGACATAATATGACATGTGGCAAGCAAAACAATACCATGTAACTTGATGTTAGTGATTGAAATAAACTTCACTGCATTGAGTATTTAATATAAAATAAATTCTAGCTTTACTTATCCTTGCTTCATATTTCTTTTTCTATAGAATACATAAACGTTCCATTTTGAAACATGTCCAAACGTACCTGATGAAGGTGGTCGAGGGTGGGGTGTTCCTGGTCTACTGGAGGTTGAGGGTAGGGTTGTGTGGGGTGGAGAAGGAAGTGGTGTGTACAGGTTAGAGGAGAAGGATAAGTGGAAGAGATGGACTGATGGTGTTGAGGATGGGGCCACACTAGCAGTGTGTGGTGGAAGGTTAGTGGCTGTGGGAGGTTATAAGAATGGTGTGCTTAGTAAGAAGGTGATGGTGTGGAGAGGAGGGAAGTGGTCCCTCATGTCAGACATGTTGGTAGGGTGTAGGAGGTCCTGTGTAGTTAGTGTTGGTGGAGGTGGTCTGGTGGTGATGGGAGGGAGAGTTGATGGGTCCCATCTCTTGGCTGATGTTCAAGTATTTGATGGCAAGACACAGACCTGGCACTTTGGACCATCACTACCTGAGCCATGTAGGGACATGTCTGCAGTGGTCCATGAAGACCTGGTCTTCTTGATGGGAGGCTGGGGCATGGCCACAGCTGTGTGGTGTGCCAACATCAATGACCTGGTGAGCCCATGCACGCTGACGTTAGAGCTGTGTAGTTGATGTGTGGTGTGTGCTTCACACATGGGCACACACACCAATGATGTCCACACATGCACACTATGTGTACCCAGTGGTGCACACATCCACATGACTGCTTGTACACATGTACTTCCACTACATATCAGACTGCTGTACAGTCACAAGTAGACATCTGGAGAAAGCTACCAGATGTACCATACAAAGGTTCAGCTGTATGTGTGGTTGATGGTGTGCTCCTTGCCATTGGAGGCTCAGATGGATCAAAGGAGACCTCTGCCATCTATGCTCACCACCCTGTTGATCAGAAGTGGCAGCATGTTGGAGAAATGCCATTTGAGTGTTCAGATCTAGAAACTCTACTGCTGTCGGAAGGAAGGATGTTGATGGTTGATGGGATAAGTCAGAGGGTCTTGAGGGTCACTGTGGAAGGTAAGCCATGCAAGTGTTATGGTCAGTACTACTAACCAGACAATTTTCAGGTCTGGCTAAGGTTTGCCCTAGTCCTTTGAGTACAGGAAGACAGGTGGTTCTTTGAACACAGTGAAGACAGATAGTTCCAATGGCTAGCAATTGAAGACTAATAAATAAGTTACCTTAGCATGAAATTCTGATTTAACCAATACATTTTTCTGATTTTTATAATGACTTATCATACTTTCAAAATAGCTAATTATTAATCAAAATTTATCTACAACAGCACATTATTTTCATAAACGCCTCATTAGTCATAGTAGGTAGCTAATAAAAAGACAAGTTCTGTATTTTTGGTTGCTAAGACTCGTTTTGCAGCTCAAAAACCGTAATACAATCATCTACTCTAATATCTATGATACAACAATGCTTTTGCAAGAAAGAGTGAGAGTTTTAAGCAACTTAACCATAAAAAGAGCCCTGTGCGTGTGGTCTTTGTAATACATGTAAGGTGGAGAGGTGACCTTGTGCTACCCCTCTCTGCACCTCCTCCCTCTAACACTAGCACCTGCATACCTTCTAGGGGTGTGGAGAATGGCGGGCATTATGTAACAACACAAGATGGTGCATCTACACAATTTGATCTCAAATAGTTATTATTTCACATATAGCAAAGTCTCCTATGTGAGAACAAATCTTTTTTTAAATCAATAATAGGAATTTGCAAATATGGAGCCCGTTGTATCTCAGACCCTCCTCATGTAGCTGTAGTGGTATGTTCAAGGTCAGCATACAAGTGGAAGTGTACCATTTTAGAATACCAGAATGGAGACTTGAGTGAGGACCAGCTGATGTGGTTGGTTGGTATTGTACAAACAGGTTTGGAGGACCAAAATCCCATTACAACAGGTGGGTGATTGTGTGGTAGTACCATTTGACCACCATCTGTTCCATCTCTGTACAGTTCCTCTGTCCCTGGACAGTGAACCATCATTACCACACCTCATGGACAGGGTAGCAGCTATGATTCCCCACAAGTTTGAGACAGTTGGACTTCAGCTTGGCCTCACACTAGGTGAGCTTCAAGTGATAGGTCCACACCATCCAAGCCTGGAGGACCACCACAGAGCATATGTTGAGATGTTTGGTGTGTGGAGGAGACGTGGGTCACCTCCTTACACCTGGAGGACAATCATTGGTGTGTTGAGGTGTGCTAGTGTTGGTGAAGTCCTGTTATCTGAACAGTTGACCTCCTGGATCATAGAGGGATCAGGTGATCCCGTGAAGGTGTGAACAAATGTACTCTCATTTTGTGTGGACTGTTTTTTGTATACATTGTATTGCTTGTAACTTAGCGGTGTGTGTATTACAGGTATGTGTAGGTTGGATGTGTGTGTACAAAGTCTCCTGGGACGTGGGTACCAGAGGCAGACCTGTGATGTTCATTTTGGTATGTGATGTAAATATAGCCACTGAGTAGAGTCACTCCACAGGGGCAGATCCAGGAATTCCGGAAGGGGGGGTCTAAGATTAAATTCATGAAGGGGGGGGGGTACGGGAGGGGGCGCGCCCCCTCCCGTGGCGGGGTCTGGGGCTCCGCCCTAGCCGCTTTTTAAGTTTTCCATTTATTTAGCATGAAAATTAAAGCACTTTTCATAATGATACGATTCCAAAACAACTTAATTTGATAGCATCAAGTGCAACCTAATTTAAGCACACAATACGCTATTCTGAAAAAGGATAAAGCCTGCGTGGATGACGACGAGAAAACTCTTCAACCACCGCATCTGGATTCAGCTCTATATATCCATGAATAAGCATCAATGCCAAACCGTTTAATCTTTCATTACCCATCGTGCTTCGAAGTGACGTCGTCAGAAGTTTTAGCATGCTGATTGACCTCTCACACTCACAACTAGTTACTGGCAGAGTAGCCGATATGACAAGGAGTACGTAAATGTTTGGAAAGTAATCCTTGTCAACAAAAATAAGAGTCTTTGTAGGCGTATCTAGCTCTTTTGCTTTGATGGATTCACTTTTCCATTTCATTCACCATACATCCAGCTCAGTATATGTAATGCCTTAGCTGATGGAAGGTCATCTTTATATAGCTGTAAAACATCTTTGAAATGACTTGGCTTAAGCTGAACAGAGGAGCTGACCAATTCAGAATGCAGAATTTGTACTAATTCTACAATAATGCCTGCTGTTCCTTCTTCAAAACGATTGACCAGTTCAGTAATTAAATGGTCCAGCATTGGAGTAGTTAATGTTCGTTGGTAATACTGGCTAGCATTGGCCGCAGGTGTATTTGACCGATGGAGTTGGTAGCTTGCAATTCGAGGATAAGACTCTTCAATTCCAACACTGTGAGCCAGTGCAACTGCATCTGAATAAACAATTTCGTGAAACTTTTCACTACCACATCGAGCTTCCTTAAGTGCAGCCTTAACCATTGATATATCGCGGTAGGCATGAACAACATCAATAGAAATGAAATACACATGCAAATATATATATCGAGTGTTTAATATTATACTTGTCAGACTGTACTTTATATTAGATAGATTATATCTACCTGTTTCCTAAAAAGGACCTGAGATCCATTGCATTGACACGCTTACATCCTGTAGCACAGCTCGCACGCGCACCTTTCGATCGCTTCATTTCACGCTAAGACTCGATTAACCACGCGTGCGTCACAAACTAATTAATTATTCATTACTTGGAGCCAAGGGGGGTCTTTAGACCCCAAAGACCTCCCCCCCTGAATCCGCCCCTGCTCCATTCCAAGGCAGAATGGGAAGCCAATCAAATATCCAATGGGAGCAATAACTATTTATATCAGTTTAATAACTGCAAACATGTCAACAGAACAACAGTGTACCACACGTACAGTTTGGGTCTGGGTCATACCACTCTGCCTATAATGTTTGAATGGAGGGTCTGAAGCTGTTGGGCCCATTTGTCCATAGCCTGGTACCTGCAGTGGATATAGAAGCTCATACAACCTTCTCTTTAGGATCATAACACAATATATACCAAAACATTTGAACAGCTACAGACATAAGATACCAAAGCATCACTGCATGCACCTGGCCCTTCCCACTGATCACATGCCTTACCTGGCCCCTCCCCCTGATCACATGACTTACCTGGCCCCTCCCCCTGATCACATGACTTACCTGGCCCCTCCCTGTGGCTCCTGGTCCAGTTCCATGATTTGGTTCACCTGGTCAATCCTGCCATTAATGGAGTTGTCCAGTATACAGGACACCAACAAAGCCTCCACCTCGGCTACATCAATACCCAGCTCCTGGGGAGGAGGGGAGGAGGGGATCAAAGATGGCCACCAGGAGGAGGGGATCAAAGATGGCCACCAGGGGGAGGCAGAGGAGGTTACCTGGGAGATGAAGGATATCCTCATACGTGTGTAAGGTCTGATCAGCTTGATGAGGACTTGTGTCCTTATGTTCCTGAGGAGCTCCGCGATGTGCTCTCTGATGAACTGGTCCTCCATGATGGCAGCTCTGTGGGGGTGTGGGGGAATGTGGTATGGGGGTGTGAGCATGGTACATGTGTGCATGTATGTGGTACACGTGTGTGGGTGGGTGTGGTTTATATTATCACATCTTACCCCCACAGCCCCTACACCCTCTCCATACACACCTGTGGGCACTCAGAATCTCCTCAAACTCCACAATGTCATCATTTTGATAAGCACTGATCAGACTGGTCATAGCCTTGATCTCGGGGTTGTTCTTATAAGGTTTGGCCTGGGGAGGAGGGGGCATGTAAGAACAATACAGGGGAGGAGCCGATGTTAACTACGGGAGAGGGGATTATGCGTGTAGCCGGGCTAACCTCTTGAGAATCAAAAGGGTTAACACTGGATTTTGTCAGAATGTTGGCCAAGACCAGGTACTTGAGGCAAACCAGTCGCCTGTATAAAGGAATAGAACATGTGAGGCATTGTGGTACCAACAAACCTCCTCATTATGTACATGTAGGACAGCCATCTTCTCAAATGAGATACACTTATATAGTCATAGGTGGCAGAAGTGCCATGGTCACCTGACACAAGTGTCATGGTCACCTGACACAAGTGCCATGATCACCTGACATAACTGTCATGGTCACCTGACATAACTACCAAGTCATCAGACATGGCTTCCTGCCATGGGTGCTGTTTATATAGTGCAACCCAGGGGGCGGTACTGACTGGGAAGGCCTGGGGACCGGATGTATGTGTGTGTGTGTGTGTGTGTGTGTGTGTGTGTGTGTGTGTGTGTGTGTGTGTGTGTGTGTGTGTGTGTGTGTGTGTGTGTGTGTGTGTGTGTGTGTGTGTGTGTGTGTGTGTGTGTGTGTGTGTGTGTGTGTGTGTGTGTGTGTGTGTGTGTGTGTGTGTGTGTGTGTGTGTGTGTGTGTGTGTGTGTGTGTGTGTGTGTGTGTGTGTGTGTGTGTGTGTGTGTGAGTAACAACAAATACACTGCTCTGGGAGTTATGGACACATCTATGCCTACTGACATGCCCACAGGAAGTGGTGGACACACCCACTCACCTTAGTGTTATCCCTGGGAGCATCAAGTGTAGTCTCATAGAACCGCTGCAGAAGGTCAGTCTGCAAAGGTGTGCATTAAAAGGAGACAAGATACCCTGATGTATGTATATGTAAGAGACGGCAGTCCATGGACGAAGATGGTGATGGGAAAAATTTTAAGGCATGTGTAGGTGATGTGGAGGGTGTGGAGGGTAGGGGGTGAGGGGGTAAGGGTTCAGTGGTGTGTTGGGTGAGGGTTCAGTGATGGTTTGATGAATTCAGCTTTTGATAATGCAGGATGATATGGCATAATGGTTGCGATATAGGGCCATGATACTAGTAGTACTATCATTGATCTTGAATAGGTGGTCATGATGTTATGATGTCATGACCCACGTATTCACGATGAACCACAAGTAATTTTTCAAACACATGAAAGGGTTAAACAAGAAACTACTGTACTGATATAAATATCAATTTAGAGAATTGAATGGTTGATTATTCAGTAACCTTATCAAACTATTGTTCATAATTTTATTTAACACACAAATGAACAGGAAGTATCTATGATTTAATTAGGAATTACATGTAGGAGTGGTGGCATGTGGTCATTGGTTATGGCTGTTGTGTAAACAGTTCTCATTCCCCTACGTACATGTAGATCGGCAGGTGCTTATGCGGTGACATTGCGCATGCGCAGTTTAGAAAGGAAAGGGCGCCTATACGTCGTCTGTTCATTCTGAGCAGTTGAGCGTTAAGAAGTGGTTTATAAACGCTGCGTTGATTTGATCCTCGTTGGAAATTTTGAGGTGAGTGTGTATGGGATACAGTGGCGTAGCGAGCCGAGGGGAGCGCGTATACCTGGGTCTGCCACTGCCATCTGTAGCCCTAAGCTCTCTCCCCCCCCCCCCCCCCCCCCCCATCGGAACCAGCGGTTTCTTTAAATTTATTTATTTATATAATTATATCAAGAATCTGATTTTACGTGGACTTGGCGAGCGTACTTATACGATGTAGTAGAACTGCCGATGCTTAAAAAGCTCATGCAACGAAGATTTACGCCTCACTCGAACGTTAAAGGTCGGAACTGCGGTAAACGTCATGTCCGGAGTACTGTAAAAAAAAAACCCTCAAATTATGTCATTTTACCAAATATGGGCAACATGATGTTAACTGCGGTTGGAGGGTACAGTCTACTACAGTGTAAACAATGACATAATTCTTAATACATGTATGATGTCCAGTCATATAGTGCTCAATCCATACAGCGCGCTTGTCACAAAGAGTATTTAGAGAGTAGAAAAGTAGAAAACCAAAAATTCCTTTTTTACACAATAAAAACATGCTACGAGGATGCTAATTACATTTTTAGAATCAGCACGCATCTCTGCATCATCATATGAAAACAACAATATCACGTGACGACCTTGAACAATTTTTTTTTTTTTGCAAGTACACCTATACGCCCCTAGTGGTTATGGAGATCGGTACTGATCATCGTATTTCAGAGGTCTGCTGGGACTAAGGGCTATACGGCTACAAAAATTCGAGTTTTAAGTTCCACTTTTAAGGAATCGTATTTGTAGTTTTGAACAAACTCATTGTGATCTCACAATGAGATTGTTCAAAGCATTCTGAAAACTACAAATATAAATATAAAGCAATCCTTCTGCCATTGAAGGGTTCCAACCACCCAAAGCAATCCATTAAACATATGAAAAGGCAGTAAGGACACTTAATGGATTGCTGCTTTGGGTGGTTGGAACCCTTCAATGGCATAAATCTTCATTGGTGCAATGTTGACTACAAATTCCGGCACTCTGATCTAAAGGCAACTCACATTCAGTGCGCCAAAGCTTTAAATCAGCCACTATGGAAACTATAAGTGCACATTATAGGTTGTAAAGTTGGTAGACGATGAAAGCTCACATCCTTTGCACACTTTGTGTCTCTCTTTTTTTTTTCTACAACTTTTGGTTCCACAGTAAGACATTATTTTCCACAAGTGACATAACTGTAAACAGGTGATGTTAATGATTGAAATTAATAAATAAACTTCACCGCATTGAGTATTTCAAATAAAATAAATAAATAAATTCTAGCTTTACTTATCCTTGCCTCATATTTCTTTCTCTATAGAATACATAAATGTTTCGTTTCAAAACATGTCCTAACGTACCTGATGAAGGTGGTCGAGGGTGGGGTGTTCCTGGTCTACTGGAGGTTGAGGGTAGGGTTGTGTGGGGTGGAGAAGGAAGTGGTGTGTACAGGTTAGAGGAAGAGGATAAGTGGAAGAAATGGACTGGTGGTGTTGTGGATGGGGCCACAGTAGGTGTATGTGAAGGAAGGTTGGTGGCTGTGGGAGGTTATAAGAATGGTGTGCTTAGTAAGAAGGTGATGGTGTGGGGAGGAGGGAAGTGGTCCCTCATGTCAGACATGTTGGTAGGGTGTAGGAGGTCCTGTGTAGTTAGTGTTGGTGGAGGTGGTCTGGTGGTGATGGGAGGGAGAGGTGATGGGACCAATCTCTTGTCTGCTGTTCAAGTGTTTAATGGCAAGACACAGACCTGGCACTATGGACCATCACTACCTAAGCCATGTAGGGACATGTCAGCAGTGGTCCATGGAGACCTGGTCTTCTTGATGGGAGGCTGGGGCATGGACACAGCTGTGTGGTGTGCCAACATCAATGACCTGGTGAGCCACTGAGCATTGTGTAGCATCTCTGTCCCTTTATTTAGCGTGTGTGTAGCTGACCCGTGGGACACACACACCACGCACCTAGCGCGTGGACGCTTCCTGCAACACACGCACGCTCAGCGTGGTCCTACACACATGCACACGTGTGCACACATGTGGCGTGCATCCACACCACACACACAGTGTGGACGCTCGCTGTAGTAGCTCTACTGGTGGAGACGCACACACACACAAGCGTCTCCATCGTGTGCACACCATGCACACTGACGTTAGATCTGTGTAGTTGATGTGTGGTGTGTGCTTCACACATGGGCACACACACCAATGATGTCCACACATGCACACTATGTGTACCCAGTGCAGTGGTGCACACATCCACATGACTGCTTGTCATCTTTAATGTGCATCCTTACACACACACACACACACACACACACACACACACACACACACACACGCAGATCGCTGTACAGTCACAAGAAGACACACTGCAATCTACCTGGAGAGAGCTACCAGATGTTCCATACCGTTTCTCAGCTGTATGTGTGGTTGATGGTGTGCTCCTTGCCATTGGAGGACAAGAGGAGTATAATGATGATGATGACGGACCAAAGAATACCTCTGCCATCTATGCCCTCCACCCTGTTGATCAGAAGTGGCAGCATGTTGGAGACATGCCATTTGAGTGTTCCTATGTAGACACTCTATTGCTGTCAGGAGGAAGGCTGTTGGTGGTTGATGGGATCAGTAAGAGGGTCTTGAGGGTCACTGTGGAAGGTAAGCCATGCAAGTGTTATGGTCAGTACTACTATCCAGACTATTTTCAGGTCTGGCTATGGTCTTCCCTAGTCCTTTGAACACAGTGAAGACAGATAGTTCAGTGAAGACAAATGGTCCTTTGCAAACAGATGACAGGTGTGTGAGCTCTGTTTATGGGGGTGTTGAGTGAAGTTGTGTGATTACATCACCTTTTCAAATCCCCCGAGTTAAGAGTACACATCCAATGGGGTTCCCTAACTTTATGTAGAGTTACTTCACAGTGGTTTAAAAATAGGGGTCATATAGACATTAGTGAATTTAACAAATGATATTTTGTAATTATTCTGATTATGTGTTACAAGAAAATGTTTAATATTAATCAAGTTTAATGATTATAAGATTTGAATATTTCAAACCAAAATAATCAAGTTCTATTTCATTTGAATATCATTAAGTATTAAAAATTTTAAATATCCTAAATATGTTTGCAGACATCCATATTGCGCGTTTACACAATTGAAGTACCAAAAGTAACACTTTTTATATCAGTGAACCTTACTACATAAAAATCAAAAATGTAAAATCAAGAATTAGCAAATATGGTGTGAATGCTACATGCTGACAAAGTTCAGATTATGTTCCTGTCTCCTGATCCTGATCCTGATCATCTGCAAACATGCAGGCAAGTAGATGTTCTTCCAAAGATAAGCAACTTGATCTTGCATGCTTTTGTGTACTGCAAGACCGGACATTGTGCTCCTCACCACAAAACAAGCATTTGACAGCATGTTGAAAGCTTCTAACTATAGGATCAGACTTAATCCATAATCGTGTTATTACATCAGACAAGTTGGCATGCTGGGTAGTTTTCCTAGCTAAATGCTCTGTATATGCTAAGGTTTTATTGTTGTGCTCTAGGGGTTCGTCTGATAATGTGCCCAATCCTTTAGAATCATTAGCACTAATCAAAAACTTTTTTTTTTCAACCCTCTTCATTGCCAACTAATTTTTCATCAGCGATGAATTGTTCTGCTGCCTCAGAATTGCTTCTAAACCGCTTTACGTATCTCTCCCAAGCTTCACCATTGTTTATTAAAATTACGTTTACCGGTATCTTCAACCTCTTCAGCCATAATGGAGCAGCTGCCAACGAACGAACGAACTTTGATCACCGATGCACAGAAAGGATACAATCACTTCAAAACTAGCCATTACAAATGTTTCCACACGCGTCTTAAATACATGAGTATATGCGCCGCAGGCCAGCAAGTACACGCAGGCCTCTACACAATGAACAAAACACGGGCTGTATTGTGCTATTGTCCGCACATAACAAAAGAACAGCGCGACGTAGCGTTGTGAAAGGCCCAGGTGCCAGTAAGTCTTGCAAGTCTTATTCCCACGGTCCACTCTTATGTTATTAATGAAATCATTATACACATGGCGCTGTGTATACTGCTGTTGTTTTTAACTTTTGTCGCTCTAACTTAGAATGCGGCGGGAGGCTGCTAGTGCCAAATGGTGGTTAATCGTAGTTATGTGTCATATATGGCCCAGATGGCTGTAGATTCGACTTGAAAGGAATTTAAACTTGGTACGAGTACAATTTTTAAATAATTTTTTGTAGAAAATCTTTAAAAACTCACGTCTTCAATATAAAAAAAACACTGCAAATTACTATCGTTAGAAACAGGAGACAAAATGCTATGTAGTAAACATATATATAACTCAATCCTTTAAGATTCCAACAAAATATAATTATCTTTACACTTTTAATAAAATTCTCCATATTTATGCTTTGGCGGACTGTCACTTATTAACCATAAACAGTATGGAAATTTCTCCTTCAGATTATAGTGCTGCAAGGTATTATAAAAATAAATAAAAATAAAAACATACACATTATACCCTACTTACATGTCGGGGTCCTAACCCACTGTGTACTTGACCATAGTGATGCGTACATGTGTAAATTCTAACCATATTCTACGAGGTACCCCACAGTAGGAATAATATAGGACCAAGGGATATCTATCTTGCTGTAGTACTGCCATGAGCTATACACAAAATTGTCCACCTTGTTGTGTACATATGAGATAATTCAAGCATCCAAGTAGAGTGGAGCATCCTTAATTCAGTATACTGTGGGGATGGTGGCTATGTGGCTAGCCAACGTTTACATATCTGATTTGATACTTTCATTCAGGAGGCTCTATGAGGAGGCCATGACCAAGGGATATGTGGAAACTTCAGTGACCAAGTGTCTCATCCTTGGAGCTGCTGGTGTTGGCAAGACTCACCTCAAACACCTCCTTCTCAAGAAGGACCATCCAAAGCAACGTGTCAGTACAGGACTGGCTGACAACCCTGTTAGAGCCATCTCCTTCACACTGGCTGGTGTGGGTGAACAAGAGGATGACTGGTTTGTGGTTGAAGATGACCAGGCACTTATGAGTACACTGCAAAAACAAAAGCGCGATGTTCACTCGCCGCGTCGAGTGAACCTTCCGTCCAACCTGCCACTCGTAAAAAAGAGTGATTGCCACCTATTATAACAGCGGGCGCTATGCACGCGTTAATACGAGTGCAAGCCACGCTAAATAGCCACTCCTTTTTACGAATGAGATCACGTGCTAATTGGGTGAAATTCACTCGTCTTTATAGCGAGTGTTGTGCTACCGTTTATATACGAGTGTTATTCACCGTTAAGGCGTTGCGCACGTGATATAAGGAGTCAATCATAAATATTCATGAAGAGTCATAAAATCATTTTAAAAATACGCAGTACACAATCAGTACACATGAGTTCAACGCTATAATCCTGGACACAGCTGTCTTCATTCTGGCATGGAGATAGTGGAAACAGTTTATACACTTACTGTATGTACAGGGGACATGTGTAAGTAAGTACCTTGTCTAGTCTCCTAGCCTCCGGGGTTGGAAGAGGTTGGGCATCTCTCATAGCAGCATACACATGTAGCTAGGATGAGTGGGTAGCACTTATTGGAGAAAACAGCTTACAGCAGTTTGAAGGTGTGCAAGTGTTCCCTTCCCAGTCCACATCAGTACAAGACAAGATCCCAACAGCCAGACTAAAATTTTAGAAGATGATTCTGGACATAGTGAGATGCGACAGACGTACAAATACACATACGGGTACACAAATGGCACCATACTCACCTTACTAGGTGTTAGAACGATGACCATTGAGTGCTTCCAATGGACAGATAAATGACCATAAGAAGGTACATTCAGAGTGAGTATACAGCACAAGAAGACCCTACAGTAGAGATTGTGATAGTTGGAGGAAATTTATTCTTTGGATTTAAAACATGGAAATCTATGTGCAGCTACCCTCAATTCACCAAGTGCGAGGCTCTGGGCAACGCACAGGTCTATCTCTCGATGGAATAAGTGAAGCAGTAGAGGTTCGTGAGCCTTTTTGGACTGGATAGGCTTCCTTCCAACCTCCAGTCCTTTCCTGACAAACAAATGGGTCTCATCGGCCAACCCCAAAGTACACATGATAGAATGGCCTGCTCATTACCTGTGTGCACATGTGGTGTGTGTGTGGTGTGTGTGTGCATGTGTGGGTCCAAATGTCAAAATGTGTGTAAGAAAGGTTTGAGTTTCGTGTAGTGAAAGATGACCAGGTAAGTAAACCCCTACACATGTAGCAATCCTATTCCCATGTCTTCATACCTGAGATGACATCGTACAGATGAATACCCCCAGACAGGTGCCTCACTATGTTCATTTATGATTAACATCTTAGCCAACTGGCAACCTCAAACACGGCCTGATGAGAAGGAAAAAAATCTGACTGCCCATACCTCCTAAATTGCAGACTTCAGTTAAGAGAATGGTTTTCGTCCGTCTATTCTACACATGCACACATTCGACATAACACATATCGTGTACACACACACATACACACACATGTACACACACATACACACACATGTACACACACACACGTACACACACACACATGTACACACACATATGTACACACACATGTACGCACACATGTACACACATCATGCACACACATGTACACACACATACACACACATGTACACACACACATACATACACACGCCATGTATAAAGCCTTGTATGTATTCTTATAGGGAAAGCAAAGGAGGGGGGGGCAAAGGAGAGGAAGCAAGGAGAATGGGGATGAGGGGTTACCTCTATATCCAATTCATCTTTGTCCACAACTCAGTGACGGCCATCAGTTGCAGATGTGAACCACTTGTATCCATGGAGATGATAGAACCCATCTGACTGGGTGGTAGCCACAGCACCAGATCCACCCGCATACACCTTTCCACAGTACAAATGACACCTACCTATAGCACCAATGGTTACACCCAGCACCTTGTGGGCAAGTGGGATGGTGGCATCACACACACACACACACACACACACACACACACACACACAGTCACCTTGTTGGCAGCTTGCAGGGTCCTTCTAAATAACAGCATTCACTCAAGCTTTGTTAGACGAGATCTGATTTTTTCCATAACATTCAGTCCTAGTAGATGTTGATCTCACTTGGATAACACTTGTGGGATTCATACAAACACACACACACAACAGTCCTTTAAAAGTTCAGTTGTTTTGTTTTAAGCCGGACAAAGGAAATACTTACCCCAACACATAGATGTTTGTGATGTAAGGGAGGAACATGTTTGTGATGTAAGGGAGGAACATGCTTGTGATGTAAGGGAGGAACATGCTTGTGATGTAAGGGAGGAACATGCTTGTGGCACAAGAGGGGAACATGCTTGTGATGTAAGGGGGGAACATGCTTGTGGCACAAGAGGGGGACATGCTTGTGGCACAAGAGGGGGACATGCTTGTGACGTAAGGGGGGAACATGCTTGTGGCACAAGAGGGGGACATGCTTGTGATGTAAGGGGGGAACATACTTGTGACGTAAGGAAGGAACATGCTTGTGGCACAAGAGGGGGACACGCTTGTGATGTAAGAAGGGAACATACTTGTGATGTAAGGGAGGAACATGCTTGTGATGTAAGGGAGGAACATGCTTGTGATGTAAGGGAGGAACATGCTTGTGATGTAAGGGAGGAACATGCTTGTGATGTAAGGGAGGAACATGCTTGTGATGTAAGGGAGGAACATGCTTGTGATGTAAGGGAGGAACATGCTTGTGATGTAAGGGAGGAACATGCTTGTGATGTAAGGGAGGAACATGCTTGTGATGTAAGGGAGGAACATGCTTGTGATGTAAGGGAGGAACATGCTTGTGATGTAAGGGAGGAACATGCTTGTGATGTAAGGGAGGAACATGCTTGTGATGTAAGGGAGGAACATGCTTGTGATGTAAGGGAGGAACATGCTTGTGATGTAAGGGAGGAACATGCTTGTGATGTAAGGGAGGAACATGCTTGTGATGTAAGGGAGGAACATGCTTGTGATGTAAGGGAGGAACATGCTTGTGATGTAAGGGAGGAACATGCTTGTGATGTAAGGGAGGAACATGCTTGTGATGTAAGGGAGGAACATGCTTGTGATGTAAGGGAGGAACATGCTTGTGATGTAAGGGAGGAACATGCTTGTGATGTAAGGGAGGAACATGCTTGTGATGTAAGGGAGGAACATGCTTGTGGCACAAGAGGGGAACATGCTTGTGATGTAAGGGGGGAACATGCTTGTGGCACAAGAGGGGGACATGCTTGTGGCACAAGAGGGGGACATGCTTGTGACGTAAGGGGGGAACATGCTTGTGGCACAAGAGGGGGACATGCTTGTGATGTAAGGGGGGAACATACTTGTGACGTAAGGAAGGAACATGCTTGTGGCACAAGAGGGGGACACGCTTGTGATGTAAGAAGGGAACATACTTGTGATGTAAGGGAGGAACATGCTTGTGATGTAAGGGAGGAACATGCTTGTGATGTAAGGGAGGAACATGCTTGTGATGTAAGGGAGGAACATGCTTGTGATGTAAGGGAGGAACATGCTTGTGATGTAAGGGAGGAACATGCTTGTGGCACAAGAGGGGAACATGCTTGTGATGTAAGGGGGGAACATGCTTGTGGCACAAGAGGGGGACATGCTTGTGGCACAAGAGGGGGACATGCTTGTGACGTAAGGGGGGAACATGCTTGTGGCACAAGAGGGGGACATGCTTGTGATGTAAGGGGGGAACATACTTGTGACGTAAGGAAGGAACATGCTTGTGGCACAAGAGGGGGACACGCTTGTGATGTAAGAAGGGAACATACTTGTGATGTAAGGGAGGAACATGCTTGTGATGTAAGGGAGGAACATGCTTGTGATGTAAGGGAGGAACATGCTTGTGATGTAAGGGAGGAACATGCTTGTGATGTAAGGGAGGAACATGCTTGTGATGTAAGGGAGGAACATGCTTGTGATGTAAGGGAGGAACATGCTTGTGATGTAAGGGAGGAACATGCTTGTGATGTAAGGGAGGAACATGCTTGTGGCACAAGAGGGGAACATGCTTGTGATGTAAGGGGGGAACATGCTTGTGGCACAAGAGGGGGACATGCTTGTGGCACAAGAGGGGGACATGCTTGTGACGTAAGGGGGGAACATGCTTGTGGCACAAGAGGGGGACATGCTTGTGATGTAAGGGGGGAACATACTTGTGACGTAAGGAAGGAACATGCTTGTGGCACAAGAGGGGGACACGCTTGTGATGTAAGAAGGGAACATACTTGTGATGTAAGGGAGGAACATGCTTGTGATGTAAGGGAGGAACATGCTTGTGATGTAAGGGAGGAACATGCTTGTGATGTAAGGGAGGAACATGCTTGTGATGTAAGGGAGGAACATGCTTGTGATGTAAGGGAGGAACATGCTTGTGATGTAAGGGAGGAACATGCTTGTGATGTAAGGGAGGAACATGCTTGTGATGTAAGGGAGGAACATGCTTGTGGCACAAGAGGGGAACATGCTTGTGATGTAAGGGGGGAACATGCTTGTGGCACAAGAGGGGGACATGCTTGTGGCACAAGAGGGGGACATGCTTGTGACGTAAGGGGGGAACATGCTTGTGGCACAAGAGGGGGACATGCTTGTGATGTAAGGGGGGAACATACTTGTGACGTAAGGAAGGAACATGCTTGTGGCACAAGAGGGGGACACGCTTGTGATGTAAGAAGGGAACATACTTGTGATGTAAGGGAGGAACATGCTTGTGATGTAAGGGAGGAACATGCTTGTGATGTAAGGGAGGAACATGCTTGTGATGTAAGGGAGGAACATGCTTGTGATGTAAGGGAGGAACATGCTTGTGATGTAAGGGAGGAACATGCTTGTGATGTAAGGGAGGAACATGCTTGTGATGTAAGGGAGGAACATGCTTGTGGCACAAGAGGGGAACATGCTTGTGATGTAAGGGGGGAACATGCTTGTGGCACAAGAGGGGGACATGCTTGTGGCACAAGAGGGGGACATGCTTGTGACGTAAGGGGGGAACGTGCTTGTGGCACAAGAGGGGGACATGCTTGTGATGTAAGGGGGGAACATACTTGTGACGTAAGGAAGGAACATGCTTGTGGCACAAGAGGGGGACACGCTTGTGATGTAAGAAGGGAACATACTTGTGATGTAAGGGAGGAACATGCTTGTGGCACAGTGTTAGGACATGTCCTTATTCAGGTAGTTGCAGATTGTCAGCTTGATCACGTAGGTAAATATATCTCCTGTCGGTTGAAAGAATTGTATTATAAGCTCCCGTATAAATGCGACAGAAATGGTGATTGGCCGTGCAGTGAGAACACGCTCACCATTTATGTCTGAAAAAGGAACCTACACAGTTCCGAAACCCATCATGATCTTGAAGATCTGAGGAATGAATGTATGTTAAAATTGCTATTCTTGGTGTGAAGTACTTAGTGCGCACCTATACACGAGTGAAGTGGAGGAGTGGACTAAGACTTGGGATGGATGATGGAGCATGTATTTTATAGATTGCCCATGCATATGTATCCTGGTAGAATTTAATTTATTTATTTTATTTTATTGTAAGTTCCCATTTGTGTATTTAATCAAAGTCTATATGTAAATGATTCCCATTAACCACCTTCTAGCAATAGAAGTCTGTACATGTACATAATAATAATACATAACCTCTATTTTAGACAAACAAGAAATGTTCAATGAAAAGAGGCTGGTGGAAATAGACCATAAAAGGAATGCCTAGCACTAGTGCAGCAATAAAACATCACCCTCATCCATCCACACATCACCCTCCCTCTTCACACATCCCCCTGACACCCACTCCCTCCACACATTTCACTCATCCTCCCATGAGGCACCTGGTTCTATGTTATGGATTGGAGGGTGAATGTTGCGCTCAGCTTGGGTGTGTGGTCAGGCTGAATGTAAAGGGTGATGTACACCGTGGAGTAGCCATTGAGGAATACCAGCTGTGTGGAGTGTTGTAAGCACAATAAAACATCACAATCCTGTCACAATGGTTCCATCTCACTTACCTCTCCAGAAGGCACAATATTGATGTTTCCATCAAAATATTCGCTATATACATTCCAAATAATGTTCACTTTGCCAAATACCCCAGCCTCTCACATAACCACAAGTTCAACTTGATTTGGTTGGCTCAGAACCTGTCCAACCACAGAAGAGGTCTAAATGTTCACTCTTTGTTGGATGAGATCGACTTTTTCCCTGTAACATTCAGTCCTGGTTGGGTGTCATTGCTGGTACTTACATATAGTACAAGCCCCTTAAGGATCAGCCTGAGAAATAATCATCCTGATCTGTTACCTTGTGCCACAACCATGTTCTCCCCTTGCACCACACCCATGCTCACACCAACACCACTCCCATCTTCCCTCCCCACACCACATCCATACTCAGGTACCTTCCTTATTTCACTATCATTTTACGCTTTACATTACAATGGTAGATAAATTATAACCGTACGATTTGGAACACTTGATACTGTACCGTATATAACTTACTGCTTTCTCTTCGTTTCCATTTGATGCGCATCTTTCCAAACAGCTGGTATGTTATGGCTGATGTGGTCAACCGCTAATAGCAAACGTCTAACGCATATAGGAACACAAAACAAGTCACAGCAAGCGACCGTGACAATATAGTCGTCCGGATTACCTTAGCAGAGCTGCCAATTCTCGACCATTTGTCGAGCGGAATGAGTTCAAACACCACAATCGGGATAGTAGAACCCCTTTCTGACTCACACGGAGATTAGCTCGATTGTACGCGCCGTTTTGAAGAAAAGGCCCAAGGCGCAAATGATACGCTCCAATAATAAAATTCAATATACAGCTCTGGCGTATAATAGTGCATCGTGAATATATATATTTACGGTATAATTATGAATACAGAATGAACTAACCGATTTGAATTTTACCTGCATACGTGTATATATATACATTTACGGTACGAGTGCAAACCACTTCAATTACCCTCACTCGCAATTTGTTCGAGCGCTACATCTTAAATTAAGTGCTTTTCACTCGTTTTGGTTTTCACTCGCAGGGTGTCGAGTGATAAAGAGTGAACGTCGCTCTTTTGTTTTTGCAGTGTATTATTGGAGGAACCATCAAACGTGGTGTATCCATGGCACCATCATTGGCTGATGTGGTGAGCACTCTCCCAAAGATGGCCATAGACCCTTCCAATGTAGCCAGTGATGGAGCTGTTGGTCCCACCCCTGCTGGTGTGAACATCACCAAGGACACCACCCAGCCTGAACAGAGCAGGACTGCAGATATAGAGGATGAGCTGGTTCATCACATCAACCAATCCTCAGGTAAGAGCAGCAGGCCTTGTTATTTGCTCGTATTAACCCTAAATCTCCCCATGTAGACAACAGTAAGTTGTTTGGTGTGAAATGGATCCAGTTCATTGACAGTGGTGGTCAGCTGCAATACCATGACATCCTTCCATTGTTCATTCAAGATCCCATGGTAACAATATTTGTAGTGAAGCTGTCAGAAGACCTATCACATCACCCCACCATTGAATACTATGGAGCAGATGGCACGGCTGTTGGTAAACCATATCAATCATCTCTCTCTCATAAGCAGATCCTTCAAAACTGTCTTGGGGCAATTCGCTCACAGGATGCTCATCCTCTGATCATCATTGTGGGAACACATCGAGATACCAAAGATAGCTGTGCAGAAACCATCCAAGAGAAAAACCAACAACTCAAGGCATTGCTGGATTCTACCTTTAATGTTCTGTATTGTGGAGAAGGAATGAAAGAGCTGATATTTGCTGTGAATGGCCTTTCCCCTGAAGATGTGGACAGACATGTTGCTGAGACTCTTAGAAAGGAAATCATGTCCATGTCACCCCAGCAGTTAATAAAAATGCCTATAGCATGGTTTGGGCTTGAGGTTGATCTCCGAAGGTCTTCCCATGATGGTGTCTTGAGTCTCGTAGAATGTCAGGTGTCTGCTAAAAAGTTTCACATTGACGGAGATGCATTCTCTGCTGCCTTGCACCATCTTGTCAAACACAATGTGTTTTTATATTACCCAGAAATTCTGCCCCAGACAGTGTTCTGTGACCCCCAGGTAATCCTCACCAAGGTGACTGAACTAGTGCAGTACCACCACAAGCTAAGGAATAATCGTGATGGGGGTGTGGCAGTTAGAGGTGACCTGGTCATGTTCAGGGACCATGGCCTGTTGTCAGTGGAGCTACTGAGGAAGTTTCCAAAGCACTACAAAGATGGTCTGTTCACCCCACAAGATCTAGTGAAGTTGCTGGTGAGTCGTGGTGCCATAGCTATGATCAGAGATGGTGAGTACTTGATGCCTGCTCTGCTGCCCCACCTGGACTCCACCCAAGTGTCCAAGTACCTTGAAAGAGGTGCCTCCCTGATGATTAGATTCACCCATGGCTATATTCCTAGTGGTCTGTTTTGCTGTCTTGTGGCCCTTCTACTTTCATCTTCTTGGAAGGTGTGCATGGAAGGAGACAAGCCATTGTGTCTGTATCGCAACTGCATCTCATTTGAGCAAAGGGGTACTGCTGAAATTGTGACCCTTGTTGACATGTTCTCCTATATAGAAGTGCATGTTGATGAGGCTTCAAGTGAGGTGTGTAGGGAGATAAGAGGTCTTGTCCACAGTGGTATCAAGAGTGCCTGTAGTGTGCTCAAGTACCATAATGTCCAGTTAGAAGATGCCTTCATGTGTGCAGGAGCCCGTTGTACCTCAGATCCTCCTCATGTAGCTGATGTGGTGTGTTCAAGGCACCCCAGTGGACCAGTGTACAAGTGGAGGTGTACCAGTAGAGGTGCCCAAAGGGGAGACCTGAGTGAGGACCAGTTGATGTGGCTGCAGGGTAGTGTTACAGACCAAAAGCCCAGTACAACAGGTGGGTGATGTGTGTGGTAGTACCATTTGACCACCATCTGTATAAATACCGAACAGTAGTTCTAGGTATTTAGTAGTAGTGGAGGGATGGGGTACATATACCACCACTGGGGAACAAGTTACTAGGTATTAAGTAGCAGTGGAGGGATGGGATACATATGCCACCACTGGGGAACATGTTACTAGGTATTAAGTAGTAGTGGAGGGATGGGATACATATACCACCACTGGGGAACATGTTACTAGGTACTAAGTAGTAGTGGAGGGATGGGATACATATACCACCACTGGGGAACATGTTACTAGGTATTAAGTAGTAGTGGAGGGATGGGATACATATACCACCACTGGGGAGCATGTTACTAGGTATTAAGTAGTAGTGGAGGGATGGGATACATATACCACCACTGGGGAACATGTTACTAGGTATTAAGTAGTAGTGGAGGGATGGGATACATATACCACCACTGGGGAACATGTTACTAGGTATTAAGTAGTAGTGGAGGGATGGGATACATATACCACCACTGGGGAACATGTTACTAGGTATTAAGTAGTAGTGGAGGGATGGGATACATATACCACCACTGGGGAACATGTTACTAGGTATTAAGTAGCAGTGGCACTGGCGGATGGAGGGGGGGGGGGGGGGGGGGGTTGGGGGGGTTGGGGGGGTTGCAACCCCCCCTTTCCTCCTATTACATAATATGCAAAATGCGGCATAAGTAAATGAAAAAGTAACGAGCACGCTCAGCTAGTTGAAAACTCGTAATTTTTTCATGCATTTTAGCCCACCGAATTAACGTTTTCAAAAGCTTCCGCGCTTTGCGCGGGAGGGGGCACATCCCCCTCCCACACCCTCCCCCTTTTGGTGATCCCCCTCCACTACAACCCCCCCTTTCTTTAAATCCTACGTCCGCCAGTGAGTGGAGGGATGGGATACATATACCACCACTGGGGAACATGTTACTAGGTATTAAGTAGTAGTGGAGGGATGGGATACATATACCACCACTGGGGAACGTGCAGACCCTCCAGACCAATATGATTTGTCTTTTTTCCAGGAGACATCTTTGTACAAAACTATGCAGAGCTAAAGATGGCTGTCCACCCTGATGACATAGCTGCAGAGCTGTTATCCAAAGGTGTGATAACAGAGAATGAGAAAGCTGAGGTGGACCATGTGATGTACACTGTCCATGTCAGGATGGACAAACTCCTCACTGCTGTGCATAGAGCCATACATGTGCACGAGAACAACTTCCTCATCTTTCTGGAAGTATTGGATGCAATTCGTAAATATAAAGACTTGGTGAAAAGAATGAAAGCTTCTATGGCAGGTGTGAGGTGAAGGCCAAGGGTGCAAGATTACCATATTTGGAGGACTCACTCTTAGGACAAGTGGGCCCAACATCATCAAACCTTTATAGTGGAGTGTAGATGTGGTATACTGTTATTCTGTGACATTTGTCATAACTCCTTCAAACATTAAGTCCTATCCGGCATTTAAATATTATATAAGCCGATGAAAATGAAGAGAGAGACAGCTTGGCAGTAAGCACCTCTCTGCGCCTCCTCCCTCTAACACTAGCACCTGCATACCTTCTATAGGGGTGTGGAGAATGGCAGGCATTATGTAACAACACAAGGAGCAGGTGTATCTACACAACATGTAACATTGATCTGATATAGTTAATGAAGTATTATTAATTCACATATAGCAAAGTCTCCTATGTATATTATCCGAATGAATTTAATTTGCATATACATGCATGTATGACATACAGAAATGTATGGACATCAGAGACTCATGCAATTCATGAGCGTTAATGTGTTATATGCCTTGCAAAAGGTTAAAAACTGCCCAGCATATATATTAAAATAAAATACATGAAACCATGAGACCTCTAGATCTGATCTCATAACCCTTAACAAACGAAAGATACACTGCTGTGTAATGTACATGACTCAGGAGCCCCCTGTACACACCTGGAGTCACATATTCAGCAGGCCTTGCAGTTTAGCTGTGTTTATAATTTAATGCTATAAACATAATTTGCATTGTTTCCTGTATATCGTTAATGGCCCAAATTATCTACACTGTACATATACATATTCAAGATTATCACGATAACGAGAGAACTTTACAAAAGAGCAGAGTAGTGGATTTGTTGAATAAAATACCCAGAAAGCCCCACCCTTCATCAGTGAAAAATGGCTCACGACCCTCTAACTGCTGTTGCTCAACCCAGCCCATAGGGATAACTCCACTAGTTATTAAAGGGCTGTAATGTTCATAACCCATTTTATACAGCATGGTGGAGGAAGACAGGAGTACTCCTGCAGACACAGAAAAGCACTACATGTAATGCCTGGAAGGACCACACAACCTACACTAGCTACCACATGGCTGTTATATGCCATACATGTACTGCACTGAATGTGCAGGGTGCTAAAGAATTAAGCACCAAGGCATCATTGGTGTTACAATGTAGCCATATCAGCAAGCAAGAGGTGCAACTGGCACACTGAGAAATCAATTAACATCCTGTATCAGAATGTAGGAGACAAATCTATATACCTTCTGCAACACCGGACACGCGTCATGCGCATCTTACATCACAATGCATGTATGTTGCTATTTATGCATACAAGACACAATAAGTTGCTATAAATATGTGCCACTATCCATGCATCTTCCGGAGGTGGATTGGTGGTACTGGAAAGAAACCCACAACATGGAGGACACTAGTTGGTGTTCTTAGACAGAGCCAGTTGGCTACACATGCTAATGCAATTGAGACTTACTTCAGTAGGTAGCTGTGTGTGTGTGCGCTTAATTGTACATGTGTTCTATTTGATGGAGATTTGGTTATGGCATCCAACTGTGTGGTACATTTAGACAATGACTCCAGTGGGTGTGGTGGTCTTCCCAAGAACCAGGCATGGCAGATCTAACACCTGCCACAGTCAGGTAATCATATTTGTAGGGACACCCAGGATCACATCACCATATAGAAACACCTCGAGTATATAGGCCCTCTTTCCTAACAGAGCTAGGTTGCAGACTCTCAGCCACAACCAGTGACACCAAAAGTTACAGCTACCTGTTCCAGCACCTTTCAGTGGCTGTACAAAGGGGCAAAGCAGCCTCCATAATAGGAACACTTCCCCCATCAGAGGAGCACTTCCTTCCTCTGCAGCCCTTTGACACAGTGTTCATCCTATATATCTACTACTGGGCAAGCAAATACTGCAGGTGCATATGTGTGTTGGGTACCCAGAGCAGTATGTGATATACTTGTACATATAGCCAGTGAATCGAAAGCCTTGTGGAGTCACCATTCCATTCCAAGGCAGAATGGAAAGCCAATCAGATAACCAATGGAGGCAATGATAACTATATTTATCAGTTTTGTTTTCTTTTAATAACTGCAAAAATGTCAACAGAACAACAGTGTACCACACGTACAGTTTGGGTCTGGGTCATACCACTCTGCCTATAATGTTTGAATGGAGGGTCTGAAGCTGTTGGGCCCATTTGTCCATAGCCTGGTACCTGCAGTGGATATAGAAGTTTATATAAAATATTTGAACAGCTACAGACATAAGATACCAAAGCATCACTGCATGCACCTGGCCCCTCCCCCTGATCGCATTACTTGCATGGCCACTCCCCCTGATCACATGCCTTACCTGGCCCCTCCCCCTCTCACCCTGATCACATGACTTGCATGGCCCCTCCCCCTGATCACATGCCTTACCTGGCCCCTCCCCCTGATCACATGACTTACCTGGCCCCTCCCTGTGGCTCCTGGTCCAGTTCCATGATTTGGTTCACCTGGTCGATCCTGCCATTAATGGAGTTGTCCAGTATACAGGACACCAACAAAGCCTCCACCTCGGCTGCATCAATACCTAGCTCCTGGGGGGGGGATCAAAGATGGCCGCCAGGGGGAGGCAGAGGAGGTTACCTGGGAGACAAAGGATATCCTCACACGTGTGTAAGGTCTGATCAGCTTGATGAGGACTTGTGTCCTTATGTTCCTGAGGAGCTCCTCGATGTGCTCTCTGATGAACTGGTCCTCCATGATGGCAGCTCTGTGGGGGTGTGGGGGGTGTGGTGCATGTGGGGATGGGTGTGGTTTACATTATCACATCTAACCCCCACAGCCCCCCCTACACCCTCTCCATACACACCTGTGGGCACTCAGAATCTTCTCAAACTCCACGATGTCATCATTTTGGTAAGCACTGATCAGACTGGTCATAGCCTTGATCTCGGGGTTGTTCTTATAAGGTTTGGCCTGGGGAGGAGGGGGCACGTAATAACAACATGGGGGAGGAGCTGATGGTAACTAGGGGAGAGGAGATGATGCGTGCAGCCGGGCTAACCTCTTGAGAATCAAAAGGGTTAACACTGGATTTTGTCAGCATGTTAGCCAAGACCAGGTACTTCAGGCAAACCAGTCGTCTGCATAAAGGCATAGAACATGTGAAGCATTGTGGTACCAACAAACCCCCCTCCTTATGAGATACACTTATAGTCACCTGACACAAGTGCCGTGGTCACCTGACATAACTGCCAAGTCATCAGACATGGGTACAGGTGATGGGTGTTCACCTTAATTGCCAAACTTCTAGTGGTGTTTGTATGCCAAACGCCCCCCCTGTAGCTATAGTATAGTGCATACCACACACACACACACACACACACACACACACACACACACACACACACACACACACACACACACACACACACACCACACACACCACACTATACCAAATACCTTGGACTGCCTGACTCATCGTAGTTTTTGAAGGACTCAAAGAAGTCTGTGTGAGCCTTGCCAAATTCCCCTTCCCTGAGATGCATCTTTCCTCCACACTCTACACACACACACACACACACACACACACACACACACACATGTATATCAGTACATTCAAAAAGTAAACAAAGGCTAGCATGATTGAAGGTCAATGGATGAATACCATCCCTCCACACCATACCCACCTAAGTCCCACCCACCAGCCTACCTCTGATCACCCCCATGATAAGGGGGTGTGGTATGGCAGACTTGATGTGAAGAGACTGTTCATAGAGAGCCTACAATGGGTACAGTAGCCATGGTAACAGCACTTATACCAATAGAGTCCAGTAGCCATGGAAACCGCACTCATACCAATGGGGGTACAGTAGCCATGGTAACAGCACCTCGTACCGATGGGGTACCATATATTGCATCACTGCATACTCTGCAGTGAGCCTTGTTACAATGTTCTGCCATCTTGATTTATATGTGCTAGCAATCAAAAACTGTGCATCTCAACAATTTCAATAAGCATTATTAAGTGATTTGCCATTTGGTTAATATTGTTTCAGCTGCATGTCCCCATCTAATACTAAGTAATGGTGTGGGGTGGAGGTAAGGGCGAGATGGTGTGCGTGTGGCTAGGTGGAGGTAATTTAATTGAGTAAAAGGTAAGTAAACAAACATTCATACTGTTACACATTAGTACAGACCACCAACCTCAGCATGATCCAACTATAGAAATGTTAATTCAGTACAACGGATAATTATTTAAAGCCACACCCATGAGGAGTGGTCTGCGATAACCCTCCCCGGGTCCCAAATATTCGCTCCTTCCCAAGCCATACATTCACTCCTCCCCAGGCCATACCTTCAGTTTCTTGTTGTTCTTCTGCTCGGTGTACATCTGTATCTCGAGGGCGTACACCTCCAGTAGACGTGTGCCCTTCTTCACATCATCCATGGACTGACAGGACACATGGAGCTGCTTGATAATCTTAGCCAGCCGACTGAAGTCACCTTGGTCAAAACACAGCTTGCCTAGCTGGAGTGTACAGACCAGTGTGTGTGTGTGTGTGTGTGTGTGTGTGTGTATGTGTGTGTGTGTGTATGTGTGTGTGTGTGTACGTGTGTGTGTATGTGTGTGTGTGTATGTGTGTACGTGTGTGTGTATGTGTGTGTGTATGTGTGTGTGTGTGTGTGTGTACGTGTGTGTGTACGTGTGTGTGTACGTGTGTGTGTGTGTGTGTGTGTGTGTGTGTGTGTGTGTGTGTGTGTGTGTGTGTGTGTGTGTGAGTAACAACAAATACACTGCTCTGGGAGTTATGGTCATATCTATGCCTACTGCCACGCCCACAGGAAGTGGTGGACACACCCACTCACCTTAGTGTTAGTTTTGAACCACAACCAGTCATTTTTGGCATCCCTCAGAGCATCAAGTGTAGTCTCGTAGAACCACTGCAGAAGGTCAGTCTGCAAAGGCGTGCATTAAAAGGAGACAAGGGTGTGCATTAAAAGGAGACAAGATACCCTGATGTATGTATATGTAAGAGAGGGTATCACGACAGCCCATAAGACAGTGATGGGAAAAATATGATGTCATGTGTGTGTGTGGGGGGGTGAAGGTTCAGTGATGGTGTGTGGGGTGAAGGTCCAGTGATGGTGTGTGGGGTGAGGGTCCAGTGATGGTGTGTGGGGTGAGGGTCCAGTGATGGTGTGTTGGGTGAGGGTTCTGTTCCATGATGCATTCAGGGCTATGATACATGTAGTAAAATTACCTGTCATAGATCTTGAATAAGTGGGTCATGATGATATAATGTCATGACCCCACATATTCAAGATGAACTACAACTCATTTTACAAACCCATAAACTGCCCACTGTTAATTTGAGTTGATTGGTTGATTATTCAGTAACAGACTATTACTCATGATTTTATTTGTCACATCAAGCAGATCAAACAAAATGGAAAGGTCTGGAGTACTTACACATATGTACACAGACATGTATGATCAGTTAATTAATCATTGTAGATACGTTTATGATCTGTTATTTAATTATTTAAGGCACTAACCTGTTGAGAAGTGGAGATATAGTCCAGTATGGAATTGATGGACTTCTCAGAGTCATTGCGCGTTACGGCTCCCTACAATATAAACACACAAAGATTATACCTCCTCCCCATACCTCTATCCTGGACCTCCTCCCCATACCTCTATTCTGGCCCTCCTCCCCATACCTCTATCCTGGACCTCCTCCCCATACCTCTATTCAGGACCTCCTCCCCATACCTCTATTCTAACCCTCTTCCCCATCCCTCCTAATTAACATATGTTCCAACCTTGATATATTTAAGCAGCTGCTGGTAACTCTTCCTCAATTCATTGAATGAACCCTGGAAAGTAAAGGATCTACTGAACACACACTTTGTATATTCTTGTACACTACAGTAACACTGCTGCATACTTGCATGCTACAGACATCAAACTACTCAAGATTACAGCCTACTGCATCAAGACACACTAAGCATTGAAAACAATTACTATAACAGATACCATTATTCTTGTACACTACAGTGATGTCCTTGTACTACAGTGATGTCCTTGCATACTACAGTGATGTCCTTGCATACTACAGTGATGTCCTTGCATACTACAGTGATGTCCTTGCATACTACAGTGATGTCCTTGCATACTACAGTGATGTCCTTGCATACTACAGTGATTTCCTTGCATACTACGGTGACATCCTTGTATACTACAGCGATGCCTTTGCATACCAGTGACGCCCTTGTATATCACTTTGCACAGAACAGTAATAATCTTGCATACTACAGTGACATCCTTGCATACTACTGAATATAGTTTTGCTGTGCAGGTGTATCGTGTGTACTGTGTCATGTGATCTGAGAATGTGTCATGTGAGGTGTGTAACTCCGTCATGTGACATGACGTGTGAGGTGAGGTGTGCGAGGATGTGTGCACGAGCCCAGTGGAGGAAGAACGTCGCGCCTACCATCTTGAAATGAAGCTTCATCATCTGCTTTAAAGCCTTGAACCCCCACTCCCCCTGGTTCTCTTCCAGCGTCAAGACCTTCTCGAAGCCTCTCAGGGCGGCTGCCGGATCGTCCTCTTTCAGCGCCTTGGAATTGTAGTACTGGTTTTCCAGATCGACAAACGCGTCTGGCTCGGAATCGTTTTCCGTGCTATATTGCTGTAACGAGAGCGGGGGCGGTCTTGCAAGCCGCCTTCAATGAAGTGGCAGAAGTCACCTACCAGGTCATAGTCCTCGTCGTCCTCGACGTACATCTCGTCCTCCATATCCGACATCTTGGCCGTTCCCCCTCCTCCCTTCTGTTTTTTTGTAAATATTAATAATAATAAACCAATGACGTCAAAACGAGTTTGTAAGTGCGCTCTAACTGGATTTGCTACAACTTGCGTAACATGGCTGACCCGTGACCTTTTTGCCTGTAGCGATCCATGTCGTCGATTCAGATGCCAGTTCCGATCGTATTTTGGGGCCAACGACCCCCATCTCACGATATCACGTGCATCAGCTCCTCGGACGAGAAGAAAGGCTTTGCGACCGGTTCGCGGAGTGGCCAAATCTGCCTGTGGGATATTACCAAAGACAGAACGTCAGAAAAGTTAAAGGTGCGCGCGAATTGGGGCTGTGCCTTTTAAGACATGTGCTGGGCTTAACGGGGGCTTTTAGGTTCGTCCAAGATGTTTGCTGTTCGGGGAGTCGAGCGCCATCATAAGCTTGTGCTTTGTCAAGAATTGGTCCGATGACCGCGATCACATCGCAAGTCTTGACCAAGACGGGTAGGCCATTGAGGGGTGAGAGAGAGAGAGAGAGAGAGAGAGAGAGAGAGAAGAGAGAGAGAGAGAGAAGAGAGAGAGAGAGAGAAGAGAGAGAGCTAAGAGAACGTCCATTGTGGACGGGATTACGGCCCGCGTCACACACGTTTTAATGCAACTTTTTACACAGCACTATATCGTTGTGGGACGGGAAGGACGGAGCGTGTCTCAAGTACGCCAAGGTCCCGGGAAAGCACAGGGGGATTAAGGTAGGCGGGGTTCATAATTTTAGCGGAGAGAGGATTTGCAGCAGTGCTGTCATGACGTCACACCTTCCCTGTGCGCTCACCAGTGCCTGCTGCGCGCGAGGTACCAGGAGTGCCTCATTGCCTGCTATGGCCGCTACAGCAGCATCATCATCCTGCACCCCTACACGTTGGAGGTAAAGTGACATGTCCCCCCCCCCCTCTCCCCTACCCTACCACTGCACACTTCCTCCATCTCCTTACACCAATACACACTCCCACCCCCCCATGATCGGCTCCCTCCCTCCTCCCCAGACCCTCTGCACCCTGAAGTCAGGACATAATCCTAATTGGATTGAACAGATATGCTTCCTTGGCAACGTTGACAGGAAAGGTAAGAGATGGTGGGGAGGAGTGGAATGTGGCAGGGATGGGGAGGAGTGGAATGTGGCAGGGATGGGGAGGAGTGGAATGTGACAGGGATGGGGAGGAGTGGAATGTGACAGGGATGGGGAGGAGTGGAATGGAGAGGAGTGAAATGTGGCAGGGATGGGGAGGAGTGGAATATGATGGGGATTTTGAGGCTCTGCTGTGATGTATGTCTGTAGTTGTGAACACAACACAACACTTGTAAACAACACAACAACACAACACACACTAACATGCACACACTAACACACACACACACACACACTAACATGCACACACACTAACACACACACACTAACATGCACACACACTAACACACACACACTAACATGCACACACTAACACACACACACACACACTCACACTAACACACACACACACTAACATGCACACACACACATGCACACACTAACACACACACACTAACATGCACACACACACACACGTGCACACACACACACACACACACACACACACACACACACACACACACACACACACACACACACACAGATGCTCTACTCGGCATCACTGTCAACGGTATGGCCAAGCTATGGCTCATGCCCGGGCGGGCAGACATGAGAGACGTCTCGGAGGTCTTTGAGGAGACCTCGAAGAAGGTGGGGACCTCGAAGCCCCTAGGTGTGGGGTCGTGGTTCAAAGGAAGCGCGGCAGCTGTCCTGGTGGTCTTCAGTGATGTGTGGCAGGTGGGTACACCTAGGGTGTGTGTGTGCATGTGTTGATACTTACCTCCCCCTCCTCCTCCTCCCCCTCCACCCTTCTCCACTACCCCCATCCCTCCCCTCACCACCTCACCTCCCTCCACTCATCCACTCCCTCCTCCCCACCCCTCCCCTCCTCCCCACCCCTCCCCTCCTCCCCACCCCTCCCCTCCTCCTCCCCTCCTCTACCCCCATCCCTCTCCTCACCACTTCACCTCCCTCCTCCCCACCCCCACCCCTCCTCCCCCTCCCTAGATCTACGACGCCTCTGGTGGCAAGATGAAGCTCCTTCTCACACAGCAGTGTGTCCCGGGCTGTGAGTGGGCGGGTGGAGACTACCTCAGTGAGAGGACCGTGGTGGTGTGGACAGCAGTGAGTGACCCATCACCCCTTGTTCCCCTGTCCCAATGTTTGGTATCCATGGTTACATTGTGTGCTTATCTCCTCGTATCATCCCTTGTCCCATCACCCCTCCCCCCCTCCTCCGTCCTAATGTTTGGTATCCATGGTTACATTGTCCTTGTGGGCCTTCTAGGGGGACATGAAGGCCTATGTGTACACCTTGACCCCCCGCTGTGTCCCTGGGATGATCGAGACCTTTGAGGAGGTTCTGGAAGTCAGCGTGAACAGTGAGAGAACAACTATAGACCTTATCACAAGTCATTTCCCTCCCCTCCCTCCCTCCCTCCCTCCCACCCCTCCAGCTGCCACCACAGGCTGCACACTGCACTTCACACTAGGGGGTGTGGCAACCCCACGCCAGGCCACCTTCCTTGACCGTCACTGGTTTGTCCAAGGAGACTCCATGGGACGGTACGTTCAACCTGCTACCTTGTATGTGTGTGTCATTAACCCCTGGACATCCTTCCTCTTCCTTATCCTCCATCTTCCCCTCCCTCCCCTCATCCACTTCCTTCCCCTCATCCTCCATCTTCCCCTCCCTCTCTTTCCCCTCCCCTCCTCCCCACCCTTCCCTCCTTCCACTCTTCCCCTCCCCCTCCCCCTCCCCCTCCCCCTCCCCCTCCCCCTCCCCCTCCCCCTCCCCCTCCCCCTCCCCCTCCCCCTCCCCCTCCCCTCCCTCTCCTTCCCCTCCCCCTCCCCCTCTTCCCCTCTCCTCCTTCCCCCTCCTCCTCACCCTCCCCTCCTCTCCTTTCCCCCAAAAGTGTGTACCTGTGGGACATAGTCAGTCTTCAGAAGCACACCCCCACCACCACAGACCCAGTACCTCCAGCCGCCACCAACTCTGTGGCTCAGTCTTGGCTACCCCCTGCCCTGCCCTGTGGGCTGACCGACACAGTGGTGAGCTGGCATTGGTGATCATGTGATGTCATGTGACAGTCACGTGACTCCATGTGGGCCCACAGTACCCACCAGGTGCCAAGCCCCCCGTGGTCACATGCACTCTGTACGTGGCCTCTCTGGGGCGGCTGGTGTGTGGGCAGCAGGATGGCTGCATTGTGGTCATGTCGGCCATCCAGGCAGCTACAGTGGCCTTGTTACGTCCCCAGAAGTTTTCAAGAGGTTTGTGAGTACATGTATGTGTGCTGGTAATGGTGGTAGGTGTGTGTGCTGGTGATGGTGTGGTAGGTGTGGCCTTGTGACGTCCACAGCAGTTTTCGAGAGGTTTTATGATTTAGTATTTTTAAGATGGGGCACATAAGAACTCTACCGTTTTTAATAATAATTTTTTAATCTGCATGTGCAAGTGAGCCGATATTTGAGCAGGTCTCAAACATGCATTTAGAAACACAACATTTACTGCCCAAACAATCAGTGGGAGTTAGTTATAGTATGCATTTACCACGGCCTTCCTAACGCTTTTGTAGCAATGTTTATCCGGTAGGGGAGGGGGGGGGGGGAGCAAATAACAAAGTGGAAGACACCATCCCCCAACTTTGAAAAGCTCATTGAGAGCATCACGAATATGCTATTAGGGGAGTCTAGGTAAAAAACTTATGAGGTATCAAAGTTAGGGATGGGGGGGGGAGGAGGTCTTTGCCAAAAAGGAATTTTGGGGGAAAAAAATTCATCACTTTTTAAAATGTGTGTGGTGTGTGTGTGTGTTTCGGGGAAATTTTTTAAAAATTTAAATGCACGTTAGCTTGCACTACAGCAACATAATGATGGAATCATATTGTTTGTAGTGTTCATGGGTGTCCAATTCGTGCAAAGATATGGCTTAACTGCCTATCTAGTGCGACTCTCCTTGTATGTTATTTCATTAGCAATTATCACGTGACTGAGACGTGATTTGTGGGTGTTGCCTTCGTATACCGCTGAACGATGACATTAGTTTACTACAAGAAGAAAAAAAAAGTGTTTTAATATCTAATCGTAATGAATGGGCAGTTTTATTCTCATACGTTTAAAAATAACTAAGCTTTGGGTAAACCAAATAGAGTGTTAGGATTGTCGGCACTAAAGGATGAAGGTGTTTATATTTCCACAATCATATATTCGTTTCTTGCCAAATTAGAGGAACGTATTGCCCCACCTCTTGTGTGCACACCATGTATGTAGAAACACCTTTAAAGTCATCGTTGAAAATGGTACCAAGTTAATATCTTTAGTATTATTCGTAAGGTGGCCTTGTGATAACGTGTGTACACAAACTGTAGCAAGTTATGTGGTGTGTGTGTGTGTGTAGTCAAGTAGGTGTAATGATATTCATATGTTTATGTCCAGCTGTGCAGAACTTTGTATCCAATGATATTCATATACACCACCACATCACACCCTCACACACCACATCCTCCCTATGGCACCATCTCCTCCTCCCCAGGCTGGCCCCAGCACTGCTTCCTATCAGAGCACCACGGCAAGGTCACATGTCTCCTGCATCCCTATGACTACAGTGTTGCCTATGACAACACTTACCTGGTGTCTGGAGGGGCAGACTTCACAGTGAGGCTGTGGAACCTCTTCTCTGGTACCCTGGTGCACACCTTTGCAGTACATGGAGGAGAGGTCCAGTCTATCATCTGCTGTCCACCTGGGATTAATGTAAAGAGATTCTTACATGCATTCTCCTCCCTCCCCCTCCATCCTTCCCCCTCTTCCAATCCTTTCTCCTTCCCTTCCTCCCTCCCTCCCTTCCCCTCCCCTCCCCTCCCTGCCTTCCCCTCCTCCTCCCCTCCCCTCCCTGCCTTCCCCTCCTCCTCCCCTCCCCTCCCTGCCTTCCCCTCCTCCTCCCCTCCCCTCCCTGCCTTCCCCTCCTCCTCCCCTCCTCCTCCCCTCCCCTCCCTGCCTTCCCCTCCTCCTCCCCTCCCCTCCCTGCCTTCCCCTCCTCCCCTCCCCTCCCTGCCTTCCCCTCCTCCCCTCCCCTCCCTGCCTTCCCCTCCTCCTCCATCCCTCCCCTTCCTCTCTCCCACCAACCCTCCCCTTCTCAAATTGATCTGTATTTGAGTCTATTGATCACTGTGGATAGCCTCAGCCCCAGCCCCTTTTTTGCTTAAGAGCTGCCTCATGAAAAGGCTTGGCATATTGGGCAATAACTTCCAGTCTGTGCTTATTATCCCTGTTGTCATGGTGATGCATCTTTCCATCGTTGCACAATAGCCGCGCCTCCAGACGTGTGTGTGCTCCATCTCCAAGGACTACTCGGTGGCCATCTTGTCCACCTCTGAGAGGAGGTGCCTCCTCGTGGCCGCCTGCCACTCTGCTCCCGTGACGACCGTAAGATGGCGTCTGGAGGATGACTTCCTGCTGGTGGGCTGCATGGATGGGAAGCTGTTTGTGTGGCAGATTGAGACAGGTTAGGGACACCCCCTCCTCCCCATGCTCCCAGGTTAGGGACACCCCTCCTCCCCATGCTCCCAGGTTAGGGACACCCCCTCCTCCCCATGCTCCCAGGTTAGGGACACCCCCTCCTCCCCATGCTCCCAGGTTAGGGACACCCCCTCCTCCCCATGCTCCCAGGTTAGGGACACCCCCTCCTCCCCATGCTCCCAGTACGGGTAGGTCTAACGTCATTGTGCACGCCTGCAGATACGAAGCATGACCACACCCACCTCACACAGCACGTGACCACACCCATCTCACACAGCACGTGGCCACACCTACCTCACACAGCACGTGGCCACACCCACCTCCACTGCGCGTGGCCACACCCACCTCGCACAACACGTGACCACATTGACTGACATTAGTAACACGTGTGTGCAACACTTGGACTGAATAAGAGCCCATTCAAATCGTGTCTAGACCTCTACCACGTGGCAATCATGTGGTGTACAACCAATCCTTCTTGTCCCCCATCAGGGATTTACTGCCAAGTTTGCAACAGGGGGTGGGTTTCAGAATATATATAAATATAAGGGGTGGGCAAAAATAAAAGTCCTCCCTCTGCACTAGTTTTATTTTGACAAGGCATGTGTAAACCAGGGGGTGAGAGCGGTTAGCCAAATTAGGGGCAAACCAGGGGGTGGGAGTGGTAAATCCCTGCTAATTAACTGTGTTGAACTGACAGATAGTTTTTAGGCGGTTGGGAGGGAAGGGCAGCTGCTGTGTGCTATGACATCATGTCTGAATGGGCTTAAATCTGGTTAAGGAGAACAATAACCATTGATGAGATGAATAGTGGGCACCACTGAATGATGTGTGTAGGGAAATATTCATGACTTGGGATGCCATCTCAGCGGCCACCTGCTAAGTGTGGGTGTGGTCATGTGTTATGTGTATGTGTTGTGTGAGGTGTGCGATCACATGTTACCTTTGTGTTGGGTTAAGTTCTCCCACCATGCCTCACCTCATGCTCTCTATGCTGGACATGGTATTAGTCATATTGCGGGGTAATGTGTTTCCAACATGGATGTAGTGACATTTCACAGCTGCTTTTTATTTTTTAAACAGTGACATCTGCTACTTTTATGGATAACTTAACTAGTTGTTAGTTAAATACAGTCATTGAAACAAGTTATTAACTGCAGCTACAATAACTCCTGGTTATGTTGTACATGTGCGTCTGAGTCTTGATTATGTGAACGTTTAGTCGGCATCCATCAGTTTTGTGGATCAATGCACTTAATAACAGGTTTTGATCAATGTATTGCATCTATCGGGCTGAAAATCTTTCCTCACCAGTTAGTTAAAGTATGACGCCACATCTGTGGTGTATATATGTATGACCTCACTTCCTGTAGTTCAATGACATCACTTCCTCTGGCAGGTACCCTGGACCGCTGTGTGCACGGGGAGGACGCCCAGCTCATCCTCACCAACACTCCTCCCTTCAACCCCACCCTCGCCTGGCCCGACTACCCTCTCCAGATCCTCGGCTTCGGAGCGGGGGATGGGGACTCGATGATCCAGGTGATGCTCTTCGACCCGCCCAACTTGATCAACAGGCTCAACAATCTAGACAGCATGGTGGAGGCCCCGCCCCAGAAGGAAGCCGACGCCTTCCGCACCTACCACTACGCGCGGCGCCACTTTGGGGTTCAAAACCCGTCCCCAAGGCGGGGGTCCCAGGGGTCCATCGTGCCCCAGCCCCCCGTGAAGCCGGAGCCCACCCCGTACAGCAGGGGGCAGGAGAGGGCCAGGGAGGTGCTGGGGCAGGCAGTGGCCAGCCAGGTCAAGCCGGAGGTACAGGACACACCGCAGCAGTACATCAACATCACGCGGCTGGTGGTGTCGTGCCTGCACGCCTGGGGACTCGACCAAGACCTGGACAAGGCCTGCGAGAGCGTTTTAGGACTTGTGCGGCCAAACAGGCCAATCTCGTTTGGGCTGTTGGGGCAGGGGGAGAGGATCTCCCTGGTACTGCCTGGGTGGGGGGTGAAGCAGCTGAACCAGAATGACCAGAAGGACAAGTCCAAGTCGGCCATTAACCCTCCCACCTCCACCCCTGCCATCTTGGACGTTGTACGGAGCAGTCCTCTCCCAACTGTGTCGGTGAGGGAAGTGGACACGCCCATTCCAGAGGGTAGTACTGAGAGCAGCATGATCAGTGCAGTGAAGTCAGGTGACAGCACAGTGAAGTCAGGTGACAGCATAGGGAAGTCAGGTGATAGTAAGGAGTCAGCAGCAGATGCTGTTGACAGCAGTACGTCAGGCTCCACCCACCTCGCAAAGGACTCGTCTGAGAGCGTCAAAGGTGGAAGGCTCTCCCCAATTCGTTCAGGGATTTCCCCCGTTCCCCCCAAACGCAACCCCTCTGGGCTGGACCAGCAGTACCACGTGCGGTGGCAGCTGTCCTCCTCCCTCACCACCCAACACCTCCTCACAGTAGTCTCCATCACCAACACACTCATGAACAAGACGGTGGGGGCACACGCACTCTCTGTGACTGCAAGGAAGTCAGTGGTGGGCAGTGGAGCCGCCTCGAGTGGTTCGGATGAGTCTGGGGAAGAGGAGGACTGTGAGCTGGTGTCTGACAATGCCATCAGAGCTGCCTGGAGCCAGCTAGCCGCCCTCCACTGCGTCATGCTGCCTGAGAGGATGGAGGGGAAGTTCAGACCCCCACACCTGCCCGTGCTAGCCTCACACTTCTTGGACCCCTGCCCGGCTGTGAGTTTGTTTGGGGGGGGGGAGGAGGGGGGGGGGAAGCCTGTAGGAGTTGTAAATAAAGCAACAGACATTGTGTGTTCATATCCTGTGGTACTAATATTTGAAGGTAGTATTGTGATGTTGTGGTAATACCTCTGTGGTCATTCCTTGTTTCTATGGTATCCTTCCTGAATGCATGTTATTGGGCAGTGTTATTGGATGTAGACTTTGTGTTCACTCTCACAATAATAGAAGTGGTCATTCTCCAGACGCTGTACAAGGACCTTTGTACTACATCAGCTTCACTGTTCCAATGAAGCCAACCTGTTCTAATTTGGCAGTTTACCTTGGGGGGGGGGGGGGGGGGGCCTGACTATCATTTTGAGGGACCTTCCATCATGATCACCCAACCTTCTCACCTCTCACACTATCCTCTACCACCAAACATTCTACTAACACCACAGGATATGAACACACAAATGGCTGTTACTCTATTTACAACTCACAAGGGGTGGGAGGGTGGGGGTGGGTGGAGCCATGAGATGGTTGGGGCCAATCACTGGGGATACATGTAGGAGTAAGGGATACCACTGAGGGAGTGGGGGGTGCGGGGGGGAGAGGGGGAGCATAGCTTGGATGTACAGGCATACCTTTCACTCCTCCCACCACCCCCATCCCACCCCACCCCCTCCCCCAGATACGTGAGGCTTCCCAGGCCCTCCTGCAGTCAGAGCTGAGGAGGATCAAGGCAGAGGGCAGGAGGACCTTGGTGTCCACGTGGGCCAGCAAGCTGCAGCCCCAGAGCTCCTCCGTACTCACCCTCAAGAGGCAGGTCAAGGCTGCCGAGGAAGGGGTCTCCCCATCCCCCGCCCACGAGGTCACCGTGGTGAGCGGGCTCATCCACCAGCAGACCACAGCCCTCATCATCCTGGGGATGGTGGGGGCGGAGTTTGGCAGCCCCGCCCACAGCAAGACCCGCGGTGACGTTGAGCCGATGGACCCGGTCGTTGCCCGGCAAACGGCCAAAGCCCTCCAGTCGGTGATATTGGAGAAGCCGGCCAACAAAGCCAACCTGTGCAGTATACTGCGGTGCTCCGCGGTGGAGTTGATGGGGCGTGGCTTCCAGCTGTGGGAGAAGTACGTTGACGTGGCGGAGGTGTTGGTGGGACTGCTGGACCTGGCCATACAGGACATGTCCTCCTCGGGTGGGCATGGGGAGGAGGGCACCTCCAGGAAGACTGGCGTCTCCACGCAGACCCAGTTTGCGGCCGAGATAGCGCGTCGTGCGCTGAACCTGATGGTGACCCTGTCGCCCGTGACGACCATCCTGACCCTGGCTAAGGAGGTGTCCCTGTTCCTGGGGTCACAGCACGTGACCCACTACCCTCACTCCTCGCTCCCCCCGCCCCAGGGGGGGGCCAACCCCCTGCCCAGCACTGCGGGGATCGTGACCCCCGCCAGCAGCCTGTTGCCCATGGCAGCGGGGGAGATGATGGAGATCATGAGGACAGCTGTGGAGAGGTCCACCCAGCACATTGGGGTGCAGCTACTGGAGGTGGGGGTGTGGTCTGTGCATGTTGGGGGTGGGGGTATGATGTGATTATGTATGGAGGTTAATGGTTTGGTGTGCCTCCCCTCACATTGCCTGCACAGGTGGTGGACATTGTTCTCTTCTGTGTTGAGCACTATGTGGACTCGGAACAGCTGAAGAGAAAGAGCCTGTTGGATATCTTCCCGCCTTTTGCCAGGTAATAGTTGTATTACATCGCCATTTGAAAAGTCTCATATTATCACCACATGCACATGCCTCTACACACACCCCACACACCACACACACATGCACACCACACTACACACTACACACACCTCCCACACACCACACACCTCCCCCCCTCCCACACACCTCAGGATACAAGGGCTCAGTTACTCTCACAAGACAAGAAGACTGGCAGCAGGAGGACGTAATGGCCAGGTGTGCATTTATGACCTCAAGCACAAGAGATCTCTTGTGAGTACCATGGGAGGGGCAAGGGGTGCCATGGGAGAGGTGTTATAGAAGGGGGCAGGCGTGCCATGGGGGAGGGGCTGTGATGATTGTTTCTCTCTCTCTCTCTGCCTCCTCAAGAGCTTCTCTGCACACCAACATCCTGTGAGCACCCTGCAGTTCTCAGAAGATGGCAGACAGCTGGCTACATTCTCCTATGGGGACTCCACAGTCTGTGTCTGGCAGGTGGGAGATTATGATTGGATGATAAGATGTGCATTATGGTACACCACACACCTGCACAAACATGCATACCACACCTACACATACATTCAACCACACACACCTGCACATACCACATTCAACCACACACACACACACACACACACACACACACACAACATACATACCTACACATCCCCCCCACACACACACACACACAACATACATACCTACACATCCCCCCCCACACACACCACACACAGATAAGCTCTAACCTACTGGGGACACTTCAGACTCCCAAATGCTCCAACTCATGGCCAGCAGCTGCCTCAAGAGCCTCTGGCACTGGGGCTGCTGCAGCTACCATCACCATCCAGTGGACCTCTCACAAGAGCATCATCCTCAAGATATCAGGGGCTGAATTCAAGTTCTTCACCTAAAAGACCCTTTGTGACTCTTCTACATTATTAATAATTATTATATTATTATTATTATTATTATTATTATTATCTATACCCGGCCGGACTCATATGCAGAATATTCGGATATGAATTTTTAAAATATAAATATAAAAATGCGAGAGAGACGGACTGCTAGTGTTTGGAGGGCAGTAGCATCTTGTGCAGACCTATCAGCGAGGAGGTCAGTCCGAAGAACCCTAGCCACGCGTTGCTCAAACTGCCTGCTCCAGGAAAGCCTGCGGGCATCCAGTGGACTGCCAACGCGAGGTCGGACACGATCTGGATGGTACTTAGCAGCGCCTGTGCTAGTTGGCTGTGAAGTCTAGTAGCAGCTGCCCGACAACTAGTGATGTCATCTTCAAAGATGACCTTCCTGTTGGCATTCAGCTGACCAATTAGTCTGTACAGCGCCACGAGTGTCTGTAGTAGGCCAATGACGAGGGAGGTGGCCCAGAGGATATTGCTTAGCAACCAGAAACGGCTGGACTGTACCGGAAGTAGCCCCTGGTCGGCCGCCCAGGCTACGTGCTCTGCGGGGTAGTAGAGCTGGTTGGCCGCGGACTGTAAAGCATCTGCTATCTGTTCTGAGAGGCTACCACCTCGCTGTGAAGGCGGTTTAAATTCAAGCGAGTGCCACGCGATAAACACACTCGTGCCCGTACCTTTCTCGAGGAGAGGTTGTAAGCAAGCGTAGGGATGTCGTCCAACAGACGAAGCACTACCCTCACACCCGAGATTTTACTACTCACGGCTAGGAGTTTTCCGGCCGCTCCTGAACTGGTGTTTTCTAGTAGACCTGAAACCATAGCGGTGGCGTATTGTGCCATCTTGAGGATTTGGTTCCTCGCCCAGTGATTGTCGAGAAAGGTGGCCACTCCTTGGACGTAGCCCGACATGATGTTGATCTCGTCCCCAGGTACTCAATAAGAGGCGTATACCATGTGGCTACATCAAAGGGTCATGCATGATTAAAAAGACGCGCGACCGCCAATTCATTATGACGCGCTCTGGCACGCCCACAAGTTGCTGCGGCTCGCTGGTTATATTTATCCACTTATGCAAAAAGTACAAGCTAAACTGCGCTGTTGGTGTTTTACTGTATCACGTTTTCATATCACGTGCATAGTGGGGCGTTTTTTGTTTTTTTTTTGCCGACGGGTTTGTGCTCCGCCATGTCTTACCCCACCTACTTCAACTACTCCCCTGTCTTTCCTAACCCGCTTTTGTGTCTCAAAGACTTCGTCACCTATGGGGCGACGGAGTTCAACGCTCGCCTGCCCTGGAACGGGTTGGGTGTGTGGATGGCGGAGACGTGGCATTGGATACGCATTTGCGTCTACCTGGACTGGTCCATCGTTCTGCTTCCGTTTGTGTTCTTTGCGGGAATTACAGCTGCTCGAGTTATCCTGAACCATATTCTAATCCTCGTAAGTGGGAGCATAGCTAATGTGCTGCTGTTAGCTACGTGCGTTGCCAACAGAAAATTCCAATATGGTGCAAACTTGATAAGGAAGGGACCGCGAAGTTCCCTGACAGCGTGTGGAAGATGCTTGTGTACTCCATTACGTGGGTCTGGGCCACGTATCTCGTCTTCTTTAGAGAGGAGCAGCTCTTCTTCCATCTTACCAGCCATTTTGACAGTAAGTGTAGTCCCCACCTCCACCTCCACCCTCTCACATTGCACCCCACATCCTCCCCTTCCCTACACCTCCCTCCCCCCTTCTCTACCTCCTCCCCTACCCTACCTCCTCCCCACACCATCCCCTAGCCCCCTCTAATTACACATGTAATTCAGCTTCTTCTACACACAGAATGGCAGCCAGGTGCTTCCGTGGCAGCACCAGGGATATACTGGCTGTACATGTTTGAACTTGGGTTCTACTACCACATGGTCTTCTCCACCTTGTTCATGGACGCCTTCAGGAAGGACAACGCCCTGATATTGGTCCACCATTTTATTACCATAGCTCTGCTCTTCTTCTCCTTTGTGATTAGGTATGCACTCCTTCCTGTACCCTCACCCCTCCACCTCCCCTCTCCTGTTAGCTAGCTGTCATATCTTCCTGTGCACACAACACCCAACTCTTACAACCACATACATCATGTACACATACTCCCTCACTCCCACCCACACACCATACTCTCACTCCCACCCACACACCATACTCCCTCACTCCCACCCACGCACCATCCTCACTCCCACCCACCCACCATCCTCCCTCACTCCCCCACACACACTTCACGCATGACTACAGCTTGCACATTTCATCTTTCATGTAAAAAAGCTTTCATCTGGGCAATGTAGGCATTGTATGGTTTCCATGGTGACAGCAGGTCACATGTCTTGCAATGCATCACTTCCTTTGTGCCCTCCACCTATTGAGCCTCTTCCCCATCCCCAGGTTTCATAACATAGGTCTGTTCATACTGTTCATTCAGGACATAGGAGATGTGCTCATCGAACTGTCCAAGACAGTGGTATACTTCAAGAAGAGGGGCGGAGTCCACTGCAGAACGACTGAGATAGTAGCCAACGTGTGCTTTGGACTGTTCACCCTGCAGCAGTGAGGGAACCCACTCTCTTCTTCCCTCCTCCCCTCCCTCCCTCCACCCCCTCTTCCCTATGTACACTGGCCCCTCCCCTCACCTCTTCCCCCCCCTGACAGTATCCTGTTCCGCCTCTACTGGTTCCCCACCAAGGCAATCTACTCCACCATGGCTGTAGGGATCGTCATTCACCCCGGGGGTCCCTTCTACCTTCCCTTCAACATTGGGCTGTGGATACTATATGGGATGCAGGTGTACTGGTTCAAGTTCATCTTGCGCCTGCTGTTCAGACTAGTGGTGCTGAGGCAGGAGATCCAGGACGCCAGGGAGCTTGATGAGGACGAGGAGTTTGAAAGGGAGGAGGAGCCAGAGGCGGCTGTGGAGGTTGTTCCACCCACTGAATCCAAAGCCGCGACGAAGCCTCGCTTGAGGCACATCACAAAGGAGTGATCTGTTAGGAGAGACTGTCTGAAGGGGTCCGGACTTGTGACTTCGGGGGGATACATTATTTTAGCAAATTTTAGCTTCATGGCTTTTCTATGTAAAATTTGATATTAAAAACCATCTGAAAATATAGCAATAATCATAATAAGAATAACATTCAAAAAAGAATGCTAACTAAAATTATGGTAAAGATTTGATAAAGCAAAGGGACATACCAGATAGCCCAATAGGATTTTTTAAAACACACATCCTTGCTGACGTCATAAGGGAAAATCAACCTCAGGCCACCGAGAGACACCATACATATACCTTGACCATGAATATGCTCACAGGTCTCCTGCATTTCGACTATATTTATCCACTCAATGAAATGATTGTGCGTTTTCGATTCACATGCCGCTACGGACGGAAACTGCCAACGATTGATTGAAGGCTCCGAGGAAGGCTCAGATGACGGTGGGGGGGAAAATAAAGTTTCTTCCTGATTCGCTTCTATATATTATCCCTGACTGAACTAATGTTAACTTCTAGCTATGGCACCACCACATCTCTCCACTGTAGAGACCTTGGACTATGGCACCATCACATCTCTCCACTGTAGAGACCTAGGACTATGGCACCATCACATCTCTCCACTGTAGAGACCTTGGACTATGGCCCCATCACATCTCTCCACTGTAGAGGGACTATGGCACCACCACATCTCTCCACTGTAGAGACCTAGGACTATGGCACCATCACATCTCTCTACTGTAGAGACCTAGGACTATGGCACCACCACATCTCTCCACTGTAGAGACCTTGGACTATGGCACCACCACATCTCTCCACTGTAGAGACCTTGTACTATGGCACCATCACATCTCTCCACTGTAGAGACCTAGGACTATGGCACCATCACATCTCTCTACTGTAGAGACCTAGGACTATGGCACCACCACATCTCTCCACTGTAGAGACCTTGGACTATGGCACCACCACATCTCTCCACTGTAGAGACCTTGTACTATGGCACCATCACATCTCTCCACTGTAGAGACCTAGGACTATGGCACCATCACATCTCTCCACTGTAGAGACCTAGGACTATGGCACCACCACATCTCTCCACTGTAGAGACCTAGGACTATGGCACCACCACATCTCTCCACTGTAGAGACCTAGGACTATGGCACCATCACATCTCTCCACTGTAGAGACCTAGGACTATGGCACCATCACATCTCTCCACTGTAGAGACCTAGGACTATGGCACCACCACATCTCTCCACTGTAGAGACCTAGGACTATGGCACCATCACATCTCTCCACTGTAGAGACCTTGGACTATGGCACCATCACATCTCTCCACTGTAGAGACCTTGGACTATGGCACCATCACATCTCTCCACTGTAGAGACCTTGGACTATGGCACCATCACATCTCTCCACTGCTGAAGGAAGGCCAGGTTTGGTAGCAGCAGGGGCTGAGTCCTAAAAAGAGGAAGAACCTCTCTTGGAGCTAAGTATACTTCTTTGTCCCTGTAGCATGTAGCATGTGAGTCTCTTGGTGTGTTTGTGTTTAGTGCTGAAACTTTCTTTTTAAAGGACTCTGCACCAAACCACTGGAGGCGCACAACCATAGCAGTTTCTAATCCAGCGCCTTAATTTCTGTGAAATCCTACATACGTCTTCATCTTGGGAACTTTTCATGGTTTCAGATGACTTTTAATTCTGCATGTGACTGATGTGAGTAAGTGAGTTAGTATGACCATATGTGTTAGTAAGTTAATGCATTGTACTTTAAAATAAATAAATTGTGAATAATGTACATATAAGATACACATAAAAATCAAGCAAAGTAGAAATCAGACATGCTCAATGTCTACTCTCACCTTGGAACATGCCAGCGCGATTTTATCTCCCAATGAAAAGTCAGCTGTATTTAGTGCCATAGACATGGTCCCCCAGAATGAATGAAGTAAGGAGAAGTTCTGATGGCATCTAAGCCAGTGAATATAGTACATTAATAATATTGCAAGAACCTAACTACTATATTACTAATATGGGACATATACGTAAGCACAATCGTGTATGACCTTGCTGAGAAATAAGCCCTATTGTCGGACCACAGGGTCTTTTCGAAAGAATGCAACACTTTTGAATGAACATAATTTTTAAATAGGATTATCAATCTAAATCAATTTACGAATACACAATAACCATGGTTAGGCATATACCAAACGCACAACTGATTAAAATTCAATTATCTTTTACAGTTCAAAAGATAAAATCAAATACCTTGCAATTAATTAATTTGACACAGAAATGTACGACAACTTTTAAATAATTAGAATAGCTGTGAAAAAAGTTTCAAAAAGTATGAAATTTAATTGGTGTTTTATTAGTTTAATATTCAAAACAACAAATCAAACTTGAAAATGCTAAAGGCCACTACAATTGTGAGTTATAGTAACTCAACATTGCATTATCTAATACACAATCAAATTGTGTTTTTTATCATGGAGTAATTAGTGATGGTTATTAAAATTAGTTACCCCATAAAAGCTTTAATCTTAATAACTTTAAAGCAAATTACGGTTTTAAATGTTAATAACTCACTATTGAACTCAGTAACTTGAAATCAGTGCTGTTCCACTGCATACTAAGATCTTGCATTACTTATTAGTAGTTATTAACATCAGTTATCTCTAACCGTAATCTTTAATAATGTTGATAATAGAGGGCTTTGAATATTTTGAGGGCTTTGATACAATTACTTAACAATTTTATTGGATTCTTAGTATTTGCCTAACTGCAACATAGGTTAAAGAAATCAAGCAGTTAATTAACTAATTTCAATATTAAGTTATAGTGACTTAAAAGCATTGCGTTCTTTCGTAAAACAGTTCATTAAACTCTAATAAGCATGCACTATTTATATAAGTCTACTGGTCATGTTATGCTCGTGCAAGCCAGTTGAAGATTCAAGCGGCCATTGCTGTCCTGGAGCACAGCAGACTTTGGCCTGCATGTAGAGGTGGCAAGAGAGGCCTCTTTCCCCCAAGCTCCATACGTTTCTATCATGCACTGTAGGGACGCACGCCCACACATACATTTGGGGTCATTTGCTATGCGCTTCTTTTCCTTACCTAATGGCTGACACTCCCGGCTGCTTCCAATAAAGTCAGTGGGTTTGTTATAATTTTATTTTAAAAAGCACAGCAATATAATAATGCACACAAGAACAATGATAGGCCTGCTGGATGCCATCCTATAGTTAGGCTGGGATGTCAGAGCTGCTCAGGATAGCAGAACTCAAAATGGTGTGCAAGAGTTGTGAGAAACCACATCAAAGCCATTTTAGCATGTCAAGGCATGGTGACCAAAGTGGTGCAATGAATGGGACATGATTGGGGACATAGCTGACCTTCACTGATGGGAGGCCATAACCACCACTTATAATGGCTACTTGAAGCTCAGAGGGATCAAGATGGAGGCTAAGCCTTGGGGAAGGTAGCCAAGCTGATGAGTGAGGTGAGGAAATTGAAAGCTAACTGGCGTGTAGTTAAGCATTAATGTGATCAGATATGTGCCCACAGTGCAATGCACCTAGGTACGTACTCATCAAATAACTCGAGTTAATAATTATTACTGTCCATCCGGCTGGTTTTTGATGAGGATGTACTAAGTGCTTTGCACAATGTACTGCTGTGGACACTTCTGATCATGCCTGGCACCAGGCTAGGATGGGCCTGAGTAGAGGTGGTGGTGGTCCTGTGGATACTTTTGCAACAATGCAGTTATCAACAATGTTGCAGTTTTCAATGCACTGTCTGATTCTTTGTCACCATGGATACTATTATGCACAACACAGCATGTAAGTATTCTTGATAATGCATTTCCCATAGCACCTTAAAACATGCCTCATTATATCATGAACAAATATAGGATGTAAGTGTCAATGATACATAGCACTTTAACATAGCTACTTATTTCTTATCAGTTCAATATACCATATCTACACCGGCTCCACTATAAAGGTTTGATGATGTTGGGCCCACTTGACTGAAGGAGTCAAGTTCTCTAAATATGATAATCTTGCACCCTCAGCCTTCACCTCACACCTGCCATAGAAGCTTTCATTCTTTTCACCAAGTTTTTATATTTAGGAATTGCATCCAATACTTCCAGAAAGATGTGGAAGTTGTCAATCTTCCCATGTATGGCCCTCTGCACAGCAGTGAGGAGTTTGTCCATCCTGACATGGACAGTGTACGTCTGAAGGTCCACCTCGGCTTTCTCATTCTCTGTAATCACACCTTTGGATAACAGCTCTGCAGCTATGTCATCAGGGTGGACAGCCATCTTTAGCTTTGCATAATATTGTTGAAAGACTTGCCCTGGAAGAAAGACAAATCATATTGGTCTGAAGGGTCTGCATGTTACCCAGTGGTGGTATATGTATCCACTCCTACTTAATACATAGGTAACTACTCTTCAGAAGATTGCAAACATGATTGTAGTTAATATTTTGTATATAAAACATCAATTTCCAATCTTCTGATATATACAAAACATTCACTACAAACATGTTTGCAATCTTCTGATAGTTACCATTTAAATCCATTAATACCAAGTGGAAAAAAAATAATGCACATTGTGTTAAGCAACACGCACACACCACTCACCTGTTATACTGGGACATTGTTCTGTAACACCACCCAGCCACATCAACTGGTCCTCACTCACTTCTCCCCTTTGGGCACCTCTACAGGTACACTTCCACTTGTACACTGGTCCACTGGGATGCCTTGAACACACCACTACAGCTACATGAGGAGGGTCTGAGGTACAACGGGCTCCTGCACACATGAAGGCATCTTCTAACTGGACATTATGGTACTTGAGCACACTACAGGCACTCTTGACACCACTGTGGACAAGACCTCTTATCTCCCTACACACCTCACTTGAAGCCTCATCAACATGCACTTCTATATAGGAGAACATGTCAACAAGGGTCACAATTTCAGCACTAGCCCTTTGCTCAAATGAGATGCAGTTGCGATACAGACACAATGGCTTGTCTCCTTCCATGCACACCTTCCAAGGAGATGGGTTGGTTGGGGATAAAAGATGGGCCACAAGACAGCAAAATAGACCACTAGGAATATAGCCATGGGGGAACTTAATCATCAAGGAGGCACCTCTTTCAAGGTAGTTGGACACTTGGGTGGAGTCCAGGTGGGGCAGCAGAGCAGGCATCAAGTACTCACCATCTCTGATCATAGCTATGGCACCACGACTCACCAGCAACTTCACTAGATCTTGTGGAGTGAACAGACCCTCTTTGTAGAGACCTGTAAACTCGCTCAGTAGCTCCATTGACAACAGGCCACGGTCCCTGAACATGATCTGGTTACTTCTAACTGCCACACCCCCATCCCTCAGCTTGTGGTGGTACTGCACTAGTTCAGTTACCTTGGTGAGGACTACCTGGGGGTCACAAAACACTGTCTGGGGAAGAACCTCTGGGTAATATAAGAACGCATTGTGTTTGACAAGATGGTGCAAGGCAGCAGAGAATGCATCTCCTTCAATGTGAAACCTTTTAGCAGACGCCTGACATTCTACAAGACTCAAGACACCATCATGGGAAGACCTTCGGAGAACAACCTCCAGCCCAAACCATGCTAAAGGCATTTTTATTAACCGCTGGGGTGACTTGGATATGATTTGCTTCCTAAGTACCTGGGCAACATGTCTGTCCACATCTTCAGGGGATAGGACATTCACATCAAATATCAACCCTTCTCCAGAGTAAAGCACATTAAACTTGTCAGGATCCAGTAATGCCTTGAGTTGTTGGTTTTTCCCTTGGATGGTTTCTGCACAGCTATCTTTGGTATCTCGATGTGTTCCCACAACGATGATCAGAGGATGAGCATCCTGGGAGTGAATTGCCCCAAGACAGTGTTGAAGAATCTGTTTATGAGAGAGAGATGATCGATATGCTTTACCAACAGGCTTGCCATCTGCTCCATAGTACTCAATGGTGGGGTGATGTGATAGCTCTTCTGATAGCTTCAGTACAAATATTGTTACCATGGGATCTTGAATGAACAATGGAAGGATGTCATGGTATTGCAGCTGACCACCACTGTCAATGAACTGGATCCACTTCACACCAAACAACTTCCTGTTGTCTACAAAGGGAGATTTAGGGTTAATACAAGCAAGTAACAAGGCCTGCTGTTCTTACCTGATGACTGGTTGATGTGATGAAACAGCTCATCCTCTATATCTGCAGTCCTGCTCTGTTCAGGCTGGGTGGTGTCCTTGGTGATGTTCACACCAGCAGGGGTGGGATCAACAGCTCCATCACTGGCTACATTGGAAGGGTCTATGGCCATCTTTGGGAGAGTGCTCACCACATCAGCCAATGATGGTGCCATGGATACACCACCTTTGATGGTTCCTCCAATAACACTCATCAGTACCTGGTCATCTTCAACCTCAAACCAGTCATCCTCCTCTTGTCCACCCACACCAGCCAGTGTGAAGGAGATGGCTCTAACAGGGTTGTCAGCCAGTCCTGTACTGACACGTTGCTTTGGATGGTCCTTCTTGAGAAGGAGGTGTTTGAGGTGAGTCTTGCCAACACCAGCAGCTCCAAGGATGAGACACTTGGTCACTGAAGTTTCCACATATCCCTTGGTCATGGCCTCCTCATAGAGCCTCCTAAATGAAGGTATCAAATCTGATATGGCTAGCCATAGCCCCCATCCCCACAGTATACTGAATTAAGGATGCTCCACTCTACTTGGATGCTTGAATTATCTCATATGTACACAACAAGGTGGACAATTTTGTGTATAGCTCATGGCAGTACTACAGCAAGATAGATATCCCTTGGTCCTATATTATTCCTACTAATAACCTTGTACACAAGCAAACAATACATGAGTTGTAACACATCACATGTCCACAGTATGACAGGATGTGTGGGTGTGTTGGGTTACTATTAGTAGGTACAGCTACCATTACCACCTCACTAGAATGCTTCCCCAAGACAACTCCCGCAAAGATACTTGGAACTACTGAGGTCTAGAATTAGCACACATCCATGCATCACTATGGTCAGGTACCTCTACATAATGGTGTGTTACCCTCACCCTGGTGTGACCTCTCTGAGGGGAATGAGGTGGGAACTCTCACCCTAGTGATGCATTGGATGTGTACTAAGGACACCTCCCTACCTAAGGGAGATTTGGGGAGGTGATCCTAATGACATAACTCCACCTCTTAGGGAAGTGAGAAAGTGTTGCTACATATATGTGCACTTTTGTATTTCCAAACATACCATGTGTACTCTAGTGCACATGACCACCATCAACACCCCCACAGGTACACTCCAAACATTCACACACCTGTCATCTGTCTTCACTGTGTTCAAAGGACTAGGGAAGACCATAGCCAGACCTGAAAATAGTCTGGTTAGTAGTACTGACCATAACAGTTGCATGGCTTACCTTTCACAGTGACCCTCAAGACCCTCTGACTTATCCCATCAACCACCAACAGCCTTCCCCCTGACAGCAGTAGAATGTCTACATAGGAACACTCAAATGGCATGTCTCCAACATGCTGCCACTTCTGATCAACAGGGTGAAGGGCATAGATGGCAGAGGTCTCCTTTGATTCATTACTGTCCTCCTCTTGTCCTCCAATGGCAAGGAGCACACCATCAACCACACATACAGTTGAACCTCTGTATGGTACATATGGTAGCTCTCTCCAGGTAGATTGCAGTGTGTCTTCTTGTGACTGTACAGCAATCTGTGTGTGTGTGTGTGTGCGTGTGAGGATGCACATTAAAGATGAGTGATGTACAAGCAGTCCTGTGGATGTGTGCACCACTGGGTACACATAGTGTGCATGTGTGGACATCATTGGTGTGTGTGCCCATGTGAGAAGCATACACCACACATCAACTACACAGCTCTAACGTTAGCGTGCACGGTGTGCTACTACAGCGAGCGTCCACACTATGTGTGTGGTGTGGACGCGCGCACACGTGTGCGTGTGTGTAGGACCACGCTGAGCGTGCATGTGTTGCAGGAAGCGTCCACGCGCTAGGTGCGTGGTGTGTGTGTCCCACGGGTCAGCTACACACACGCTAAACAAAGGGACAGAGATGCTACACAATGCTCAGTGGCTCACCAGGTCATTGATGTTGGCACACCACACAGCTGTGCCCATGTCCCCACCTCCCATCACGAAGACCTGGTCTCCATGGACCACTGCTGAAATGCTCCTACTTGGCTCAGGTAGTGATGGTCCAAAGTGCCAGGTCTGTGTCTTCCCATCAAAGACTTGGACATCAGCCAAGGCCTTGCGCCCAACAAGGCCTTGGCTGACCCCATCACCTAGCCCTCCCATCACCACCAGACCACCTCCACCAACACTAACTACACAGGACAGCACACACCCTACCAACATGTCTGACATGAGGGACCACCTCCCTCCTCTAAACTCTTTCACCTCCTTACTACGCACACCATCCTTATTACCCCCCACCTGCACTAACCATCCACCACACACTCCTAGTGTGGCCCCTGCCTCATCACCAGTCCATCTCTTCCACTTACCCTTATCATATAACCTGTACACTCCTCTTCCTCGTCCCCACACAACCCTACCCTCCACCTCCACCAGACCACCACCACTCCACACTCGACCACCTCGCTCTGGTGTATTTCCACAACTTTCAAAATGAAACATTTTTATGTTCTAAAGAAAAGAAATTATTAATAGTTAATTCACAGACAGCACCACCTTCGTTTGGGGACCTAGCTAGCTCGTACGCACAACAGGTCCACACCACACACACTTCACGCTTCTCTTTACTACATCGCACACTACCAACGGCTACCTGCTTCATGGCCACAGGTAAGAGGCCTCTTATGGCCCAATGGGGACATCCCAAAGAGAGCATTTTGAGCACTACACTAGGCCATATTGGCTACCTCGCACCACGAGACTCTCAAGCTATGCCTAATGGCGAGGTTATCAATGGCCTTGGCTATGTGGTATAACGTCGGCGTTTGATTGCAGCTCGTGTGTGCTCCACACACACCTGGATTCGTTACTTACTACTTCACTACGTGAAAAAGGCGTAGACCTGTTGGCTTCTCTAGATAAGCATGTACAAATATAACGTTGACACGCGCACACCACTACTGCCCTCCCACACACCTTGGGTAGCTGCGGGGACCTCCAACACCACAATACAACTAGGAAAAACACCTAAACTGCTCTTCTATCACTACCCGCAACAAAATAATCGTTTTCCTCGCTCCTTTTGCAGTACACAACCAAAAGGCTTGGTAATAGTACCAAAGGGTCCGTGTATAAAAGTGCCAAATCATTTTTTTCACTGTCAATATTATTAATTGTTCATTTTACGGTATCAAATTCTTATTTTTCTAGAAATGAAATTTAAGATTACGCTTTTTGTTATCGCCGTTTTCAAAAATTGAAAAATGAAAATTGGAATGGAACCGGAATGGATAAAGTGGAACCGGAACTCGTGTCTATTTCCGTCTGAGGCTCAGTCTGCTCTGAAACCGGGACCGACCGTTGTTCGGACCAGGAAACCCTAGTTTCTAAACCGAGATGGGTACGAGAAACCGAAATGGGTACGAGAAATGGGCGTTCTAAGTGCCTTAGCTATGGTCCGTGGCCGTATAAGTTGTATAACTATTGGGACCTTCCTTTGGCTGCGCTATATACACACACACACGCTCACACACGCGCGCCCACACACACTGACACACACATACACACACGCGCGCGCGCTCACACACACACGCTCACACACACACACACACACACACACACACACACACACGCTCACACACAACACTCCCTTTAATTCCCTTAGCCTTCATTAGCCTGCACAAGTATTTTAATTAATAATTAATTTATTCAGTTAAAATAAAAACATTAGCATGCTGTAGGTTAAATAAGTTTTCTGTAAATGTACATTTGGAACACCATACAATTAAAAACCAGAGGGGGTTGGAAGCAAAGTTCAATAAACTGATGCAGTACAAATGAAAGGGAGCCACAACGCCAATCAAGGCAAGGCCTCATAGTGTTCAATGAGCCAGTAATGCAGAAGGCTAACACCAATAATGACACTCCTGTGGTTGCAGACATGGTTTGTGTTGTGGACATTAAAATGCAACTTACTGATACATCATATCACAAAAGACAACTGAAGCATGTGGCCTCGTCTCCAATAGTGAAGAGTTTCCATTTTAGACTTTTTTTTCTTTCATGTTTGCTGTGACAAAAGCAGTACAGGAAATGCACTACAAGCAATACTACAGACAGGCAAAGTCTATAAACCTACAGTTCAATTTATTATTGTTAATAATAGTAATTATAAATGATGGCATGCACTCCATGGTCAGGATGGCTGTTGTGGTTCCATCCTGTGGATTATTATTAACACAAATAAGCATTACTTAGTGTGCATATCAACACCTCCCCCCCCCTCTCTTGAGAGTTTGAATCACGGTGTGGCTGTAGGGTGATGTCTCACCCATGTATCCACATAGTGATGTTCATATAAGGGGCACATCACTGCCTCTCAGGAGGTTTGGGGAGGGGAGGGGGGGGGAGGGCAGTAATCTTTGCTCTGAGCAGATAATCATGATTCTGTTCACCCAACCTGACTTGGGTTTAAATATCCATGCATGCACTGATTCCATCTCATTCTGGACATGGAAATTACCTTAGTGAAAGTCATACCAGCTTTGTTGAGTGTGGAAACATGCGTATATGTAGCACAGCAACATGCAGAAAACAGCTTAATTTGTAGCCTGTAATTACGTGTTTAGTTTGGGTGAGGTAGATAGGATGCCTCCCATGTAGTGAAGATTCAGCCAATTAATGTTGTTTTTCAATTATTGTTATTCATCATCTGAAGTCCTATGCTCTATATATGGTGTAACTGGTGACAGTGCATGGTTATGAACAGGTTGAATATGATGCAAAAATGCTAAGTTATATAAGCCCCGCCCAGCTGACATCTTGCTACCTAACTGGTTCTTGGGCTAAACAGCATTGTCTTGATGTTGGTGACCAGCATTCAGAATCCTATATGGGTTTACATTAGCTCCAATCCAATTATAATTATTCTATTATTTTGTTTCCACTGATGGAAATTTCTTACTACAAGGCATATATAAAGCATACATAAGCATTAAATAGGACAAACCAAACCACATGATGGCTACTTTCTTTTGCAATACTTCGAGCCACAAATCTTTGCATGCATGGTTCTCGCACCAAGTGGAGAAGCTGAGTTGAATGATTAACACTTTTATTTTGTGTCATTTTGTTGTTGTGTTTCTGTGTGTATATGCGTTATTATTTTTATTATTGGTATTGCTGAGCACAGTACAAAAAACTGTTTGACCACCTTATCAAATTAAAAGGACCTCAAAGCGTCTGATGACAGGCTCCTTGCATTTTTTTTTCTCCTGAAGAAGCTGCCACACATGCGCAGCAGGGTACCTCTACCTGATGACCAACTGCAGCCACAAGAGAGTAGGTACCTGGACTTGGCAATAAACTTGGAGCAGTATATAGGTAATCCCCGTGTAGTATATTTTGTACTATTGTAATGGGTGAACCTTTCTTTTGTTGAGCAGTGCCAGCTTAACTTATGTGCAGTAGTAAAAGAATATAGTGTCATGTATGTCATGTGTCAGCTGGACTGAGCTCTGTTTATCCACAGTGTTGTTCTATCTCAGATCTCAGCTGTAGTGATGCATTAATTTACAACTGATTGTGTGACAGCATTATCTGTACAATGCATTGAGATATTGGTTCCATCACAGTTGCCTTTGATGCCAAGACTACCATGCTGAAGTGCCTTCGTGAGAGACTCCATTACTTATCCAGTCATGATGCCTATCTCCTATTGCGTCACTCTTTGGCCATCCCTAAACTGCTGTACCTTCTCAGAACATCACCTTGCTTTCTCTCATCCAGTTTAAAGATATATGATGATGAACTCAGAGCAACGGTCTGTAGCTCATTTAATATCCAACTGGCTGAAAGTGACCCTTCTTGGATACAATCCACTTTGCCTGTGTGTCATGGTGGGCTTGGCATTCGGAGCGCTGTGCAGCTTGCACCTTCTGCCTTCTTGGCTTCAGCTGCTGCCTCCTCCGGACTTGCTCACCTAATTCTACCAGCAAATATGCAACCACCTCAGCTCAGCTATGTGGATGAGGCTCTTGCTGCATGGTCCCAAGGGTGCCAAGAACAACCCCCCACTGATGCTGCTGCCCATCATCAGAAAACATGGGACTCACTCAGAGTATCTTCTATTGCAGATACACTATTTACAGACTCATCTGATCCAATGCGCCGCGGGCTCGTTTCCTAGCAGCATCCTGTAAGGAGTCTGGTGCATGGTTAAATGCCCTGCCGGTTACATCACTGGGACTACGTATGGATGATGCTACTATGAGAATATCTATGGGTCTCCATCTGGGACTATCTCTATGTCAAAGTCATACCTGCCAACACTGTGGGGCAGAGGTGTCTCAGTTTGCCACAATCAGATTGCGAGATTTCATTATGCTATAGTCTAATACAAAGTGCACATATTTTTACCCATAATGCATGTGGGCTATGTAACAGGTCATGGACAACTCAGGGTAAAGACAACACTGACATCCCGATGAGAAATGCTCTCCTGCCTATCCTTCAATGGTGCAAGAATTAAGGGGTTTTTGAGCCTTCTCGTCAACGAGCAGGTCAAAAGAAATTCATATAACTTTTAAAAACAAGAAAACCACACATGCGCAATAGAATTTAATTACATTACGATATATTGTAATGTGTGTCTGAGTAAAAATTACACACCCCTCCCATCTCCATACAGAGAGACAGGCTGTGCTTTTTCTGGCACATCATATGCTCAATAATACCTCTTCAAGAAATGGTGCATGTCATATACAGTGTACTGAAGGCAACTCCCTCCTTATCCGATCATGCATAGCACACAACCATAAATAGATTTAATGTGCCTATCAATCCACATGTACAATCACTAGCTTGCAGTTAAATGTCTCCAAATATATAACATTTTATAATAATAATAATAATAATAAATATTTCTCAATGCAATGTACAGATAATGCTGTCACACAATCAATTGTAAATTAATGCATCACTACAGCTGAGATCTGAGATAGAACAACACTGTGGATAATAAACAGAGCTGAGTCCTGCTGACACACGACATACATGACACTATATTCTTTTACTACTGCACATAAGTTAAGCTGGCACTGCTCAACAAAAGAAAGGTTCACTCATTACAATAGTACAAAATATAATTTATTCAAAGCTGACACACCTATGTGTGATGGATGGCCTTGGTTTTAGAGCTACATGTGCAGCCAATCAAATTGACATGCATGACCTGTGGTCCCCAGTATGCATTACGTATGAGTAGCTCATTGCCTACACTAAACAGACCTATTGGTTTTAGTAGACCCTCCATAAATTGCTTAGTGCATAACAGATGGGAGCTAGTGGCAAGTCAGGTTGGGTGAAAACATTCATGATTGTCTGCACAAAGCAAAGATTACTGCCCCCCCCTCCCCAAACCTCCTGAGAGGTGTGCCCCTTATATGAACATCACTATGTTTAAGGATACATGGGTGAGACATCACCCTACAGCCACACCGTGATTCAAACTCTCAAGAGAAGGGGGGGGGAGGTGTTGATATGCACACTAAGTAATGGTTATTTGTGTTAATAATAATCCACAGGATGGAACCACAACAGCCATCCTGACCATGGAGTGCATGCCATCATTTATGATTACTATTATTAACAATAATAAATTGAACTGTAGGTTTATAGACTTTGCCTGTCTGTAGTATTGCTTGTAGTGCATTTTCTGTACTGCTTTTGTCATACTAATTACAACAAACATGAAAGGAATAAAAAAATTATAACTCAGAGTGTGCTTGTTCTTCTTCACGATTGGGGACGAGGCCACATGCTTCAGTTGTCTTTTGTGATATGATGTATCAGTAAGTTGCATTTTAATGTCCACAACACAAACCACGTCTGCAACCACAGGAGTGTCATTATTGGTGTTAGCCTTCTGCATTACTGGCTCATTGAACACTATGAGGCCTTGCCTTGATTGGCGTTGTGGCTCCCTTTCATTTGTACTGCAGTGAACTTTGCTTCCAACCCCCTCTGGTTTTTAATTGTATGGTGTTCCAAATGTACATTACAGAAAACTTATTTAACCTACAGCATGCTAATGTTTTTATTTTAACTGAATAAATTAATTATTAATTAAAATACTTGTGCAGGCTAATGAAGGCTAAGGGAATTAAAGGGAGTGTTGTGTGTGTGTGTGTGTGTGTGTGTGTGTGTGTGTGTGTGTGTGTGTGTGTGTGTGTGTGTGTGTGAGCGTGTGTGTGTGAGCGCGCACGCGTGTGTGTCAGTGTGTGTGTGTATATAACGCAGCCAAAGGAAGGTCCCAATAGTTATACAACTTATACGGCCACGGACCATAGCTAAGGCACTTAGAACGCCCATTTCTCGTACCCATTTCGGTTTCTCGTACCCATCTCGTTTTAGAAACTAGGGTTTCCTGGTCCGAACAACGGTCGGTCCCGGTTTCAGAGCAGACTGAGCCTCAGACGGAAATAGACACGAGTTCCGGTTCCATTTTATCCATTCCGGTTCCATTCCAATTTTCATTTTTCAATTTTTGAAAACGGCGATAACAACAAGCGTAATCTTAAATTTCATTTCTAGAAAAATAAGAATTTGATACCGTAATTGAACAATTAATAATATTGACAGTGAAAAAAATGATTTGGCACTTTTATACACGGACCCCAAAGGCTTAGCTAAAGGCAAAAACTTGCTACCACGTCATGAGACAGAAACACTCACCTTACAATTTCCTCTGACAAAAACAAACACACGGGACGAAATGACCACATTTCAGTTATGTATACGTTCAAGTAAACCACAAGTAAATACCTTTATTAGATACATTTCCTGGAATTAGAAATTATCGGATTTACGATATTTCCTTTCACTGAACAGCCGGAATTACGTACGTTTTCTGCGAAGGAAATATGATATATGCGTATGGAAATATAGTGTTTTCATAAACCGTAAGGAAGGGTTAAACCTACGCGCCCAAAGCCTGCATACTATTTAAAAAATTTATTGATCTTTTTGTATAATTGTGATTAAAAAATCAGCAATAGCACTTCATACATGTAACTACAACGTTTAATATAGGAAGCAGTCCGCTAGAAGAGCAAAATACTTCAGTTCAATATTCTGAGGGAAACAAAATGACATTAAAATTAAGATGATACGAATTTTTTTACCTCAGGATGCAGTTTCTGCAATGGCGAGTCTTCCAGATCAGAACAAACCTAGCGGTCATTTTGGTAAAACGCTAGCGGTCATGTAAAACACATGCACGTACCTTTCTTCTTCAGATCTGACACAAACAGATTTGTCTTTAACCTGCCTTACACGTGATATAAGCACACGCGCACAGACACCCATGTACCAGTAACCACTTACCACGACCATAGCTATGCCACGACACGCATCGCTGCTGAGTATTCCACCGTAGCATTCATTCGCGCTCCGTATTAGTTTCGAGGCAAAACGTGGAGAAACACGCATGGTCATCACATGCCTATACGATATTGATCACTTACCTTGTGTTGCGTTCCCCAATCGGTAGGCTAGCCGGCCCTTTTGGCCTTGCCAATTATGTAAAAAATTTCAAGATGGCAACCCCCTTGCGGCCTTGCCTACGTAGAGGATGTGAAGATACACTTTCACTTACCTTCTTGCCACATTGCGCGCCCAATTCCAAACCGCCCAGGGCCACGTGACGCGACCCACAATACGATTTAAAAAATTCCCGCAACAATCAATGACGTCACCTATGCTACGTTCCTCGTTACATGTACATGTAATACCATAGATATTTAAGTAATATTTAATATCTATGGTAATACTAACAAGACGAACATGATTGACACTATGTTATCTGAACTCACTGCCACATATACTCAGACATGTTTGGGGGGGGGGGGGGGGGGGGGGTGAGCGGCAGCTGGGGCTATGTGATATCCACTCTCACGTACGTACCTTTGGTATTGTGCCACGCCCACCATTATTTTAAATGATTACAGCAGTGCAGTGCAGCTAATATGCAAGGGAAAGTGATTGACTTTTACTCAAGGAATTTTACCCAGGCTAACATATGCATTGATTATACTAAGTTCTTACGGTTGTTTAATGCTATGTTCGGTTTTTATACTTTATGCACCCTTACATGTACACATATATGAATGTGTTCCAACAGCATGTAACGTTACTAGCTATATATATCTTGGGTACTGATTTACGTGCAGCTTTTGGACGTACTAGCTCAGCTATACTAGTCTGTGCAATATATTTGTTATTTCATTGGCAATGGTGGGTGATGTCTATAAATATATTTCTGTGTACATTGCGCTTACTGTACATGTATAACATACAAGTTCGATTAAAGTGATGCAGGGTATATTTATGTATAGTTAGCATTTTGTGTACGTTTACATGTATGTGATGGATCTTTTCAAGATTTATACATCAGTCCTGCTGTAACTTGACTGTATTTGTAATATTGCTAATAATATTATTACATGTATGTTGTATCTGTTCAAGATTTATACATCAGACTGTATTTGTATTGTGGCTAATAGTATCATTTTAGTAGATGAATAGGACTTTATAATTATTAATGTTCTAAAATACCGGATAATGTCTTGTAGCTAGTACTGCAAGTGTAACATAGACTAAATCTACATAAATCGATTAATAATTGTTATACATGTATCATATGCATGGGATCATACATATTACTTTGACTCACATATACTTTCGACTTTGAAAATAATAATAAATGTATGATATCATAATTCTCTTTTAGAACACTGGCATAGAAAAATATAAATTGATTGTCGGGATCCTTTCAAATGCAACAAGTGGTACACACCCGGTATAATCAACTCAGTTTACAATGTAAAAGCCTTTTCAGCCTGGCTTATGTATACTATGTTTTACTTTCGTGACGAACACTAGTTCTGTGTATACACACATACATGGTCAGCTATAAAGATTGAGGGTCAGAGTAGAAAGAGGGGTGGGGGAGGGGGGGTGTAGGGGCACACACAGTTTTTGTTCATAATATTATAAAGTGGTAAGAAGATACACATTTGCTTCTATGCATTTTATTCTCCGAGCTTCCATTTTGCAACTGTGTCATAAAAAAGTCAAAGGTTTTGAGTTAAAGTCTCATTCCAGATCAGACAGAATAGAAACCATTCCTGATGAATGTGCTTATATGCATTCAGATATTTTCCATTTATGGCTTGTTTATATAACTAGACAGCTGCTTGCATTGTCAGTAAGGTCTGACCTCAAGGTTACCAAAAGCATGAAATGATTAGGTGTGTGTGTGTGTGTGTGTGTGTGTGTGTAATTGACATAGGATTCAGTTTGAAACAGAATTACACCAATGGACAATAAATAGTGTACATATAATTCTAATTCGTTGTCAAGTCTGCCACTACACTAGAGGTCCCTTCATCTCTTCAAGAGCCATTCTTCAAGCTGCTCAGTATCCCCACGGTCTGCATAAAACATTCTGATACGCCCTACGACTGAAATAACATAAAAACACCTCCTCCAAATAAATTAGTGTCCATACATGTGTGAGTCAGTTTCTGGGTTCAATCCATATATCCCTACCTCTCCCCTCACACGTTCCACAAAGAGGATCACAATAGATACCAAAAGTTCTGACCTGAAAAGCCCTGACAAGGAATTGCAGCTAACAGCAATCTTCATACACCCTGTCTGGGTTAGTTGTGCTCACCCATAACCTTTTCCACTCCACCATGCCCATGCCCCCTTGTCGTAGCCAGAACTCACATGTGCTACCTTTGAATATGCCCAGCCAGCCATGGAGAGGATATCCCATCCAAAATTTTTGGAGAGGTGGCATCTTCATGGCAACTACATGTAGAATGGAGTTTTAAACGTTAATGTACATGTATTTATCAGTAAGAACACACTCATATACAGAACCCCACCGCCTGATCTGAAGTACACATTGTGTGTATTATGCCATCTTCGATGTGCAGTCATCATCTAATGAGGCCACCCTATTGGGGGTGCATGGCCATCCATATGTGGTTCATTTCTATAGGGTTGCCGCAGATCATAGGACACACCCACACCGTACTCACCCCACCCACAGTAACCTCTTACCCACACACAGTAAACTCTTTCCCCCCCACACACAGTAACCTCTTTCCCCCCACACACAGTAACCTCATTCCCCCCCACACACAGTAACCTCTTTCCCCACACACAGTAAATTTTCCCCCCACACACAGTAACCTCTTTCCCCCCACACACAGTAACCTCTTTCCCCCCACACACAGTAACCTCTTTCCCCCCACACACAGTAACCTCTTTCCCCCCACACACAGTAACCTCTTTCCCCCCACACACAGTAACCTCTTTCCCCCCACACACAGTAACCTCTTTCCCCCCACACACAGTAACCTCTTTCCCCCCACACACAGTAACCTCTTTCCCCCCACACACAGTAACCTCTTTCCCCCCACACACAGTAACCTCTTTCCCCCCACACACAGTAACCTCTTTCCCCCCTCACACAGTAACCTCTTTCCCCCCCACACACAGTAACCTCTTTCCCCCCACACACAGTAACCTCTTTCCCCCCACACACAGTAACCTTTTTCCCCCCACACACAGTAAACTCTTTCCCCCCACACACAGTAAACTCTTTGCCCCCACACACACAGTAACCTCTTTCCCCCCCACATACAGTAACCTCTTTCCCCCCACACACAGTAAACTCTTTCCCCCCACACACAGTAACCTCTTTCCCCCCACACAGTAACCTCTTTCCCCCCTCACACAGTAACCTCTTTCCCCCCCACACACAGTAACCTCTTTCCCCCCACACACACTAACCTCTTTCCCCCCTCACACAGTAACCTCTTTCCCCCCCACACACAGTAACCTCTTTCCCCCCACACACAGTAACCTCTTTCCCCCCACACACAGTAACCTCTTTCCCCCCACACACAGTAACCTCTTTCCCCCCTCACACAGTAACCTCTTTCCCCCCCACACACAGTAACCTCTTTCCCCCCACACACAGTAACCTCTTTCCCCCCACACACAGTAACCTCTTTCCCCCCACACACAGTAACCTTTTTCCCCCCACACACAGTAAACTCTTTCCCCCCACACACAGTAAACTCTTTGCCCCCACACACACAGTAACCTCTTTCCCCCCCACATACAGTAACCTCTTTCCCCCCACACACAGTAAACTCTTTCCCCCCACACACAGTAACCTCTTTCCCCCCACACACAGTAACCTCTTTCCCCCCTCACACAGTAACCTCTTTCCCCCCCACACACAGTAACCTCTTTCCCCCCACACACAGTAACCTCTTTCCCCCCTCACACAGTAACCTCTTTCCCCCCACACACAGTAACCTCTTTCCCCCCACACACAGTAACCTTTTCCCCCCCACACACAGTAAACTCTTTCCCCCCACACACAGTAAACTCTTTGCCCCCCCACACACAGTAACCTCTTTCCCCCCCACATACAGTAACCTCTTTCCCCCCACACACAGTAAACTCTTTCCCCCCCACACACAGTATCCTCATCCCCCCACACAACACAGCAGGCATGTATTCATAGAAGTTTCAGCGTTGCCCGGAAACTTCCCCCCCCTTCCAAAATTAATTTTAATATCTAAGTGCACATATTTGGTGAGACACAACCCTCACCCCCTTGCCGGTCAGCCCCGGCTTGGGGGCAGGGGCGGCTGCTGCCGCCCCTCCCATGGCATATGAAATGCCGCCACCCTTGCAACCCCCCCCCCCCCCCCCCCCTAGTTTTCATATAGACTGAAACCCCCCGCCCCCCTGCCTCCCAGCTCATATATCGATTAATGTACAAAGTTGGAACCCCTCCCCCTCTGAAATCCTGGATACGCCCCTGCACAGTAATCTCATCCCCACACACCCTCAGAGAAAACTCTTTCCCACACAGTAACCTCTCTTCCCCACACACACCTAACCTCACCCCAAACACCCACACAGCAGCAGCTACCCCATATGTACATGTACATGTATGTATACATGCATCGCGTGATGCACTAGCAGTTACACATGTGCATATAATAACACATAAGTACATAGAATGAATGTAACTTAACTTTTCAGTTTGTGCAACCTCTACCCAAACCAATCGATCCACAGGACCACACAGTATTAGTAGCGTAACCTCTAGTAGCTCTACCATTTATTATCATACCTCTAGTTGTATCGGCTAATCCTTGTGGCGTGTCCTCCGGCTGTTTAAATCATGTTGGGCGTGGGCCGCGTGGCCCGACCTTCGTTTTTGGTCGCGAAGGTCACAGACTCAGCAACTACTGATCAGTAGTTCAAATCCAGTTCGCATCCTTAGGCGGTACTATTACTCACGTGCACGTGATAGCGATGTCTATGAATTGTAAATTAAGTGTAACATGTAATCCAGCTTTCTGGCTACATGCATTATAGCAATTTGAGGAGTAACGTTGCGCGACTCCATTACATGTATTTATGACTGTCTTTTCGCATACAAATCGAATATATATAAGAAACAAGGTCAGTTGTAAATTTGTAATGATAGATTTGCATGGTTGGCGCGAACACGAAACGCTTCACATGTGATATGTCATGTGTGACAGTGAATTGCAGTAGTGAATTGAAGTAACCAGTCAACTGAATTTACTGCATGTTTTGGTATCTTTCCGTGATAAGGAAATACAAAGGAAATTTCCCAAGACAATCAACACCGTATTTCCTTACGTTTCCAATCTAACTGAAACATATAAATTTGGTGTAGTGGTACAGTTTCTACATAATAACAACTATTTATTATTGCTCGCCTTCCTTTTTAGGAAAGAACTGCGCATGCGCTTTGTCATGTCACCCATATGAACTAGGCAGTTTATATTCAAGCTTGAGCACCTTCTTCTACCACTAGAAGAATCTATCTGCCTTGACTTCTTGCCTGCTCTAACAAATCTATCTGTTTTCAGTAACCATCATTGCCAGTGGTTTAGGCATTGCGAGCGTGTCTTACCTGCTGATCGAGCCTGGAAAGAGTTAACGAATAATTGGAGGGGTGCAGGCCTGGGGAGGAGATGGGGCAAGTCCTCTGGTGCTCGTCACAGAAGGAGGTTATGATGTTGGAGATGCTCCTGAGGTCAAACAGCACGATCTAGTACACTTAAATACATTTATAGCATTGCAATTTATTACGCAAGGCCTAATGTTGGAGTACAGTATGAACTAAATCATGGGAACTCCTGCAAGTACAGCTGTCATGGTTGTGGGCTGAAGGGTAGCCATTAAGGATGTGGGGAGAGTGTTAGGAGCAGCATGTTCACTTTCCAATCTTGAGGTTGAGGGGGTAGGTAGAGTACCTGAGGTGGCTTGAAGATTGAAGGAAAATAGGAAGCCACCACACTATGCTAAGCACTTTCCAAAGTACACACACCACCAGAGTTGTTCTAATTTATATACTAGACTAGTTACTACCCACTACAATAAATGTTTGCATGATATATAACCGTATCTCCTAAAAGTGTGTATTGTGTGTGTGTGTGTGTGGTGTGTGTGTGGTGTGTGTGTGGTGTGTGTGTGTGTGTGGTGTGTATGTGTGTGGTGTGTGTGGTGTGTGTGTGTGGTGTGTGTGATTGAAAGGGAGAGGGATGTATTTAAACAAGATATAAAAATTTTAATTTGTGATGTAGGATTTGTAGAAAGCAATTGAGTAATAAGTAAGGAAACAAGGAATTACGGATATTATGCATTCATTAAATTATAAATATTAATACCTACATTTAGCACAGAATTTCAGGCAGGTAATTTGCTAAATAATGTAGGTATGTAATATTTATAATTTAATGAATGCATAATATCCGTAATTCCTTGTTTCCTTACTTTTTACTTTGCTGTCTACAAATCCTACATCACCGAATCCTACATCACCAATTTTATTTTAATTAAATTTTTAAATCTTGTGTGAATTTCATTCTTATTACCAATGTGATGTTTCCATGAAGATTAAAGCAGGCACTTGCACACTTAAAAGCAAAGTAACAGTGCAATGCAGCTTGCGTTGCAGCAATGCTTGCTGGTGCCATTGGAGTTGGAAAGTAAAAAGTTCGTGCTGGATCATGCTATCTTTTAGATATGTCATCTCTTTTGTTTGGTCGTGAACCTGAAAGTACATTCACAGACACCCCACCTCTGACATGACCTCCCTCCATTAACCCTAGTGTGGCCCCATACTCAACATCATCCTCCACTTACTCACTTACTTACCCCTCACTTTATGTCCCTCATGATGGTCCGTAGCATGGCGTCATTGACCACACCCTCTCCATAGGTGTGTGCTGTGTGCTGAACATGGTCACTCTCCTCCATCATCCACACCTGGAACACCTCCTCTCCCTTCTGCTCCTTGGGCACGTTCCTCAGCCCCAGACCCATCTTTAAGGACAAAGAGTGCAGGAGGTACTTCTCCCTCCCATGCAGTAGGGCATTCTGCACGGCCTGGGAGGTGGGGGTCCCCGGTGGTCCCCAACACCACGGGGGCGCAGGGCTAGGGGGAGCTTGGACAAGGCCGCAAACCTCTTCACCTCCGCGGGCTTGACCGTGGTCATAAGTTCCTTGCTCACCTTCTGCATGAGGACGCGGTTGTCCCCCTCGGCTGTGAGCCCCGCGTGGGACCAGGTGATGCACTCCCCTAGGCGGTTAGCGGACAGGTAGCCCCCCCCCCCTCCCACACCTCTCCCTCCCGACGGTGGCCACCTGCTCGTTGTTCCAGGTGACCATGGTCTTGAAGATGCAGCAGAGAAGCAACACCTCCAGCTTCTCCTCGGCAGACATGTTGGGGAGCTGGGCTGCATACCTGTCCTTGGCGTGGTTCAGGCCCATGTTGAGGGCATAGATGTTGGCCAGGAGGGGGACCAGGGCCCTCTGCTGGAGCTGGTACCGCAGTATGGGGGTGTCCCACTTGCCCGTCTTGCCCACGCACAGCCTGGTGCTGGAGTACCTTATGGCGTTGGTCATGGCTACCTTCTGGGAGCCCATGCACATGGAGGCGATGCACAGTCTGCCGCTCAGGAGCTGGTCGGCCAGGACCAGGAAGCACTCCCTACGCTTGGAGACCGTGCTGGTGAAGGTGCCGTCCTCGCCCACCTGGGACACCTGGTCCAGGAGGGCCTCCCTGGGCACCCGCACGTGATCCAACCACAGGGCACCATTGTCCACACCGTTGGCTGCCATCTTGTGTCCCATGTCCCAGATCTTAGCTCAGTGGCCACTGCTGCTGACACCAAGTGGTTTAGCACTAGTTATTACCCCAGGCTGCGTGTGTGTGTGTGTGTGTGTGTGTGTGTGTGTGTGTGTGTGTGTGTGTGTGTGTGTGTGTGTGTGTGTGTGTGTGTGTGGGAGTCAGGTGTATATAAATAATACACAAGTACACACTGTTGAGGGGAAGTCCCTTCTGTAATCATGTGAACTCCAGGAGGTGGCTTGGCCCATAAACCATGAACTTGAATTAAATTAAAGAGTGAAAATAAAATGTACAGTAGTGACATGTGCATATACATTTACTAAAAACACCAAAACGTAGGAGGAGGGCCTGGGCACTGGTTGGCACAAGAGTCATATTGGGAGGGGTACCAATAGTTCCACAAATATGGGAACATCAGTATGATAAGTGGTACCATGTACATAATGGTAGTAACACATCTGGTACCCAAAGAGTTATACCAAAATGTACATTAATGATGTCATATACAAAACACATCAGCTAAAAAGTTCAAAAGTTCCAAAGTTCCAAAGGGCATGGGGAGGAGGAGCTATCCCCTCCTGGAGTGAGCAGCCAAAACGTAGGAGGGCCTGGGGACTGGCTGGCACAACAGTCATATTGAGGTGGCCATACAAGCTGGAGACCACCTTGGACTTGGGGGTGTTGGTCCTTGTGGCAAGGTGTGATGCAAGCCATGAAAAGGCTTCAACAGCTTCTTTGCCCCAAGCTCCATATGACTCCCCCACAAGGGGAATGTATGTCCACCCAGCTCAGAACACTTCACATGGTTGGCAGAGTGCTTTCTTAGCTCAGTGGCCACTGCTGCTGCCCCTGCTGCTGACACCCACTTCAGAGGGAAGGGAGGGGTTAAGTGGAGATGTCACTGTAAGGTCAAAGGCAGCAGGCTTGCCACAGAGCCAATTAGAAGCTAGGATGTCAGCAGGAGGTGTGTGCTGGAGCTCATGTCCAAGTCCACTGCCAGCTTCTGCCTTGGCACTGATGCAGGCATGATGGCAGGTTTGGAGCACTACATCCCTGAGCTTGTGGTGCCTGGATACAGCATCCCCACCACATGTTAAGGCATGGTGTCCTAGGGGATCCAAAGGTGTCCTAGGGGATCCAAAGGTGTCCTAGAGGATTCAAAAGTGTCCTAGAAGATCCAAAGGTGTCCTAGGGGATACAAATGGTGATGGCAGGTTTGGAGCACTACAAGTGTATATGTCACTGTGATGTAGGTGTGTGTGTGCTGTGAATGGCCTCCATTATTCATCGCTGGAATGTGCCTGTTGACCTTGACCATATATGGATATCCCCTTCATCTGAATGTTGGCACAAGAGGACTGTTGTGCCCAAATAAATAAATGATTGAAGAGGTGTGTTGACATAACTGGTGTATAATCTTATCAGTGTGTTTACACTACCCCAGGCCAAAAATTGCCAATTTCTTACCACTACTAAATGTCCCACTGCTGATGTTCTTATCATCCCAACACTGCCCCTCCCCCTCCCTCCCATCCCCCACACCTCTCCACCGCCTCCCCCTGCACCATATCACCCAGTACATGGCACCAGCTGTCATGGAGCTAGAACAGTTGCTGAAAGAAGTAGACACTGTCAGCATAGAAGAAATCAATCCTCATCAGGAAAGACCTCACCTCAAAAGTAGGAAGGAAATCTGAGGTCATGAGGAAGGCACTGTATGGGATGGGGAAGAGGCAATCGCCCAATAGCCAAGCTAAGGAGGTCATTTGCCACACAGCTGGAGGAAAAGGACACCCCAGCAATCAGTGCTATCCAAGGTGGCTAGCAGAGGTTACTGGACTGAAGGCAGTGGACTATGTGTACTTGGAGCACACCACCAACAAAACTAAACTCATCATGGATGTCAGAATTGAAGTTGAATAACTAGAATAGTTAACTTCTAGCTACACACCAGAGCAGAGGTGATAGCAATCTCCCAATAAACACACAGGTTATTGGGGGAATCCCCAGCTGTCTAGACCTACAGAGACCTTAGGGCCCCCTCCCCCCTCCTCCCCCCAACCACTGGAGGTGTGGGGACAGCTCTGGGGAGAGCTTAGTAGCTGTAGATGGGCAGCCCCTCCCACCATCTGGGTCATCTGCGGCTTGAAGGCCAGCCATCTTGGTCCCCCAGCTATGGAGGGGTTAAGCCTACTGTGCACAGCCATACTTTCCATCGGTGTTTTCAGGCCTGGGGACTAGGGGTCCTTACCCCATCTTTACTCTACGTGGAGTGTTTTAATTGTGGTAATCAAGGCCGTACATATCCCGTGTTAGCCAAGCACCTCAGCGGCCAGCAATCTCCACCTAAGACAAAACCATGTCCATCAAAAGAAGGATGAGAGGCAGAAGAAGAAGGTAGGACTGTTGTGGTGGTCCAGACAAGGGCTCCTTCACAGCCTATCAGGGTTCTAGTGCACACATACGGAAGACCCATCACAATGGAGGTCCACCAATTCCCCTGCCACCTCTGTGTGTGAGAGAAGAGCTGAACAAGATGAAGGGCAAGGGAATCATAACCAAAGCAGGAGAGCCAACCCCCCCAAGGTGTGTAGGAATGGTGGTCATGACAAAGACATCAGGAGAGATATGAGTGTGTGGTGAAGGAAGGTGTGTTGTAAGAAGTATGTCCTCTGCCAAGGGAGGACACCATTTTGGTACAGCTAGGAGGCACCACATGCTTCAGCTAGCTGGACACCAACAGTAGGTTATGGCAGATACTGCTCTCTGAAAAGTCCAGACTTCTCACTGCATTTCTGACACCATTTGGATGGTGTACTGTTTCACCAAGCTGCCATATGGGATATCGAGCAGGCCACACATGGGAACCATTGCTTCCTACAAAGCTCCCAGCATACCCATGGCAAGGAGTGGCCTGGGGACCTCTACACACCCTTAGGGGCATTTTCTGAGGTCAAGACATTCACCACCAAATTGGGGGAGAATCATTCTATCTCTGTTTTCAAATCCTCAAACCAAGGTCACTGATAATGGTCCACACCCAGCTCTGCCCCACCCCCTTACCCTGATGTGGGCTTAGCCCTGCAGAGCTACCAATGGGCAGAAGGATACACCCTATCCACTGCAGGGGGAGAATTTACTTGTTCCAAAGTGAAAGATTTCCACTACTAAAACTAGCTTTTTAAGAACCAACAAAAGAATATTTACCAACACAGGGTGAGGGCATTGACCCCACTGCTAGAGGGGAGGGGGGTGTGGACCACACAGGGTGAGGGCATTGACCCCACTGCCAGAGGGGAGGGGTGTGTGGACCACACAGGGTGAGGGCATTGACCCCACTGCCAGAGGGGAGGGGGATGTGGACCACACAGGGTGAGGGCATTGACTCCACTGCCAGAGGGGAGGGGTGTGTGGACCACACAGGGTGAGGGCATTGACCCCACTGCCAGAGGGGAGGGGGGGTGGACCACACAGGGTGAGGGCATTGACCCCACTGCCAGAGGGGAGGGGGGTGTGGACCACACAGGGTGAGGGCATTGACCCCACAGCCAGAGGGGAGGGGGGGTGGACCACACAGGGTGAGGGCATTGACCCCACTGCCAGAGGGGAGGGGGTGTGGACCACACAGGGTGAGGGCATTGACCTCCATTAAATGCTCCCTCTAAACAAGATGCTTGTAACTACTGAGAGGGCTAGAATATCTTAAATGGATGCCCAGCCCCCCCCCCTCCTCCCCACCCAGGTGTGTGGGTTAGTGAGGTGTCCTTATAGCACACATTGATGCATCACTTAGAGCCTCCTGAATGAAGGTATCAAATCAGATATGTAAAAGGTGGCTAGCCATAGCCCCCATCCCCACAGTATACTGAATTAAGGATGCTCCACTCTACTTGGATGCTTGAAAAATCTCATATGTACACAACAAGGTGGACAATTTTGTGTATAGCTCATGGCAGTACTACAGCAAGATAGATATCCCTTGGTCCTATATTATTCCTACTAATAACCTTGTACACACTTAAACAATGTCACACATCACATGTCCACAGTATGACAGGATGTGTGGGTGTATTGGGTTACTAATAGTAGGTACAGCAACCATTACTGCCTCCATAGAATGCCCCCTCCCCCCGGCTGTCCTTAGCACACATTGATACATCACTATGGTCAGGTACCTTTACATAAGGGTGTGTTACCCTCACCCTGGAGGGGAATGAGGTGGGAACCCTCACCCTAGTGATGCATTGGATGTGTACTAAGGACACCTCTCTACCTAAGGGAGATTTGGGGAGGTGATCCTAATGACATAACTCCACCTCTTAGGGAAGTGAGGAAGTGATCCTACATATATGTGCACTTTTGTAAAATTAGTATTTCCAAACACACCATGTGTACTCTAGTGCACATCACCACCATCAACACCCCCACAGGCATACTCCAAAAATTCACACACCTGTCATCTGTCTTCACTGTGTTCAAAGGACTAGGGAAGACCCTAGCCAGACCTGAAAATAGTCTGGTTAGTGGTACTGACCATAACACTTGCATGGCTTACCTTCCACAGTGACCCTCAAGACCCTCTGACTGACCCCATCAACCACCAACAGCCTTCCTCCTGACAGCAGTAGAGTGTCTACATTGGTGAGGCTGGCTACCTCAGGCTAATGGGAAGTGATCTTTATACCAATGGCGAGGCTATCAATGGCCTTGGCTATGTGGTATAACGTCGGCGTTTGATTGCAGCTCGTGTGTGGTCCACACACACCTAGATACGTTACTTACTACTTTACTACGGGAAAAAGAAGGCGTAGACCTGTTGGCTTCTCTAGATAAGCATGTACAACTATAATATTGACATGCGCACACATATTGTGTCACTGAAGTACTTTGCTGGGTGGGCCTATACCCATACCACATTAATCACCTCTGGCCCTATACCTATACAGATTTTAACCCCAAAAGGACATACTTTTGGGACAGTTATGAACAACCTTTGTGAGGATGTGATGTAACAGAGATGCCCCAAAGCATGTTTGTGTTCTCTTTGCCTTGAGGCAACTGAGTAATCAGCAACAGGACTTTGCAGCTGTATGGAGGAACTGTTGCTATGGCAATTCAAGGCCAGCAGGAAGTTTCAGAAGCATCTCTTTGTGTGGGACATGTTGGAGTGCCTGCAGCAGGGTCGAGGTACAAGGTGAAAACACAGCAGATCCCTTGTTGACGTCATTATGTACATCAACTCTTCACATTTGCTATTGGAAAGTCTGATAAAGTATATGTGTGTGTGTGTACATGTAGTCTGAAGATGCCATCATTCATGCACCACATTGCAGTGAATATTCCTAGCATCAGGCAATCGAGAAGAACTGGGTTTCCATTCTGTAATTAATATGGTTGGTGGTGATCTCTGCACCTTCTGCATGGTCACAATGTACCGGATGCACGGAGAGAAGACATCCACTGTCCATAAGCATTACCATAGTAGTTGCCTATTATGCGATATGGCCTGGTATGGAACGGTGACTGTAACATAATGACGCACAAAAAACGTGTATCTTGAATTATGGCAGTGTTCACCCCCCTCCCCCCCCCCGTACACGTGGGCCAGAACACAACGATTAATACATGTATGCAAAATCGTTTCCAAAAATCCGTTATAAGCACCAACAAAAAGTGAGCAACCCTTTCATCTAAAAGCTAAATCTTACCAAAAAAAGTCCATTAAAATATCCGGATTTAGGCAGGGAGGCCAAATGCTCAATGAACACACAATGATCACTTAGAAGGGTTCAGCATACACACATGTTCAATATCATCTGCTAAACTGGTCAGCTCAATGTCTCTAAGCACACCAACCAATGTCTGCCATGTTACTGGTCTCCTTCCAGTACCAGAGATCCACATCTTGTAGACAGCTGTAACAATCTTCACAGGGTCATGGTGGTACTTCTCCTCAAGACCTTCAACTATATCACAGTTGTCATCATCCAGGAGGTACATCCCCAGCTTGGTATAGCTAGTACTGGTCCTCTGTATGATGTTAAGGTTCTTCCTCACACCACCAACAAGGCTTGGTAAGCTAGTCAACAGTTTGATAGTAGGCACACCTGTGTGTGTGCATGGATGGAATGCTATTTACTGCAATCATTTACAGTTAACCATTTCCCCTTCTTTTCACACATCAATTGATGACAATGGCAAGTGATACTGTATGCTTGTATGACATGCTACAATACATTATGCAACATGCCCCAGGCCTACTCCTACTTCTCCCTAGGTGATCAGGTCCCTTCCTTAGCCCCTCCCCAGATGACACTATAAAGAATGACAGGAGAGGACACTCACCAATTGAACCTTCTTGTTCTGGGATAACACTCCCACCCAAAGGACAATCTGGTAACCACATCAGCTGGTCCTTGCTCAGGTCTCCATTCTGGTCTTCTAAAATGGTACACTTCCACTTGTATGCTGACCTTGAACACACCACTACAGCTACATGAGGAGGGTCTGAGGTACAACGGGCTCCTGCACACATGAAGGCATCTTCGAACTGGACATTATGGTACTTGAGCACACTACAGGCACTCTTGATACCACTGTGGACAAGACCTCTTATCTCCCTACACACTTCACTTGAAGCCTCATCAACATGCACTTCTATATAGGAGAACATGTCAACAAGGGTCACAATTTCTGACGAATTACTATGTACTAATTTGATGCAGTTGCGATACAGACACAATGGCTTGCTCCTAGCCATGCACACCTTCCAAGAAGATGAAAGTAGAAAGGCCACAAGACAGCAAAACAGACCACTAGGAATATAGCCATGGGGGAACCTAATCATCAGGGAGGCACCTCTTTCAAGGTACTTGGACACTTGGGTGGAGTCCAGGTGGGGCAGCAGAGCAGGCATCAAGTACTCACCATCTCTGATCATAGCTATGGCACCACGACTCACCAGCAACTTCACTAGATCTTGTGGAGTGAACAGGCCATCTTTGTAGTGCTTTGGAAACTTCCTCAGTAGCTCCACTGACAAGAGGCCATGGTCCCTGAACTTAACTAGGTCACCACCTCTAGCTGCCACACCCTCCTCTGGATTATCCCTCAACTTGTGATGGTACTGCACTAGTTCAGTCACCTTGGTGAGGACTACCTGGGGGTCACAGAACACTGTCTGGGGAAGAACCTCTGGGTAATATAAGAACACATTGTGTTTGACAAGATGGTGCAAGGCAGCAGAGAATGCAACTCCTTCAATGTAAAACCTTTTAGCAGACACCCAACATTCTACAAGACTCAAGACACCATCATGGGAAGACCTTTGGAGAACAATTTCCAACCCAAGCCATGCTATCGGCCTCTTTACTAAATGTTGGGGGAACTCGGATACTATTTCCTTTCTAAGTACCTGGGCAACATGTCTGTCCACATTTTCAGGAGAAAGGCCATTCACAGCAAATATCAGCTCATTCAATCTTTCTCCGCAAAAGAGCACTTTAGATTTAAAGGGAGTGGTAAAGGGAGTGGAATCCAGTAATGCCTTGAGTTGTTGGTTTTTCTCTTGGATGGTTTCTTTTTTATCTTTAGTATCTCGATGTGTTCCCACGATGATGATCAGAGGATGAGCATCTTGGGAGTGAATTGCCCCAAGACAGTTTTGAAGGATCTGTTTATGAGAGAGAGATGATCGATATGGTTTACCAACAGGCTTGCCATCTGCTCCATAGTACTCAATGGTGGGGTGATGTGATAGCTCTTCTGACAGCTTCAGTACAAGTATTGTTACCATGGGATCTTGAATGAACAATGGAAGGATGTCATGGTATTGCAGCTGACCACCACTGTCAATGAACTGGATCCACTTCACACCAAACAACTTCCTGTTGTCTAAAGCCGGAGGGAGATTTAGGGTTAATATTACAAGCAAATAACAAGGCCTGCTGCTCTTACCTGAGGATTGGTTGATGTGATGAACCAGCTCATCCTCTATATCCACAGACCTGCTCTGTTCAGGCTGGGTGGTGTCCTTGGTGATGTTCACACCAGCAGGGGTGGGACCAACAGCTCCATCACTGGCTACAGCTACATTGGAAGGGTCTATGGCCATCTTTGGGAGAGTGCTCACCACATCAGCCAATGATGGTGCCATGAATACACCACCTTTGATGGTTCCTCCAATAACATTCATCAGTGCCTGGTCATCTTCAACCACAAACCAGTCATCCTCCTCTTGTCCACCCACACCAGCCAGTGTGAAGGAGATGGCTCTAACAGGGTTGTCAGCCAGTCCTGTACTGACACGTTGCTTTGGATGGTCCTTCTTGAGAAGGAGGTGTTTGAGGTGAGTCTTGCCAACACCAGCAGCTCCAAGGATGAGACACTTGGTCACTGAAGTTTCTACATATCCTTTTGTCATGGCCTCCTCGTAGAGCCTCCTGAATGAAGGTAACAAACATAAAAGGTGGCTAGCCACATAGCCCCCATCCCCAAGGAATGAATTAGACGCTCCTACACATTGATTGTGCACAGGGTTCAATCAGAGATGCAGAGTATATAGAGGTATTGGAAACCATAGACACAGGGAAATCTCCACAGTGTGAATCATACCTCTAAGGTATTAAAGTATAAGATATTTGCAACTACAGAAAGGTCTGGAATATTTAAATGCCCAGGCACCCCCCCCCCCCCTCCCCCTCAGGTGACACAACTTCACCACATATACATGTAATGTAAAATTAGCCATTCACACACCTGACATCTGTCTTCACTGTGTTCAAAGGACTAGGGAAGACCATAGCCAGACCTGAAAATAGTCTGGTTAGTAGTACTGACCATAACACTTGCATGGCTTACCTTCCACAGTGACCCTCTGACTTATCCCATCAACCACCAACAGCCTTCCTCCTGACAATAGTAGAGTGTCTATTAAGTAACACTTAAATGGCATGTCTCCAACATGCTGCCACTTCTGATCAACAGGGTGGAGGGCATAGATGGCAGAGGTCATCTTTGATCCATCATGGCCTCCAATGGCAAGGAGCACACCATCAACCACACATACAGCTGAACGACTGTATGGTACATCTGGTAGCTTTCTCCAGGTAGATTGCAGTGTGTCTTCTTGTGACTGTACAGCAATCTATGTGTGTGTGTGTGTGTGTGTGTGTGTGTGTGTGTGTGTGTGTGTGTGTGTGTGTGTGTGTGTGTGTGTTGTGTGTGTGTGAGTGTGTGTGTGTGAGGATGCACATTAAAGATGAGTGATGTACAAGCAGTCATGTGGATGTGTGCACCACTGGGTACATATAGTGTGCATGTGTGGACATCATTGGTGTGTGTGCCCATGACTGACACACGCTAAACAAAGGGACAGAGATGCTACACAATGCTCAGTGGCTCACCAGGTCATTGATGTTGGCACACCACACAGCTGTGGCCATGCCATCACCTCCCATCAAGAAGACCAGGTCTTCATGGACCACTGCTGACATGCGGTCGCATGGCTTAGGTAGTGATGGTCCAAAGTGCCAGGTCTGTGTCTTCCCATCAAACACTTGAACTGAAGCCAAGACCATGACCCCATTGTACCCATCACCTTTCCCTCCCATCACCACCAGACCACCTCCACCAACACTAATTATACTGGACCCATAGCACCCTACCAACATGTCTGACATGAGGGACCACCTCCCTCCTCTCCACACCATCACCTTCTTACTATCCACACCACCATCCTTCCAACCTCCCACTGCCACAAAACTTCCACCACACACCCCTAGTGTGGCCCCTGCCTCAACATCACCAGTCCATCTCTTCCACTTATCCTTATCCTCCAACATGTACACTCCTCCTGCTACTCCTCCCCAGACAACCCTACCCTCCACCTCCACCAGACCACCACCACCATAAGCTCGACCACCTTCCTCTGGTGTATTTTCGCAACTTTCAAAATGAAACATTTTGATGTTCTAAAGAAAAGAAATTATTAATAGTTAATTCACAGACAGCACCACCTTCGTTTAGCTCGTGCGCACAACAGGTCCACACCACACACACTTCACGCTTCTCTTTACTACATCGCACACTACCAACGGCTACCTGCTTCATGGCCACAGGTAAGGAGGCCTCTTATGGCCCAACGGGGACATCCCAAACAGAGCATTTCGAGCACTACACTAGGCCATATTGGCTACCTCGCACCACGAGGCTCTCAAGCTATGCCTAATGGCGAGGCTGGCTACCTCAGGCTAATGGGAAGTGATTTTTATGCCAATGGCGAGGCTATCAATGGCCTTGGCTATGTGGTATAACGTCGGCGTATGATTGCAGCTCGTGTGTGCTCCACACACACCTAGATTCGTTACTTACTACTTCACTACGTGAAAACGAAGGTGTAGACCTGTTGGCTTCTCTAGATAAGCATGTACAACTATAACGTTGACACGCGCACACCACTACTGCCCTTCTACACACCTTGGGTAGCTGCGGGGACCTCCAACACCACAATACAACTAGGAAAAACACCAAAAACTGCTCTTCTATCACTACCCGCAACAAAATAGTCGTTTTTCTCGCTCCTTTTGCAGTACACAACCAAAAGGGATGGTAATAGTACCAAAGGCTTAGCTACACGCACAAACTTGCTACCACGTCACGAGACAGAAACACTCACCTTACAATTTCTACTCAAAACAAAAACAAATAAAAAGTCTACAAAAAGAGTTTCTACGTAACAACTATCGAACAACTGCTCAGAATGAACAAGACGTAATAAGCGCCCCTTCGTTTTAAAGATCGAGTGCGCGTATAAAAAGCGCTTGCCTGGAAAACGGTCAGCCGGCCATGCGGCCAAATTAATGGGCTAAAAATGGCGTCTGTCTAGCGTTGTGAAACATGGGGTGTCTATAAACCTCTCAAACTCCTTCATATTACCCTTACTACGTAACGTACTGCTGTAAATTCTTACATCCTGGCAGCAATAACTAATTTTCACGACTATTAAAATCGAATAACACGTGTTTATGATTGAGAATGGCGACGGTCAGGCAGACTGTCAGAGACTGACTCTTGAAGCCACTTTTGCCTCAGAGCAAAGGAAAGGGAAGCTTGATACCGATACCAAAAAGAGGCTACTCTTGCCACACGGTCCGCTCCATCTTCTTGAATGCCATACTTGATCGCGCAACTTACTGTGACGCACCTGGTACCAGCATTACACCACTGAACTTCGTTACTGGACAACTGTGGTACGTATGTATATGGTCAAAGCAGTATCTCCTCCCCTTACAACCACTACTCCTACTTCTCCCCTTACCCCTACTCCTACTTCTCCCCTTACCCCTACTCCTCCCCTTACCTACCACTACCCCTATTCTTCACCTAGCCTACTATTACCCCTACTCCTCCCCTAGTGGTAGGTAGGGGAACAGTAGGGGGAGTAAGGGGAGGAGTTGGTGTAATAGTCCTACTCTTCCCTACACCTACTCCTCCCCTTACCTATCACTACCCCTACTGTTCCCCTTATCTACTACTAAGGGCAATAGTAGGTAAGGGGAGGAGTAGGGGTAGAGAAGAGTAGGGGTTACCTATCACCACCCCTACTCTTCCCCTTACTCCCTTTATCTACTATTACACCAACTCCTTACTACCCCTACTGTTCCCCTTACCTACCACTAGGGGAGGAGTAGGGGTAATAGTAGTGGTATGGTAACAGCCATCAAGTGTAATGATTATCTGAACCATGTAGATATAGGAGACCTTGTACACAATAGGGATCTTATGGTCCACACCTCTGTGTACTATGGTCCACACCCCTGTGTACTATGGTCCACACCCCTGAGTACTATGGTCCACACCCCTGTGTACTATGGTCCACACCCCTGTGTACTACGGTCCACACCCCTGTGTACTATGGTCCACACCCCTGAGTACTACGATCCACACCCCTGAGTACTACGATCCACACCCCTGTGTACTATGGTCCACACCCCTGTGTACTATGGAGGAGGAGAGGGTGAGGGGAGAGGAGAAGTCCACCCAGGCCTTGGAGAGGGCATATGGGGGTCGACCAATCCCCCTCCCCCACCCCACCCCTGTGTACTATGGTCCACACCCCTGTGTACTATGGTCCACACCCCTGTGTACTATGGTCCACACCCCTGTGTACTATGGTCCACACCCCTGTGTACTATGGTCCACACCCTGTGTACTATGGTCCACACCCCTGTGTACTATGGTCCACACCTCTGTGTACTATGGTCCACACCCCTGTGTACTATGGTCCACACCCCTGTGTACTATGGTCCACACCCCTGTGTACTATGGTCCACACCCCTGTGTACTATACACCCCTGTGTACTATGGTCCACACCCCTGTGTACTATGGTCCACACCCTGTGTACTATGGTCCACACCCTGTGTACTATGGTCCACACCTCTGTGTACTACGGTCCACACCCCTGTGTACTATGGTCCACACCCTGTGTACTACGGTCCACACCCCTGTGTACTATGGTCCACACCCTGTGTACTATGGTCCACACCCCTGTGGACCATAGTACTCAGTAATAAAAAACAGTTCTTTTCAGAACTGCTACATTACAAAAGACTGACTACATATATGCCAATCTTGCTAATACATGTATATGGTGTGTGTTTGTGTGTGTATGTGTGTGTTGTGTGTGTGTGTGTGTGTGTGTGTGTGTGTGTGTGTGTGTGTGTGTGTGTGTGTGTGTGTGTGCAGGAAATCAGGTGGCTATGACACTATGCATGGTCCACATAAACAAGGTGCACGTTGAGGATCACCATTCATTTTCTCCTCTGATCTGTTGCCACATCTACTAATAAGCATTTATGGTAGCCTAGTTGCACTACTAGAGTACTGGTATGTGCTATCATATCATTACCTGGCATGAGTAATGTCAGTCTCTACATGTATGTCCTTGAAATGTAATATGGCACTTCATCTTAGTGGCAAACAACAACCTTTGAACAGCATTTTGACGTACTAGTATGATATAAACATTATTGCCGTGGCTTTGTCAATGGTCGCGTGACTTATTATTTTTATTTTTTACTAGCGGTACGTACGCTTAAACTTACCATAAAGACAGCTCATAGCCCTGGGCTGCTACGAGATCATTCATCATTGCTACGGAGCGTACGTGTACCGGTAGTAACATAGTTCCAACGCGAAGCCAAGCCTTCGAAGGTATACGGTAATCCGACGGTCCTCCATATCCTTTGAGGACATATACATGTAACCCTACCCCTTACAATGTTATGTGTCCCTAATGCAATGTTATGTGTTTATCGAAGACCCCCCTGAGGCTCTCTCGTCGCACACCCAAAGGGAACTAGCTGTGTATCACGTGACACGGGGAAAAACCTTTTTCCAGGCAAGCTCCTTTTATACCCTCAACAAAAGAATCCTCCGGCGCTGCGCGTGCGTCAACGAATGACGCATTGCGCTGTATTTACACGCGCACTCGATCTTTAAGGTAAGAACTGCGCATGCGCAGTCTCAGCCTTCATCATGAGGCAGTTATTTTAGTAGATGCTACAAATGCTTTCTATTCTCTCAATCGGAAAATGGCCATTCATAATCAACACCTCCCATATTTTTAGCTTGGAAGGCACCACACAGGGCGATTGCGTAATCCTTTGAGGGGACGTTCATCTTGTGGATTTGCTTGCTGCGGATGTACGTATGTACGGGAGGGGGCGTGCCCCTCACATTATATCACGAGGGACGCCCC